>OX465043.1:5659821-5714821 GCA_949841015.1 Aplysina aerophoba
CAAGAGATAGCAGAGGACGAGGAGGTGGTTGATTGTGCTACTGTGGCTCAGTCTCAAATGAGAAACATGAAACACTTCACTACTACAAGTACCATTTTGTCTGTGGGTTTGTCGGCAGACTTGAGAGTCTGCACGAGTATACGTCCGTCCTTTGAGCATGACAGCACCTCCCGGTCGTTCAGCCACAGGAAGTCTACAAACAAGCACAGTAGTGGTCACATGACTGTCACATGCATCACTGCAGAACTATCAAAGGGTTGTGATCTCACCTGTGACGTCATCTTTGTGGCCCCCGAAAGCCAGGAGAGGGACATACGGATGAAAGTACTCCCACACAAACACAGTGCTGTCAAGGATCTGAAAACAGCTGCAGTACGGGAAATGGAACGTGTGCGTTCATGAAAAGCAACATTGCTTGCTGGAAAAGGCCACACAGCTCCACTGACGTGACCAACAATGCAGCAGAGTTCCTGCAGTTACTGATCAGAGCTGTATAGTCTCATCATACAAAGATGGACGTGTACACAGAATCACTTACAGTGCAAAGCTGCTGTAGACCCACTGCAGACAGTGTCGGTGAGCAGCAGATATTAACATACATGTGTGTGAGGTTCGTAAAAACATCGAATCAATGCCTGTATGTCTGTGTGCACGTATCTGTACATGTCTATCTGTGTATCTGTGTATCTGTGTGTCTGCGTGCACGTATGCATGCATGTGTGCATGTGTACATGTGTGTATGTGCGTTTGTGAACCTGTGTGTCTGTGTGTATGCATGCATGTGTGCATGTGTGCATGTGTGTCTGTGTGTCTGTGTGTCTGTGTGCACGTATGTGTGCATGTGTACTAGTGTACATGTGTGTCTGTGCGTTTGTGCATCTGTGCGTCTGTGTACATGTGTGTCTGTGTGTCTGTGTGTCTGTGTATGTTGAAGTCCATGAACAGCAGTGACAATTGACAGGCACACCTGCTGAGCTGTGACTTGTAGGACGGTCTCCAGTTCACCCTGGAGATGGGGAGGATGGTGCTGATGGAGTGGGTCTCCTTGATCTGGTCGTGCTGCAACTCAAATACCTGATAGGAAAGTACAGGCAGCAAAAGACAGCAGGAAACAACACAGCCATGACAAACACAGCCATGACAAACACATCCATGACAAACACATCCATGACAAACACAGCTATGACAAACACATCCATGACAAACACATCCATGACAAACACATCCATGACAAACACAGCTATGACAAACACATCCATGACAAACACATCCATGACAAACACAGCTATGACAAACACATCCATGACAAACACAACCATGACAAACACAGCCATGACAAACACAGCCATGACAAACACAACCATGACAAACACAGCCATGACAAAGAAACAATGACACCCACAAGCATGATATGCATATACACAACCAACTACAATCAATGCAATTCAAGGCGTTGTCTGGGGATGCAGGTCACATGATGCAGCATGATGTCACATGACAGTCATGTGACCTCACCTTTAAGTTCTTATCCCTTCCACCAGTGGCAAAGCAGTTTTCCCTCTCAAGGTGCCACTCACAGTTGTAGACAGGACCACTGTGGGCTGTGAGTCGATGCGTGGGATAGTCAGTCTTGCGCTTGTCCCACAGCTGCAAACAGACATTCCAAGGTCTGACAGTCACATGATAATCACATGATCACATGGCAGTCACATGATGATCACATAATGATCGCATGACAGTCACATGATGATCACATGATCACATGGAGTCACATGATGATCACATAATGATGGCATGACAGTCACATGATAATCACATGACAGTCACATGATGATCACATGATCAGAAGGCCCGACACAATGGCCATGTACAAAGCATCTAACAGCCACATGACAAGCATGTAAGGTCACATGACAAGCATGTAAGGTCACATGACAAGCATGTAAGATCACATGACAAGCATGTAAGGTCACATGACAAGCATGTAAGGTCACATGACAATTACATGATAAGTACATCTGACAAGTTTAAAAAATCACCAAATGCCGCACACGGTTCCTTCTGCCCTCACCTGAACCATCCCGTTCTCAAATGCGGCCATGATCACATTTTCTCGCGATGGGAAAGGACAGAACTGCAGCAGTGAAATGCCACGTACTGACATGCGGCAACCAGCATCAAACCACAGCAATCTGGGGTCTCACCTTCACATCCTTCACAGAATCAGGACCATTAAGCGACAGAGCCTCACCTTTTGTGCGCAGGTCCTACAGGGACACAAGCAGGACACAGACAACTACAGGTCAGTGGAGCGTATTTGGTGGCCAAAGATAACATTTATTAACCAGCAGCTGCTATACATAGCTACAATGAAGAAGGCAGGCGTTGCCATAGCTACATGGAAGAAGGCAGTCAGTGTTGCCATAGGTACTCTAATAAAAGCAAGTGTTGGCACAGAAGGCATTAATTGGCTGCAGAAGCACTTGCTGCTATATAAATATTCTAGCTTCTTCCACAAAGTCCTCTATAACAGGGCAACCCTGCAGAACAGGCTGTTAGTTATGTCTGTTATTAGAGTCCATGCACTTACAAACAGCTTTACAGTTGCATCTTGAGAGCCAGACAGCAACAAATTGCCATCTCTCGGATGGAAACAGAGCTTGTTCACTGCTCGTTCATGGTTCTTCTCAAAAATGTACTCTGAGAGGAAAGGTGGAGCACACTGTCACTGAACTAGCCAGCAAGTACGCATCTCAAATAGGTAGGTCCGCTGTGGACAAGAATGCAGTGAGTGAGACGGGGCCTGACCTTGCTTGTTCTTTGAGGACTTCTCCAAGTCCCACAGAACAATGCAACCATTGGGAGGAGCTGTTGCCAGGTGACGGTCTAAGGGGATGGGCAACACACACACACACACACACATACACACGCACACACACATATACACACACACACACAATCACAGACATCAGACTCACACTCACACACACACACACACACACACACACAATCACAGACATCAGACTCACACTCACACACACACACACACACACACACACACACACACACACACAATCACAGACATCAGACTCACACTCACACACACACACACACACACACACACACACACACACACACACACAATCACAGACATCAGACTCACACTCACACACACACACACACACACACACACACACACACACACACACACACAATCACAGACATCAGACTCACACACACACACACACACACACACACACACACACACACACACACACACACACACACACACACACACACACAGACACACAGACACACACACACACACACACACACAATCACAGACATCAGACTCACACTCACACACACATAGGAACGACACTCACTACACCAAGCCCTCACCACTTCCAGGCTTCCACTGAATATGAAGAGTGCTGAAGTTGAGATTGACTGCCTTTCGGGGAGGAAGGTCACGAAGGCTTATTTTCGACTCCAACTTGCCTTGAGACAAGCAGACTATCTTAAAAACTGGAAAAAAATTAAGGACATTTAAAGAGACATGCATATATGATAAACACTATTCATGAGCTTAGAACAGAATTCAATGAATAAAGGACATTTTTAAAGTCAATGCTGCATTGCCCATGAAGGCATCAAATCATTAAGTTCACACAGCAATTATCTCTACAATATCACCAAAGAAAGAGAGTGTGACTCCTCATTGACAACAAGACTCCTGTGTGTACGTACGTACGTATGTACATATACCAGTGACACCTCCTTCAGTGGTCCACAGTGGTCTCTACTGCACGAGCTTTAGAGGGCAAAGCTGAGTCACATTTCAAATGCTAATTCTCTCTTGCAGGCACTTTTCTGCCCCTTACCACTTCATGGTTCAGACAACAGGAGTGACTCATGACACTCGCTCTTAGGCTGCAGGGCGTCACAGCTCAGGAGACTTTCCAATCTCACTACATTAATCAGTCATCTGGCATCAATTCGTTCCTTCATCCATCTACCAGCCATTCGTGTCTAAGTAATTGATTATCTATCTATTAATCATCCATCTATCACCATCCATCAATCATCCTCACTCTTTCTCCCACCAACTGCCACAAGAAGACCCTCTGATCCTTGCACATGGCTGATAGCCAAGGTGTTGGGGGCGCCTTCCAGGTCCAGAGAGAGGTCTCTGTTGACGTATGGGAACTCGTTCCCTGCACATGAAGACAGCACGTGCACGGGCCAAGTGGATGCGACACACACATAGAGCTAATGCTTCACACACACACGCACACGAACACGCACACACACACACACAGCACACACACACACACACATACAGCACAAACACACACATGTGGTTAGGCACACGCGCACCACTTCTGGTTGAGAACAAGCACACAGAAAGTCACAGACAGTCACCATGCAGAGGTCTCAACCACTAGGGCACTCACCGAAGCTGATAGGATGACTCCTGTACTTGGCCAACATCCCTCGATAATCCATAGCAAGGGAAATTCCCCTTTGTACTGCAAAACCGCGGCAGCGAGCAGCGCGATACTGGTCCGTGCATAGGTTAGAGCATCTATGGTCCGTGCATAGGTTAGAGCATCTATGGTCCGTGCAACCAAATGGTCCCGCGGAATATGGAATGGACGCATCACGAATGTACATTTGCGCTACTTTAGAACTGAAGGCTATTGGTGCACTGTAATTACTAGTGATGCAAAGCATTGTGGGGCAGCCCTAGGAAGTTAAGGCTATCGCTCCTTGTACGTATGTGTATGATAGCGCGCGCTGATGAAACTAGCGAAACGGTCGCGACCTGGAACAATTAGTTGTCTTTGAAGGGAGTGGGGCGAACGCTGATGACGATCCAGAAGAGCTACAGTACAGAATTGAATTGAGTCAGGATGAAAGTCAATCATGTATACAGTGCAAGTATTATTTATTATACATAGCTGTGTGTATGTAGTACTACAACACATGAGTTGAACATACGCAAAGCATATAGAAACGCGTGTTCGTATGCTCTACACGAATCTATAATGTATGGGTATAGGTGTTAAGACATGTACAGTATATGCTTAAGTTTTTGAAGTATAACAAGTTTATTTAACAATTATGTTTTCTATAATGTGCTCGCTGTACTAGCTACTCATACATGTGGGGCTCGATCGCTCGGGCTCACCCCAACCCTGCGAAGCTGCCATCCACTCAATACGGACGATCTTTACTGACAGCGGCAACGAAAGGGTACTGCTAGTGGATGCATCCAACGCATTCAACCTCCTCAACAGGCAGGTGGCCTTGCGCAACATCACAACCATATGTCCATCAATCGCCACAGTGTTGATCAACACATACAGAGGGGATGCAGAGCTTTTCGTTGACAGTGAGACCCTGTACTCACGTGAAGGTACTACACAGGGAGATCCGCTAGCCATGGCTTTCTATGCTCTGGCCACAGTCCCTCTCATTAAGGCCTGCCAAATCAATGAACTGGCAGGGGAGGTCTGGTTTGCTGACGATGCAACTGGGGGTGGTTCTCTCACAGCTCTCCGCTCTTGGTGGGACAAGCTTGTCACACTAGGCCCTAACTTTGGCTACCATCCGAATGGTGACAAGACCTGGCTAGTGGTCAAAGAAGGTCTGGAGGATGCAGCCACAGAAGCCTTCGTAGGAACCAGTGTGCGAGTGACAACACAAGGCCTAAAGCACCTTGGAGCAGCACTGGGATCCCGCTCATTTGTGGAGCAATGCGTGTCACAGCAGGTAGAGGAATGGATAGCAGAGTTGGAGCAACTGTCCACTATTGCTCGCAGCCACCCACAAGCGGCTTACAGCGCCTATAGCCATGGCCTCAAGGGCAAGTGGCTATATCTAGCACGGACTGTCCCCAACATTGGCAACCTCCTTCAACCCCTGGAGAACATTCTCCGAGAGAAGTTCATCCCCGCCCTCACAGGCAGACCAGCTCCTGGTGACACAGAGAGAGAGCTCCTGGCACTACCAGCCAGGAACGGCGGTCTAGGCATCATCAACCCAGCCACAACAGCTGAAAGAGAGCACCAGGCATCCCTACACCTATCAGCTCCACTTATCTCGCTTATCATCCAGAGACAAACAGACCTAGCCCAAAGTACAACCTCACAACGCCGGACCAGAAGAGAGATAATGCAGGCAAAACGGGAGTATGAGGACCAAGCAGCAGCCAATGTCCATGACAAGTTACCCAAGCCATTACAACGTGCAAGGAAACTCGCCAGCGAGAAGGGAGCCTCAAGCTGGCTCACAGCCCTGCCACTGCAGCACCACGGCTTTGCCATCCACAAGGGGGCATTCAGGGATGCACTGGCACTGAGATATGGGTGGGCCCTAGAGAGGCTGCCCTCGCAATGCATCTGTGGCAAGCCTTTCAACACCGACCATGCCCTGAACTGCCCCACTGGTGGATTCCCGACAGTACGCCACAATGAAGTCAGGGACCTCCTAGCCTCTCTACTAACAGAGGTCTGCTCAGACGTGGCAGTGGAGCCAGCCCTCCAACCTATCACAGGAGAGACCTTTCAACGAAGATCCACATCTACCGACAATGGAGCTCGCCTGGACATTCGAGTGAGAGGCTTCTGGGGTAGTCGGTCTGAGAGTGCATTTTCTGACGTCAGGATCTTCAATCCTAACACACCCTCCAATCACACCCCATCCTGTGCTGCCAACTATCGCCGCCATGAGAAAGCAAAGAGGAACTTGTATGAGGAACGGATCAGGGAGGTGGAGCACGCCACATTCACCCCACTAGTCCTCACAACATCAGGTGGAGCTAGCCCACTCACAAGCACCTTCCTGAAGCACCTGGCTTCAAGGCTGGCTAAGAAGAGGGACATGGCCTATAGCACAACCATTGGCTGGCTGCGGGCCAGGCTCAACTTCAGTCTGTTGCGCTCAGCAGTGATGTGCATTCGAGGATCACAATCATCGGTGGGCCGTGCACTCCATGACAGCACTCCTGACGTCGCTGTTGTGGAGTCCAGACTTCAGACACACGGTACGATGTAATGGACAGATTTGCACGCTGAGAAGCAAGGAATATTCACAGGATCTTTAAATAATCACTCCATTTTAGCATTCAAGATAAACCCAACACACTGTACCAGTATCATAACATGTACAGGCAGTGTGCATGTGTGCCTGTTATATATACTGTGTCATATCAGAGTTACCACAAGACAGTATAGTGGTATATACGTTCGAAATTGTGTGCATAGCTTGCAATGCCTGCAGTAACTACATTTTACTGTTATGTGATGTGTATGGGTACCCGATACAAAAAAAAAAAAAATTAGATAAAGTGCCATGCACTGAAGTACAAAATTATTTATTCGTATTTCAGAAGCTCGCTCTGTAGCTATATACACACCTGAATAGGCATGCACATCCACCAGCACAAACCACACACACGTACACATGCACAGCAGCGCATCTAGGGTCATGACAGCATTTGGCCGACATTTCTCCAGCCAGCTGTGCCTGCAATTAAGTGCATGACACGAGGTAATGTGGTACACCAACCCCATCCATGCCAGCATGCAGTGCATTGTGCATGACACAGTGCATTTACAGGGACAGTCATGTATTGGTAAAAGATTCTGAAAACTGATCCAGTCTTCTGTTAAGGCTAAGGATCACGTGAATAAAATTGTCAACATTGAATCACAAAATGTCCTCCTGTTAATGGTCAGTCACGAGAAGTGCTCCAGTGCAACCTTCTGCAATGCCTCAGCAGATGCGTTAAATTCAGCCAGGGCACGTTGCAACGTGGCCCTGGTGGAAAGATATTGAGAGAACGAATGAATTTTACACCAGCCCTAGGGAGTACCCAGGACACTAAACACTAGGGGCCTAAAAGTAACACAACACTGACCTGCTGTCTTCCTGTTGGCAAAATAAGTAAAATATGTCCATTGTCAGTGGGCTGGAAACACCCAAGATCTACATAATATGTATGCAGATGAGAGAGCCAATTACACATGGTACACAGAAGTGTGAGTGAGTTTTGCAAGACTGTCACATGATGGTCACATGCAGATCAGCTGACCTGGTTAATGAAGGAATCAAAGGAAGTCAAGAGTTCCTGACTCACACCTATGGATGGCTCCGGTAAAGCCTGAAGGAAACTGACCCACAACACATCCCAGTGAACGCACTGACAATGTCCAGGGTAGAATATTATCTGTCTCACCAGAGTACATGACCAGACTCACTTTGTCATGGCAGCCACCACCTGTGTCAGCCTGGAAAAGATGGCTTCCAGGGTCTGCCTCAGATCCAGAACACTGCCTCCGACCTTCTTCCTCTGTCGGGCACTCTGCACTGCATTCTCACTGGATGCAGGAAGCGGCACAGCATTGCCTTCACTCGTACAAGTTTTACGATTTGGCTAATCCGGCACCATTTCTACCCACAGTGTCTACTTGCTTACCATCACACTGCAGTTACCTCCAGTATCCACCCTCCCACCCTCACCCAGTACCCACATGTGCACCCTCACACCCTCACCCAGTACCCACATGTGCACCCTCACACCCTCACCCAGTACCCACATGTGCACCCTCACACCCTCACCCAGTACCCACCTGTGCACCCTCACTCCCTCACCCAGGACCCACCTGTGCACCCTCACTCCCTCACCCAGGACCCACCTGTGCACCCTCACTCCCTCACCCAGGACCTACCTGTGCACCCTCACTCCCTCACTCAGGACCTACCTGTGCACCCTCACTCCCTCACCCAGGACCCACCTGTGCACCCTCACTCCCTCATAGATCAGCCCCAAAACCCATGGCACTTGCTGCAATGGACTGGCTGGAGGATTTTGGCTGAGCCGTAATAGAATCTCTTTTGGTGCCATGGCAACTGGATGAACAGATGACACAACTGATGCCTACATACAGAGAGCAAGGACTAGTAAACACACAAACAACAACACTAAACAATACCCCACACCTCATCATCTTGACTTTGGTGGGCAGACTGGCTGATTTCTGACAGTTTTCTCTTAAGCACCTTCATTGCAGCAACACAATGAGTAAGAACTCCATTGTAGCTGGACAGAATGAAGACATAGAAAGAAGATTGGTGAAGGAGATAGGTGAAGGAGATACGTAGGTGAAGGAGACAGGTGATGGAAATTGGTGAAGGAGACAGGCGAAGGAGACAGGTGAAGGAGATAGGTGAAGGAGATAGGTGAAAGAGATAGGTGAAGGAGACAGGTGAAGGAGACAGGTGAAGGAAATTGGTGAAGGAGACAGGTGAAGGAGACAGGTGAAGGAGATAGGTGAAGGAGACAGGTGAAGGAGACAGGTGAAGGAGATAGGTGAAGAAAGACCATGAAGAAGAAGGGTGAAGGATTGCTTGTACACATGCAGCACGTGGAATGGAAGTGTGTGTGCGTGGTCAGTGCAGACCCACTCAGAGTGCAGACCAAAAGCATGCAGTAAGTCAGAGCCATTCTCCAGGAGACTTTGAGCCAGCAAGTATGATGAGTATTTCCCTGCAATTAGGACAAAGCCAGGTCAACGAAAATTAGCAATACTTGTCAACTTGTGCTCACCCTCCTTCTTCTTCGTGTGGAGAAGCAGTTGCTGCAAACAGTTCTTTGCCTTTGCAGGTACAATGAAACTAAACACAGCAATCCAGTGCCTGCCAAGCGAGAGGGGAGGGAAGGGAGTGGCAACCTCCGTACAAACCCACTGAAAGTGAGACACATTCAAGTCTCAAAAAAGCATCTACAGCAACATATAGCTTCAGAGGACTTGTACACATCAGTCATACGTATATAGATCAACGATTCAACACTGCCTGCCTGGGTTGCTAGACCACACCAATGAGAGTAAGACTCCTACCTTCTGTCCAGCTACCATCCCAAGCACGCCGCCCCACCACAAGACACTGCAGTGAGGTGGAGGTGCTCTGCGCATGTGTGTGACACTCACTTGTCCATGAGTCTTAGAGTGTTGTGGAAGGTCCAGGGAGGCTTTACAGCGACAATGTCGAGCCTGTGGTGTCAGGGTACAAAGGTCAAAGGTCACGTCCTGTGGCTCCACTTGTAGAGTACAAAGTTAAAAGTGCACAGCACACTGTCTGGGCTTGTAGCATTCCAAAAAGGGAATATGATTACAGTACACACCTAGTTCACATTTCTACTCCAGATTGCACTCTGTACTCTGCATAGAGTCACATGATTTCAGTGTTGGAAAGGCATGTGAGAGCCTCCACATTTGCATTTCTAAATCACTTAATTGAGTGCAGTGTGCAGTGTGGAATTGGCACTTGAAATTGCTAATCTACTGTAATACGGAATGGACGAGCAAACTTCTCCACTGCACTCTTGCATACGTACATACGTACGTACGTACCACATGTGTTCATACACTGCCTTCATCTCTTGCTCGACGACCACCGACAACCCATCTCTCAACAGTGACTCCACCTCACAAATGATGTCATCAGTAACAGCCTTAGCAACCTCCAGCTGCACCTGATGTGTGACCCTCTCCGCATACTCTGAAGTGAAAGGATGTCATGTGACATACATACATGGGACAGACTATATTCATTGGACATACAGTACCATATACGTACGTATGTAAATTCAATGAATACCATTATGGTAAAAGCCTGTTATATATGTACATGTGTGTATGACTTGTGCAAGTGTCAACAGTGTATGCTCCAATCATGAATATAATTATGGCACATACATACATACCTGTTGTGTGAGTGTAAGACGTTGCTGCCTGGTCACTAGTTAGATGTTTACACATATTGCGCAATTCAGGCAGTAGGGTCTATGAGAAAGCAGGACACAGACAGCACTACACTTCATTAAATTACCAGGGGCACACCCATCGTGGAGTGGGTGTGTCCAGAGACATCACAAATGTGTTAGGAGGCATGGTGTCTTGCCTTTCTGTTAACAGCCTTGACTCCATTGACCAAAGCTTTGCTGCACAATTGTGTGTCATTGGAGAACAGAACTACAATCCCGTCCACACCTTTCCATACATTGGCGGTGGAGGGAGAGCAGGCTCTTGTAAGTTGTTACAATTGCACAGCCACATTCAACCATACATATCATAAGCGAACTACTATCTAAATGAAGTGGGGGCTTTTCAGCCTGCTGAAGCATCTAGGATACACAGTTCTCTAGTACCAGCGTGAAGGTGGATGAAAATCTTGCTTCATTCACCTTCAAGCTGGTACCAGAGAACCGTGTACGCTACTACCTAAAAGGTTATTCATCAGTTGTCAAATGACAGCGCAGAAGAAGGTATGAAGAAGTATAAGTTGCAACTTCACACTGGATCTACAACACACCCGATGGGACATACCTCTCACTTTCTCACTGTACACGAGACAGCAGTGGAGTATCCTGTCATCGTTGTTCTCAATGGCAACATTAGACAGCTCTGTGCCAACCTTTGTGTCAAAGGTCAGAGGTCACAGTTCAAACTATCAGAAGTCAGAACAAAAGGACAACTCAGGAGTCCTTTACCTCATCCATTGTTTGCCCTCTGACTCTCGGGTGCTGGCCGGAGAAACAAGAGTGGAGGAATTGTATGGCCTTGCGTGCGTGGTCTCCTATGCCACCCTGGACCTGCAAGGAAACAAGGGGGTACAGAAGACGAACATACGTATGTATATAAGTACTTGGGTACCACAACATTCCAGGCTAACAGAAGGGAATGGTCACATGCATATACACCAGTGCCTCTCTACTGATGTATACTGATTGTGTGCACATACGGTATACACATGCACGGTGCTGTGCACCCAACATGGGTACTGGTTTCTCACCTTGAGCCCATCCAACTCCTGCATGACAACCCATGGAATAACCAGCACTGGACGACCCACGCCTGCAGGAGAGGAGGAGAAGGGGAGGAGGAGGAGGAGGAGGGGGGGAGGAGGAGGGGGGGAGGGGGAGGAGGGGGGGAGGAGGAGGAGGGAGGAGGAGGAGGAGGAGGGGGGGAGGAGGAGGGGGGGAGGAGGAGGAGGGGGGAGGAGGAGGGGGGGAGGAGGAGAAGGGGGGAGGAGGAGGAGGAGGAGGGGGGAGGAGAAGGAGGGGGGGAGGAGGAGAAGGGGGGGAGGAGGAGGGGGGGAGGAGGAGGAGGAGGGGGGAGGAGGAGAAGGGGGGGAGGAGAAGGGGGGGAGGAGGAAGGGGGAGGAGGAGGGGAGGAGGAGGAGGAGGGGGGGAGGAGAAGGAGGGGGGGAGGAGGAGAAGGGGGGGGAGGAGGAGGGGGGGAGGAGGAGGAGGAGGGGGGAGGAGAAGGGGGGGAGGAGGAGGGGGGGAGGAGGAGGAGGGGAGGAGGAGGAGGAGGGGGGAGGAGGAGAAGGGGGGGAGGAGGAGGGGGGAGGAGGAGGAGGAGGAGGGGGGAGGAGGAGAAGGGGGGGAGGAGGAGGGGGGAGGAGGAGAAGGGGGGGGAGGAGGAGGGGGGAGGAGGAGGAGGGGAGGAGGAGGAGGGGGGGAGGAGGAGGAGGGGGGGAGGAGGAGGAGGGGGGGAGGAGGAGGAGGGGAGGGATAGGACGGGCGTGCTCACTGGGGAGGGGCCCTGTGCAGTACCTTTAATAGCACAGTCCTTTAACTCCACGAGAAACTCCAGGTGTGACAGGAGAACATTGGTGTCCAACACCAAATACAACATGTCCTGTATGTGTGTATGTGTGTTTGTGTGCGTGTTGTTTGTGCAGTGTGTGCATGTATGCGTGGGCAGAGAAATGACAAAACACAACGAAGACGCAAGTCACACACTCAGTGCAAGACAGGTGCCATGGCAACCTATACACTCACCCGGTAGGACACCATGTTAGTGACATTACTGTCAAGACCCAGCATACTCCATAAATCCTGCAAGCAATAGATGAGGGACACTTATCATCATTGCGAGTACCAAAGAGCAGCTGTGACCAGTCTCGTACTCACAGCAGAGGTGGACTGCAGGGTGTGTGCTCCATCACTTCGAGCCATTTGCACCTGCACACACACACAGACACACACACATACGTACACACTGGAGAACCTTCAGTGAAAGGACAGCCTGAAATGTGAATACCTCAACAATGTGGAGTAAGTCCACTCAGTGCAAGTTGCAAAGAAAGTATGAAGAACAAGTACAGTGGAACCTCTCTATAAAGGACACTCTGAATAAGGGACACCTCTCTAATGAGGACACTTTTTGCAGTCCTAACCACTTCGAACTGTGTACAAATCTACCTCTGGATTAGGGACACCCTTCTATACAGGACAGCCAGTTGGGTCCCAATGGTGTCCTCTATAGAGAGGTTCCACTGAAGTAAGCATGTATGTTCATACATGCATGCATGCATGCTACCTGGAGAACCATCTGCTGCTGTATCTGGTCACTGATATCAATATCCATCGCCACCACATGGGTCTCATCCCACCTAGAGTAAACAACACAACAAACAACAACAAGGTACTTACGTACATATAGCGCTAGGAGTGCTTCTTAGCGTCATTTTACCTCTCAATGTACTCCATTTCAACCTCATTGTACGCCGACGGATCCTCAACGAGAGGGGGCGGGCCCAGAGTCACATGACTGTCACCTGACCAAGGCTGCACACCAGCATTAAACGGATCACCAACCAGACCACCATGAGGAGTTCCCTGGTCAACTGCACGGGAAACAAATAGCGTGCATCAATGGCAGACAACATGTATAGCCATGGCAACGCCACACCTTGCTGGTGGCAGTAGCCAAAAGGCACTCGGTCAGAACTGAGGTCCGGAGGTAGCTGAGTGAAGAGGTCGTCATCGGAGGAACTAGCTGTGTCTACACTGGGCATGACAAAGGACACCTTCTTCTTCTGCTTCACGTCCTGTGCAGAGAAGCACATGCATCAGTAGCTTCAGACAGCAGGCATGCCAACTGAGACAGTTGCACACACACCACTCTCTTGGAGTGTTTTGAAGGTTAGTAAGTACTGGTTATTAGCGTAACTGAAGGCAAGCTAAAAAGGCTGTGTGTGCAAAATCCAATTACAAGCAAAGTCAGTAGCAGAGCCTTCTTTCTGCTACTCTGCAGTCCACCTGCTTTGAGCATTTGAGAGCATAAACTGAGAATAATAAGTGGTTATATATTCTATACATGTAGCACAGGAGACCTGGTCTGCGTTCATTGAGAAGACCAATGGCTTGCTGAAGGTGCATTGAGCAGGGCATGCACTGTGTGGATGCATGCACCACGTGATGCATCAATACATGTCACATGCACTAGGCCTCAAGATGTGTATGAATTCTCATCTTATACACACACGTGTTGCACTTGTGCATCCTCACCTGCTTCCATTCAGTCGTGTCCCTTTCAATCTCCTGGATCGCAGCATCTTTTACTGCTTTACCCTTCTTTACATTCTTCTTCTTCTTCTTCGTTGACGGCTTCAAAGGGTGCTCCCATACGCTCTCTCCCGTGTTAGAATTAAAGTAGTATACCTTTCCTTTCTTTGAGCGAGACTCTATCTTGGTCCACCCTTCGGGAAGGGGAGGATCCTCCTCCTCCTCATTTACGACAAAAGGAGATGTGCGACTAGTGTGCAGACGCTCGTGCGTCAAAGCAGCCATTTTATTCTACTCGCGAGAGCCAGACGAGCGACCTCGATCGATATCGAGCCAACACTCGCGAGCCAACAAAAATGGCGCCCATTAGAACGCCCTGCGCGATGCTGCGAGAATGGACAGGGAAGACGCAGAGAAGGCGAACTATCTACGCCTTTTTTGTGCTGGCTTGTTTAACTGTCATTTATCTGGCGAATCAGATGGACAGGTTTCTTTTGGGGGTTGTGAGTAAGAGGCTTTCCCGCGATCTGGTGTTCGGGTCGAAGGGATGTCTGCCGGCCGGGATCTCTGGAAGTAGAGTCAACGATAGCTGCGCTAGCCATCTCTGCAACGCAATCCACAACGAGACACAGTGAGTGTATACTTCGAGTGCGATGACAAGATTAATTTTGTTTTTTAATTATGTAGTGTCATGCATTATGGGATATGAATCCTTACCTCTCGCCTGCCATGATGAATAACGTGCCACCACCTCCTCCCCTTTCCCCTCCCATGTAACTCTAGATGTGACGTGACTGACCAGTGTGCGTGGGATTACACCGGCAGCGGTATTGAGTATCAGGTGTTGGCTGGACCTGCATTCACCGTAATCTTCACATTGTTTGCCATTCCTCTTGGCTTCACTGCTGGCCTTAGGATTGTGAACCGTGTGTTGCTGCTCGCTGTTGGGGCACTTTTGTGGAGCATAATGACTCTTCTCTCGTCATTTGTGGCCGACTTTGGGCAGCTTCTGGCCACTCGCGTTGGACTGGGATTGTTGTGAGTCCTGCTGTGCACTCTCACTCCCTTCACATACCCGTCATGCTTACTCTCGCAACACCATAAATCCAAGCATATCCTCACAACACACACACACACACACACACATACACACACACACACACACACACACACACACACACACACTTGAAGGTTTTCCATTCGCACTATCCCATATGCATTTTCTAAATATCATTGCTATATGCTCTCACTACTCGCTCACCGCCGCCACTTGAGCTATCGCTGGAATTCACTAGCCAATCGGATTGCTTGAACGTTTTGGCAGCTTGCTTCTGCCTTTTTCAGCTGCTCACTACTTTACCCTAGTACAGCACAGTACCAGATTCCCACCCCCCCCCCACATCCACATCCTGTACAGATGTCTGCCTGGGTGTGTCTCACGTGCAGGCATAATCACCTTTACTCACATCCTGTGGACATGACATGCTCACACATACTTGCATCCTGTGGACGTGACATGCTCACACATACTCGCATCCTGTACATGCAGCTCTCCCACTCAACACCAATAAGGCAGAAATGACTGGCATGACTTTCTGCCACCTTTGCATAACTGCTCATCTACGCATCCATACATCTGTCTGTGTGTCTGTGTGTCTGTTAGTATGCCTCTGTACGGTGGCATCTCTTGCTGTCCCTCTGTCTGTGTGTGTGTGTGTGTAACATCACATGTCTGTGTGTGCTCCACTGTCAGTGAGGCGGTGTGTACGCCCTATGCCACCAGCCTTCTGGCCGACTACTTCAAGGAGGTGAGTCGCGCATGCTCATCTCTGAGCTAACTACTTGGTCCTTGTACCTCCTCCCCCTCCTCCTCCTCCTCCTCCTCCTCCTCCTCTCCCATCCATGCACACTCAGGGCCGCCGTGGCCTTGCCCTGGGAATCTACAACTGGGGCATATACATTGGGTTCAGTATGGCCTTCTTGTTTGAGTTTATTGTGGAGGCTCTTGAGTGGCGGTGGGCATTCCGCATCGCAGCTCTGTTCAGTTTCCTCGTTGCACTGGTCTTGATGGTGTCGGTGTTGGAACCACGCAGGAAGGCACCATCAGTGAGCAGTGGGGGGGATGGGAGGGTGTGGTGTGGTGTGGTGTGGTGTGGTGTGGTGTGGTGTGGTGTCTGCCCATGGGGTGGTGGAGAAGCTGAGGGTGTATATATATATATATATATAGTGGAAAGATTAAGGGAGATAGTGTCACAGAGGTGAAGGGATGACGAATTGTGAGCTTCTGTGCCCAGGGCTCCTGGTTCATAGCACAGTGGGATGAATTCTTGTGTGATTGAAACACGTGGTACGTACGTACGTACGTATGTACGTACGTACGCTGTTTTAACTTCAACAAGATGTAGGCCCTTCTTCAGTTGTTGAGACTTGAGTTGTTTTGTGCATCTGGGAAAGTGCCTATTGGGACCAAAACGTCTTGTTGATTTTAGAACAGTGTATCACGTGCATTACATACGCTGGAGAATTCATCCCACCTTGTGTTAATCTAGATGTGGTAATGAGCCTCTCTTCTCTTGGTTCATATGCCTGTTCTAATTGGGACCCAGCTGGCTGTCCTGTATACAGTGGAACCTCTCTATAGAGGACACCACTGGGACCCAGCTGGCTGTCCTGTATACAGTGGAACCTCTCTATAGAGGACACCACTGGGACCCAGCTGGCTGTCCTGTATACAGTGGAACCTCTCTATAGAGGACACCATTGGGACCCAGCTGGCTGTCCTGTATAAAGTAGAACCTCTCTATAGTGGACACCATTGGGACCCCTCTGGCTGTTCCTGTATACAGTGAAACCTCTCAATAGAGGACACCATTGGGACCTAGCTGGCTGTCCTGTATACAGTGAAACCCCTCAATAGAGAACACCATTGGGACCCAGCTGGCTGTCCTGTATACAGTGGAACCTCTCTATAGTGGACACCATTGGGACCCAGCTGGCTGTCCTGTATAGAGAGGTGTCCCTAATTCAGAGGTAGATTTGTACACAGCTCTGTGTGGTTGGGACTACAGACAGTGTCCTCATTAGAGAGGTGTCCCTAATTCAGAGTGTCCTTTATAGAAAGGTTCCACTATATTACTTTGCTAGTTTGTTAGTGACTTGCTTAATTCCTAATATCATCATTTCGTTGTAGCAAGCTGGCTGCAGATGCAGTTCTTCCCTGCTGAAGAAGACCACGCTATCATTCCTCAACCCAGCACTGATTGCTGTGTGTGTCGCCGGGGGCCTTCGCCAGGGGGCGGGGCTGGTACTGGCGTACAACATCAAATCACTTGTGGTGGATGAGTATTGTGATGAGAGTGTGGTGGGCCAGTACATGTCGTGGATCCCTCTTGTGGGTGGCACCTTGGGGGCGTGTCTGGGCGGATTTGTGTCTGATAAGCTGAGGAAGAAGTCGGGCCGAGCCGCCCGTGTATGGGTGTTAGTGATCAGTCAGGTGAGGAGTGGAGGAGGATGGGGTGTGCATGTGTGCATGTTGTCAGTCAGGTGAGGAGTGGAGGAGGATGGGGTGTGCATGTGTGCATGTGGCAGCAAAGACTGGACACATGTCTTGAAGATGGGTAGGTGCGGGAGAGTAGAGTCATTAGTAGGCTTAGTGACTAAAGGGAACTTAAAAAGGATAGGAACCAGGTTGGTGTGTGAAAGATGTACAACCGAACATCAGTCTGTTACTTCTAAAGATGCTTAAGCTAGAGTATTGGTGTATGAATGAGAAGTCTTGAGCTGTCATTCTATCCCTCTGTCCCCTTAGTTCATAGCCACGCCCTTTGTGGTGGGCGTGGTGCTTATCCCCGTCCCGTACAACTTCCTTAGCTATCTCCCGGCTCTAGTGGTCGGGGAGATGTGGATAGGGGTCTGTCTGGCAGTGGTGATTGAGATGGTCCCATTGGCAGTGGCTGCAGCTGCAGTGGCCATTTTCCTTTTTGTCATCAATAACATTGGTGGGTGTGTCAACCTGCTGGTCCCGCCCCTTGCAGCTGCCTGTGGCATTAAGTACGCCCTTCTGATCCTGGTAGCTGGTCCATACGCAGTGGCAGGTACTGTCTTTCTGCTGATCGTTTTGGGGTCAAAGGTCAGACGTAAGTGTGGTGGTCTGGCAAGTCAGGACGTTGATGATGAAGAGGAAGGAGTATGGCTTTTGGAAGAGAGCAATGAAGGGTCGACTGGTGGGGGCCAGGACAACAGCCCAGGGCCCTTAATGAGATCGGAGAGAGCTGTTATCAGCCCGCTTGCAGTGAATGACCACGATGACGACAGCAGTGACAGTAACAATGACATCACAGAGTCACTAATTAGACTATAATTTTCCATGGTACTTAATGTAAAATAAAGAATTCATATATACACGAAACTACTTTTGGTGTACATACTGTATTCACATACATGTGTACATCATGTACATGTGTACATTAATTTTATTTATATATCTTGTGTTCACAGAGTGTCAGGACTTCAGTGTTTGTAAGACAGTTTGCAGAGCTGTCATTGACTTGTATGCTATCAGCCCGTTGCAGTTACAGTGGACCTTTTTGGCATACTCGGGCGTCTTTGGCCGGTAGCTGAGCTGAGCCACGCTGTCACAGTCGCTCGACTGCATTGCATCCTTGTACGAGACTGCACCCCCTCCCATCGACAGCAGAATGCCGTGCGGACCACAAGTGTCCCATGCGTATGTACAGGATTTGCTGTTGATGGAACAAGCGGCCAAGCCCTCAATCACGCAGAGAACCTTGTAGCCAGCTCCTGACACCCTGATCAAGTTCAGGTCATCTGACTTGGACAGCTTGTCGGTGATGTCAGGGACTTCCCCCGGGCTCGTCACAACAACGCAGGATGCACAGTCGTCCTCTGCTGTGTCGCTCAATCCTGTAAGCACAGTAGAAGAAGGGAAACACACTTAACTCACTGCTGGCCAGCCACCACACAGCACCATCGCTATCACTATAAATTACGTGCAATTTTCTCGGATATGCTGGTTATACGTATACGCATCTACGCACATCAATGGATATGAACAGTTTAACACTCAAATTTAATGTAGTCACTATAATGGCTCCACTCAATTTTCAATGTGCCAAGTGTCCGCACACCAGCAGCACCACTCTGTATGTGTATTGTACAAGGTTACATTCAATGAATATCTTTAACTATTGGATAAATGAATATCTTTAACTATTGGATAAATGAATATCTTTAACTATTGGATAAATGAATATCTTTAACTATTAATGAATAATGTATCATTCATCCATCCACAGCTAAAGATTTCATGTCTGGCAAACATCAGCTAACCACACAGAATCTGTGGGGTTGAACATCAAACTACGCTTTGATAGAACCTTAATTAAATGAACGTTGTGTAATATAAGCTTACTTATAGTTACTTTAACTGCAAATGTCACCAACTTCAAACAAACATAGGGCATATTTGAATAAACGTCTTGAATAATGGGCTTTGCGACTCTCTAAGAACTAACAACAACTTTGCAACAACACACCTAATTATGACAATCAGATACAAGCTTCCAATTTAATATCCACATAATAGGGCTATTACTTTTAGATAGATTGTTGTGATATGAATTACATGCAATGCAGGATGGAGATATGGCTAGTTAGCATGTAATACTCAGGGTTAATAACAATTGATCACTTAATAAGGATGTAATATGTGTGAAAATACAGTATAATTTGCATTAAATGAGCGTATGATTGCATAATGGCATGTAATAAGGGCAGCCAAGTCATCCTGTCATCAAATGCTTTGCAAAAACTCAACAAGAGAGCTCAAATGGAACAACACGCAGACGACAAGTCTACTTATACTGTGAAGTATATACGTACGTGTATATGTATGTCTGTTTGTCTACACTGACACCCAAGCGTAGCGTAGCATATGTCTGCATTACCAATTACCAGTGCTGCTTCCTGATCGTCTGTACTCCCCGTGAGACACACCCCAGAAATATCGACCACGCCAATCCCCGTTCTCGTCTTTCTCCCAAAAGGGCTGATTGACAACGCCTAATATGGAAACACATACCACAGACACTTGTCATCAACACTGGAATGGAACGCACACGCGTCATGAGTAAAGTATGTATCCACTGGAAGAATAACTGCAATTCATTGTAATGGTATTACAGTAGCTAAGGAGCGGGAGGGGCTGAAATCAAGAAGGGTGTGTCTCATTACATACATTCAAGAAACTGTTGGTCGTCTGAATAATGTACACTCTAACATACAGTATGCGCTCCACCGTGCAATGAATCAAGTACGTATTGAATCAGCCTATCACTGCAGAAGATGTGCGTTCATAAGCCAAATTGCTCAAAGGACTTCCATGCAAGAAGAGACAGCAGAAGAGAGCCGCATGAGGACTGTTTACACAATCTACATTGTGACAATACCAACCTGTGGCTTCTTTATATGTTACATACATAAATAAATATATACACAAAAATTACATAGAAACATACATATAATATCTATACACAATTACAGTGCATGTGTATAATTGCATGCGTTGATGTCCAGCTCACCCATAATAGGCTGTGAAGTTGTCTTGTCAAATACACCAATCAAAACTGTGACACACTGAAGGCCGCAGGAGTGGATTCCACTACGTGCCTCTGAGTCGCGGCCTCCCACATACTCATTGGTGGCATCTACACGGAAGAGAAATGTCAACTTGTCCACACTATATACACAGTGAATGACTGATAATTCATACATCTTATTAGTAGGCCTAGTGTTGCTTATACTGGTACTCGTATACTTTTAAAGTATATCGAGCAGACTTTCTTACGCCTGAAATCACATAATACGGCTGAGGTAGTCGTCATGTTTGCAGTGAGTTAGCAGAGAACTCTTGCAATGAAACGTGACCCTCCAAGCATCCCTCAAAATACAAGTACGTATGTGTATATACGTACAGTCGAAATCTGCATGCACCATGCCACTTTGCTGTGTGGAACACAGCTCACCTATAGGATCAATCCACACTCCCAGATGGCTCAGATCCACTCCCATTTCCTTCAGTTCGCAACAGGTAGCCTCCTCGTGGTGGCTCCACGCGAAAGGAACCTCAGAGTGGGCTTTGGTGGCCAGCAATCGAGCCACCCCTCTCCGCTCATCTCCAAGAATGCTTGTTAGCATAGTCTCTGTCTCCTGCGCACTCGCACCCACCTCCACCACAGTCTCGCACCCACCGTGCATGCAGAACTTCCCGCTCTCCTCCCCGTACACACTGTCCTTTAAGGCAGGGAACTGCAGAAGAAACGTGGAATGTATACGTGGTTACATTCTGTGTGTGCTCAAATAATCTGTGGTCCCGTGCCACGTAGGGTAGCAAAGTGTTCTGTAGGCTTGAATCAACTCACTTCTACGCTAATATCGCGTTTGAAGCCTTCTTGGATCAAAACGTCTGCCAGCGTCTTCATGTCTTTCGAGAATCTTTTGTTCTTTTCATGCTCCGCCTTCTCTTCCACCAGGCTGTGAAAGATACCGTCCTCCCGCCTTAATGCGCGTGCGATGGAGGCCGCCTTCTCGCTGTAGCGAATCAAAGCGCGGAGCAAGGAGTCCATCTAGCTCCAGTCCACGTACACACACACACCAGCTTCGATGCTGAAATGGGTAGCTCCGCGAGTTTATGTATGGAATGCGAGTGCACGAATGAGGGGGCGCGAGTGCAGATGATCAAAACTCCGTATTTTTCAGTATATTACCAATTGTTATCAGTAATTGCGCGTATCCAAGCATTCATACATTACATGCCTGTTAGGCTATCCTACAGCCACGTACGTACTTTTAAGCATTTCCTCTTGGCAGATTTGACAGCCGTGTGCCGCATGTAAATGGCTACTTGTCTGTAACCAATCAGATACAAACTAGCGATTAATTATGATGTTACAGTCCGCTAGACCATCCAGGGTGCGTGCAATTAACTAATGGAATTCAAATTATCAGTTAATTGGCATGCAGCCTGCAAATGGGGGAAGTACTGCCACATCTATACAATCACATACAATCGTATATATACAATGCACACATACATAGCTTGATGCTCCCAGGTATGCACACAGCAGGTCACAACAATATGTGTACATGTGTACATAGGAACAGAACAGGTGCATCTAACATTTGTTTATCACCGTTAACATACTGGGGGCTGCTGGCATAATAGAAAGCTTTTCGTGCTCTCGCACACAAAACTGCACGTTGTTTCTACCACAGCACACTTCAGCTGTGGGTGCATTGGGTAACCAGATTGCTGTACACAGACCGTACTGTCACTCCAAACACGTGCATGCCCATGCACACACAGATCTACCGTCCCAAACCCTCTTCAACTCTGAAGTTTACTGCTGTGATTGCCGGCTGCCAGCCACATTGAGAGACTTGTGGAGTAGTAACTTAATCGTATGCAACCTCGTTCAACAACTATCTAAGTAACAACTACTGGTGTTTGACAGGCTGTATGACAATTTCAGCTAGTCCAGTAGTTTAAACATCGATCGAGCTAGCCTTTTAATTTGAAGTGTCTGCCAACGGCTATCACACTTGTAGGAAGGGAAGCGCCTTCCAGTCTGTTTTGCAGACTGTCATTTCATATTTGACAAGCTAGAGACACAAAAGGCAGGACCAAGGGAAGCATTTCTCTTAGATATCCTCAGAAGACCACAATGTGATAAGTAACATTTGTGCAAATTACAAATAGTTGTTCAGCCCCACTAAGGAAATTGTCTGTAGACGTAATGGATCATTACAGATGCCAGCCAAAGACAGCCATCTGTGAGTAGACATACAGCTGGTCTTGTTAGAGAGGTGGCTGCAATGTTAGGCCTATTCGAGAGACTAGAGGTGTTATAGAGATGACTAGAGGTGTTATAGAGATGGCTAAAGGTGTTATAGAGATGGCTAAAGGTGTTATAGAGATGGCTAAAGGTGTTATAGAGATGGCTAAAGGTGTTATAGAGATGGCTAAAGGTGTTATAGAGATGGCTAGAGGTGTTATAGAGATGGCTAGAGGTGTTATAGAGATGGCTGCCTTATATAAAGACTGCTATAGACAAGTTATACTGTATCGTTGAACAGCAACATAAATTAAACACACACAACAGTCACACAACACCAACACAACAGCATGAGTCAATGAGGTCTTGACACTGAATCTGACAAGGACGAGTGTCTCCTCCTGCGCTCCGTACCAGTGCTACCGGTGGTGCTCCTGCGTAGCTGAGTGACGTTGCCTTGCAGAATGTTGCGAATGTGATGCACTATGAGATCTATGGCAACTGTCAGACACACAGACATACAGACACACATATACACACACATATGTACATATCTGTTGTATATACAGACTTCACACACTATAATTGGTGGTGTGTGTAGTTAACTTGAAACACCCATCAGATGAACAAGGTGAATGCACCGTTCAAGGAAGGAGCGAAGGCCGATGATTCACTTCCCAGATACATTTACCTACGTAGCTCAGTTGGTTCAGGTACACACATATTCATCACCACCACCACATGCACACTTGCACACACACGTATGCATGTACACACACCTCTGTTCTCCACCCCCCTGGGAATAATGACATCTGCGTACTTCTTTGTCTGCAGCCAGCAAAGGAGAACCACATACGTGAGACCCCTACAGAAGTGCACATCAATATTCAGACCGTTCCAGGAACAAGCCCTCTCCCAACTGCCTCTGCAGGGGGCACATGAATGCTGTGCAGCTACAAGCGGTGCTCACTGGCAAAGTGAACTCCTCAAAAGCAGGCTTGACGCGCTCAGTGTACTGCAACAAAACGAGGTTCAGGTCACGACCCCGCTCCTTGGTGTCGCGCTCCACTGCAGCAACAGAGTGACCCACTCATAATGTGTAAGTGGGCACACACACAACAGTGCAGGCCACTGGTCTCCATAATTATGTGTTGTGTGACATCTCACCTCTCCGGCACAATCTTGTGTCGCTGTCAAGGTCTACAAAGAGCTTCATCTGTAGCAGTTCCCTCACCTCCGGACAGTACAGTGTCAGGATCCCCTCCAACACAACCACCTCTGTCGGGTAAAACAGCATGGTCTCTGCAGACCTGTATATATGTACATACATACATACATACATACATACATACATACATACATACATACATACATACATACATACATACATACATACATACATACATACATGCATGCATACACAAAATTGCATAATGAAGGCCTATGCACATGTGTACATGAACACACATGCTTGTGTACAAAGGAGGTGCTCTGCAATGGTCTACCTCTGACATGTTTTGAAGTCATAACTGTGCAGTTGAACGGGTTTACCACAGGACAGCTTCTTCATCACGTCGATCATCAGAGCCATGTCAAACGCATCTGCACATGTCAAACAGGAAACACACATGCATGCACAGACACACATGCACAGTATTGCATACACCAATGTGTTTATCAAATGACACCAACACTAGTGTATTTTCAATAGGACTAAGTGGCTATGTTAAAGCATAAACTAATCCTACTTGCACTTTAAAAGGCAGCTGAAGGCTTCTGAGAAGACTGAATTGAAAGTTTCCTTGGTTGGTGTGAACAAGCGAAGCATCAATTGTGTACCATGTATCACTTACGCATACACAACAGGTCACGCTTCCTTCATTGTTGATGGAAGAAGATTGTGCAAGTGACAAGATCTGTCTTATTATTAGTTGTGTGTGATGTGTACCTGCATGACCTATCGGACTGGTTTGAACACAATAAGCGTACCCACTGAATGACTGTATGCACATGTTGGCTCTCACTGATACGGAAATAGGACACTGCAATGAACTAGAACTAAGACAAGATGTCTGGATTTAACAGATCCATCCATAAAGTGTCAGCAGTGACACGCAATCGCAGAAAGGTGTACACAGCTGACCGGGACTGCTGCAATCCCCTGTGCCCTATGCCCTGTGCCAGTGGTGATGCAACCCTGCTACAGTGAAATCCTACTACTTTGCTACATAAACATTGAAAGTATCCTCATCCGTGTATACCACATCTGCAGAGTACCTGGAAAGTCCAAGTATGTATCAGGTGACCTGTAGGTGTAGGAACTACAGCGAGTACAGGCCCCCAAAACACGACAACCACCTCCCGTGCAAGGCGGTGAATGGTTGTGGGTCTGAGCCTATGACATGCAGAAGTGAGGGGATGCACACCGGACTACTCACACACAGGGCCAGCACTGCAGCACAGTCAGCGTGTGCGGTCGGACCATTTCTAAACATTAGTTTCTGTATATCGTGCACTTCATTCTTACTCATGTACAGACCAGGTACACGGCATAAATCTCACCGGGATGGTCGAAGTTGTACTCTCCTTTATCTGCCTCAGCCTTCTCTGAAGGATCTAGAGACTTGTAGAAGCAGTCCTGACTGACAATGCTGACTTTACGGCTGAAGGACTCATCTCCTTCTTGGCTGAGCCCAGCAATAATCTTCTCACAAACCTCAGTCTGTTTGAACAGCAGAGAAAGCCAAACGTTACAGAGGGGGGAGAGGTCAGTATGCTTTCGTCTGTTATTATAAGTACAATAGTATCGAGACTGGAGGAGTGGCAACAACTCTAGGCAGTGGATAACCGCGGTGGCACAAGGTACCACTGCTGTGCAATAACACACGCACACACAACAGTGGAAAGGGTCTGTAATACATTTTACATTAGCTATCTCATTTAAGTTAGTAAAGCGCGTGACACATCTTTATTGTCCAACTTCACGTTGTTTTGGTGTACGTACACAGCGGAAAGGGTCTGGCCGCGCGAGTCTACTGATGTGCTCGGTGACGCCTCCTGCCTAGGTATGCCACAGCCACATGACTAAGCTAGCTAATGTGTGCTGATAGCATACCTACACAGCTACTCCGGGTTTGGAAGCGTCTACGTACCGACTGCTCGATCGAGACAGACTTCAAGAGGCACAGTGTACGCATTCCAATGGTGCTACCCTCGAATCATAGTTGCCACCCCTTACCTTTCCGCATGATGTGCCGCCGGTGACTCCAATGAGAAAAGGCACTTTCTTTCCGCTTGCGCTGCCGTTGGTTAGCCCCGTGTGCACCGCCATTTTTCTGACGAAAAATGGCTACCGCTTTAGCTAGCTCGTTGTTGCAGTACTAGTGTCGCTGCTCTTTCAGCTATGAAATGCTGAATTTAAGTTATGAGTAGTAGAGCCGTCAGTAACACTTCAGGGTCGAATGGCAGTATTCAAACTACTGCTGTTTAAGCGAATCGTTGGAGGTGCGAGATGCGGATTTCGTTTGCTGCCAATCGTTACAAGAGCTTGCAATTGGTCAGCAAATGCGTCTACTGAGAGCGACGTAACGGATAAACGAACTGTTTTCCATTCTGGCGAACAGGAGCATCGCAAGATAGTAAGATCGGCAGTCATTGGTGCACCAAATGCGGGAAAGTCGACGTTAACGAACGCACTTATTGGACAGAAGGTAAGGGGTTGGGTGTACGTAACATCAATGGTGACTGATAATGTGATTAGTGCTACTGTCCATGTAACTAACTGATGGTGCAGGTATTTCCAGTTTCCCCCAAAGTCCACACGACGAGGCAAAAAGCACTTGGAGTGTTTAGTGTTGACCAGACACAAGTGGTGAGTACTACAATAGCCCTTTCACTGCCCCCCCCCCCCATTCTATGTACCATGTAAAGATGCCAAATGAGCAACTCCCCATGATACAGATGTAGAGTGTACTGTGGTTGTAGTGTGTTTGTCTGTTTCCAGGTGTTGCTGGACACCCCTGGTATCATACCCTATTCCTATGGTAGACGGCTGAGGATGTCCAAGGAACTCATGACTGATGCACAGCGCTCCTTGTTGGAAGTGGAAGCAGGTCTGTGAACCTGTGCTCTGGTGCAGTTGGGCTCAAATATTCAAACTCAAATGCACACATACACACATGGACGCACACATACATACATACTTAGATATGTATACATAACACACACACACACACTCATACACACAAAACACACTCATACATGCTATCCTGTACAAGTGTTCATCTATCTCGAGCGTTTCCTCTCCTGCAGTGTTGGTCGTGGTCGATGCATCCAACAAACGCCACAGGAAGCAGCTCCCACCCGAAGTGCTGCACACCCTGAAGGCATGCACACATCTTCCCAGAGCCCTTGTGCTGAACAAGGTCAGAGAAACTCTCCCTCTCACCTGCCTAGAAAGGTCACAAACATGAACTGCAGAGACAAATGGTAGTAGTATCGCATTGTCACTAATTCCCTACACTAGGCAACGTGTACAAATTGATTGAAGATTCATTCATATGGAGTACTCCACATTTATGCTAAGACTCGGTGATATTGCACAGAATCTTCTTTCTGTATTTGACCCCCTGCTGTCCTGCGTATGTTCAGGTAGACCTAGTGAGGCACAAACGACTGCTCCTGGAGGTTGTGGACAACATCACAGGAGTGCTGGACACCATGGAGGAGAAGGAGCCTGAGGCTACCGAGGAGGAGACACTGCCCGTGGTGGGCAGCAAGGGAGAAATGCCGTCCTTTGACGAGGTCTTCATGGTGTCTGCTCTCTCTGGAGATGGAGTGGAGCAAGTGAAGGTGATTACCAAAATGGCTCTACTAACATCTTCTCAGTATGCCAGTTATGATTGTGTACTAAAGCACTGTGTGACTGAATTCAAATGAGTCATTGCACGTAGTATTGGCTACTCGTGTCATTAGCGCCTCATGGTGGCAGCATGTTTATCCACTACTGCGGAAGCTGTCTATGAAGGATACTCAGAATTAAGGATATCTCTCTAATGGGGACAGTGTCTGCTGCCTCAACCACATAGAGCTGTGTACAAATCTACCTCTGAATTAGGGACACCTAGAGCTTTGTACAATGAATTAGGGACATCTCTACATATACAGGACAGCCAGCTGGGTTCCAATGGTGTCAATTATAGAGAGGTTCCACTGAACCAGTTGCTGAACAGCTATATGTATGTATATAGTTATTAGTGTGGATTAAGTACCCCGTGCAATACTGGCCACTAGTGGAAATGGGCTGCTGCTGCTGCCGCTGCTCCCCCATTGGCTATCTATGGTGGTTGTCTTCATGCCCTGCTGACTGGCCCTCTCTTTGCCTCTCCTTCAAGGCTTTCCTATTGTCCTTTGCTAAGAAGGGAGAGTGGGAGTTTCCTGTATCAGGGCTGACAGACACTCCTCCCCTCACACAAGTCAAAGACATTGTTCGTGAAAAGCTATTCCTTCATTTGAACAAGGAAATCCCATATGTCATTGACCAGGTGAGACTTGAACACAGTGGCCCATTGGTATTACGTTCCATGTACACTCCCAGTACAAGGTAACATGCCTTGTAGTATGTAGTGTAATGTGTTGCTGAGACCCCGTTGCTGCAATTGGAGAGAAAGTACCTTTCACTATAGGTAAATGTACTGTGGGAGGAGTCAGAAGATGGAAGATTGGTGATTCTTCAACACTTGACATGCCTGACAAAGGGACAGAAGGTTAGTGTGGCTTGGTTACCACAGCAACAGGTGCCACACCCCTTCCCACTTATGTCCTGCTCATCCATGTAGGCCATTGTCATTGGTCCTGAAGGACAGACCATTCGGTCAATAACAGAAGAAGCACAGAGAGATGTGGAGCAGGTGTTGGGCAGAGCTGTTGACCTTACACTGCATGTTCAGTACAAGAAGGAAAAGTGAAGGCATGAATGTCTTCAGTAACTACAAGTTGATGAAAGTGAAAGGCAAATTGTTATCTCTGTGAAGTTCAGAACAAGTTTTCACAAACTAGCTAGCTAAAGTGTTAATCATGATTCACCACTTCAAGGGCCATTTGAGGGTAATGGAAGTTGCGCAATAGCAAGATGGCGTTCAAGATGTCCGTAGCATCATAGATGGTAGCACATATACAGCTGTAGGAAAGAGCTATAGTACCGTTACGGTACCTATTCTAGCCGTGGTGGGATTCAGTGCTTAGGAAGTAATGGAGAACAGTCTGTCAAAGTGAGTATATAGATATAGATGTTGAATTGTATACGTAGTTCACTTTATATACTGGAGCTGTAGCTTGAAGCCAAGGGCTTCGTAAGTTAAGGTACTGTAGTTTTATCATGCATCCAATGCCGCTATTTACATATGTGTACTGTTAACTTAACGTCACTCCCACTTCAATCTTACACATGCACAGACACTTGTGAACGTAATTACTGTAGTAGCTACATGACCTGTGTGAGAGGGTGTGCGGTCAAGGAAAAAGGCGGCTAGCTGCGTAGCTGTGCTAGTTGTGTAGAGCCTCACACTGTTTGGTAGCTAGCCTAACGCTGCACTCGTGTACCTTTGGTAGTGACAGCTGTTGGTGGGGGCACAGCCAAACCTTACGCATGAAATCTGTTGGCTACCTGGTGTGTTGTTTGTGGTTGAATTGGAGATGAAACGGAATGGAACCATGTGGGAGTGGGTCTAGTTCAAGGCTCATTGGATGGCTTTCCAACGAATGTCCTGTCCCTGAATGATGGTGGCTTTGTGCCACTACCAAATGTTGGTGATCCTGAATAGTTGGTGGGATGTCCTTGTAGTCCCATACTGACAGAGCTGCTCTGTGGGTCTAAGTGAGCACTGGAGAGTAGCGTGTCCTGCAAGAAGGAAGTAATTTCACGATAATATAGAGAAGTATGAATGGCAAAGGGTTCTTTTAGACCAGCTAGAAAAGGGCTGAAAATCTTGCCGACGTTTCGACCAGGATGGTCTTGTCTTCGTCTGTAGCTATATCTAGCTGGTCTGGATTCTAGAACAGCCCTTTACCTTTCATGCAACAGCCAGCTGAGAAGCCCCCGCTTCACTGTAGAGACGCATGCTTTGTGCAGAATGCCTGGAGGTACCTATGTGTATAAATTAAGTCCTCGTCAAAATAACCGAAGGGGGTACTGTCAAACATTTCTGGTTCTTTTTTTGCAGATTATCAGCAGATTGCATCGCGAGTGATGGCTTCCACTTGCAAGAGACAGATGCACACCACGTGTCCAACCAGACCGCAGAGTCACGCTGTGGTTGCATGAGACAGTGTGGGAGAGAGCCTTCTGCTGGTCCTGCTACCAGCCAGCAGCGACACTATAAAAGCTTGGCCTTCTTGTGCATCTCCTTCCACCTGATCTTTGCCTCCTTCCTTTCTCTTCAAGCACTCCAGAGTTCCTTCAATGAAGACCTGGGATTCATTTCACTGGCAGTTCTGTATTCCTTCTTCATGGTCTCCTGCCTTTTTGCTCCCTTTATCATCAGGGTTGTTGGCCCCAAATACGTTATCTCGGTGTGTTACTTCTGTCACTGTGTATACATAGCCAGCAACTATTACCCAAGTTATTACACCTTGCTTCCCGGATCGATGGTGCTTGGCTGTGCCTCAGCTCCACTCTGGGCAGCTGCTTCTGTCTACTTGGTCAGTCTTGCCAAGAAGGTGGCTCAGATACGGCAGAAGGAAGCTGCAAAGTCTATCAGCATCTTTGTAGGCGTCTTCTTTCTGTGCTTCTTTCTTGCGGCACCAGTGGGGAATGCAGTGGCCTCTGCTGTTCTGTTGCCTGTTACTGGAGGCCTGTTGGCTCTGGAAGGAAGTGGTGGGAATGCAAGTAATGCCTCTGTGTGCATGGCATTAAATTCATCGCAAGAAGAAAGAGATTGGCCTTTCTACTTTCTGATGTCTATTTATCTGCTCTTTGATGTCTCAGCCTTAGTGATGTCTCTCTTTGGCCTTGAAAGTCTGTCAGAGAACACCAACAGTAGGAGGACCTGCAGGAATATTGTGAAGCAGTTCAAAGCATCCCTCTCCTGTGTGGGCAAGATGCTCTTCAACTGGCGGTTCTTGCTCCTTGCTCCAATCTGCTGGTATTCTGGGATCCACATTGCTATCTTTGCAGGATTATTTGCTAAGGTACATATATATATACACGTATGTATGCATACCATCTGTACAATATGTTGCTATATACAAACCAGTCACTTGAGGGGCCTGGAGTGGTGGGAGTTAGGCAATCTGTGTGTATATACTGCATACTAACTGCAGGTGTGTGTAGGGGCTATAGATTAATGCAATGCTAACCTCACGAAGTGCATGTGTATTAATTTGTCTCTCATGTGCGTAGCATTTTGTGACTGAGTGCCTCGGTGTTGGCGTCGTTGGACTAGTGCTGATGGTGTGGGGGCTCTCTGCTGGTGCTAGTAGCGGTGCGTTGGGCAAGCTAGCCACGAAGGTCCCTCCGATCTTTATCATGATGGCAGGCATTGTGGGAGATGCAGCCGTCATCCTCTTCCTCATCTACTGGGAACGCGTTCCAAGCTACATTGCTGTGTTCGCAGTGGCCATCGCGTTCGGGTTAGAAGACGGGGTATGGAACACCATCCCAACAAGTGAGCGCGCCCAGTGTCATTGCACGTCACGTCACTGTGTGGAGGTTTAATACTCTCTGGGTGCATGCAGCTACATGAGCATGTTGCAAAATCAGATGCTCTACTTACTGTATGTGCAGTGTGTTTTGAGTATTAAAATTATATACTGTATATACTGTATGTACTGTATGTACTGTATGTACTATATGTACTATATGTACTGTATGTACTGTATATACTGTATGTACTGTATGTACTGTATGTACTATATGTACTGTATGTACTGTATGTACTGTATGTACTGTATGTACTATATGTACTGTATGTACTGTATGTACTGTATGTACTGTATGTACTGTATGTACTATATGTACTATATGTACTGTATGTACTGTATGTACTGTATGTACTATATGTACTGTATGTACTGTATGTACTGTATGTACTGTATGTACTGTATGTACTGTACTGTTCATTTTAGGCCTCATTGGTATTATTGCCAAGCAAGACCAGAAGGAGACAGGTTACAGTCTACAGAGATTTTGGCAGTGCATTGGATTCACCATCACTTTTGCCCTCTCCTCCTCTGCGTCTTTGTATGTCAACTTGTGGTTCTTCCTCGCCGCGCTCATATTCTCTGTACCCCTCTACATCATCACCGACGTTGCCAACACCAGCGACACCAAGGACTTCTTTAAGAAAGTCCTGCGTGTTGTCTGTTGCTACAGTGGAGTGTATTCCACCCGTGGCTCTGATGTTGATGGACAAGTGACTGCGAAGGGATTGGCTGTAGTGAACAGTTTGACAGTTGAAACTACCTCTGACTATGATAGTGGTGAGCACCGGTGTACGTGTTTGTGTGTGAATGGTTGCATATCAACTTATTACATGGTGTGTAGTGCTATGTACATAGGTGCTGTGTGCTGTCAATGTTAGATGAAGTGCAGTGTGTGTGTGTGTCGCGTGATAGAAGTCACTCCGTACACCATGCTTGGAATTATTGGTGGAATCCGATTTCTTCATGGGTACATGTATAATACAGTCAGTATCTTTCAAGTTTGAAGTGAATTCCAGCTTCTTTCATCCTGCATGCATTGTCAGCTGAATGGACCACTGGTCCCACCCATTCATCATACTGTCACACATACTTATGTAACGTATGAGGCTATATACAGAGCTCTGACAGTTGTATACATATTATTATGTACGTACAGTACATACTATGTATGTATATATCGATCCCTCCTCTCTCTCTCTCTCCATGTCCAGCCACAGACCCTCCTCACCACAGTGCAGCTGCTGATGAGTGTGAATGCACTGCTCCAGCCTCCTTTGACGTGTAATTAATTGCATTCGGATACGTAGATCGATGCAATCTACAGTGTACGCAGGGTGGGGGAATGGCTGCATTATTGACACGTTTCACATCAAGTTTGGATACATCATTCAAGGACCATATCACAATTAACCACAGAATACATGGTACTCGTACATACGTACATCATTCAAGGACCACATCACAATTAACCACAGAATACATGGTACTCGTACATACATCAGTCATATACAATTGGCACAATTGGCACAGCAATCTTGCTGCTACAGTACTACACATATAAAACATGCACACACCCAGCCAGTGTATGTATACAAATATAATATTGTTTATTATGGTACGTATATCCATAATCTGCATGTGTGCATATTTATGTACTTTCACGCACAATTTAATTTTCATTATAATTGATGCAGTGTGAAATGTGGCATGCAGATTAATATAGAAATCAATATTGACCGCAAACTACTACATACTGTACGTAGGAGTCCTGCAGTATTACAATAAGTATATACAACACAGGACAAGTCTGAAGAAGGTAAGAACACACACACACACACACAGGATGTACGTACATGTGTGCATGACATTGGTTCAGTGTGCTTCGATTGTATCACTAGGCCATGCACATTAACGTACAGTGAAAACCACACAGCAGCTACATACAGTACATGTACTCAATACTGTAATTCTATCACAAGGTAGCAGTGAAGGAAGGAAGCAGGTACGCATGTACCGAGTCGGGAGTAGAGCCATTGCTTGGGGTCAGGCAGATGACTTGGCACTGGCAATGACCTCCTTCATGGAAGGGCAGACCTGGACGGGTCAACAAGAGAGTAGCACACCTCCACTGGGTCACAGGAGACTCACTGTGTGTAGCGTCATAGAGGACCTTGCTCTGTGCTCACCTCTCCTGTAGTGGTCAGCTCTGGACTGTAAGTGGAGATGGCTGCAAAGCCAAGCTGCACATCCTGAGCACTGAAGCCCTCCTTCAGCAGAAGGGATACGGCAATAGAGGAACGGAAGCCTCCCTTACAGAAGCACACAACCGGCAGGGCCCTGAGGAGGAGAGGGGAAGTGAGAGTGCCCAGCTAGTGACTGTACATGGTTCCAGTGTAGCAGTCACACCTCACACCTCACACCTCACACCCACTGTATGTAAGACCTTCCCCTGAAGCAACATGCCCCACCCACTGCCCCTCCCTACCAACACACAAGCCCCACCCACTGTCCCTCCCTACCAACACACAAGCCCCACCCACTGCCTCTCCCAACTAACATACACGCCTCACCCACTGCCCCTCCCTACCAACACACAAGCCCCACCCACTGCCCCTCCCTACCAACACACACGCCTCACCCACTGCCCCTCCCTACCAACACACAAGCCCCACCCACTGCCCCTCCCAACTAACACACACGCCTCACCCACTGCCCCTCCCTACCAACACACAAGCCCCACCCACTGCCTCTCCCAACTAACACACAAGCCCCACCCACTGCCTCTCCCTACCAACACACAAGCCCCACCCACTGCCTCTCCCTACCAACACACAAGCCCCACCCACTGCCCCTCCCTACCAACACACAAGCCCCACCCACTGTCCCTCCCTACCAACACACAAGCCCCACCCACTGCCTCTCCCAACTAACACACAAGCCCCACCCACTGCCCCTGCCCAACACAAGCCCCACCCACTGCCCCTCCCTACCAACGCACAAGCCCCACCCACTGCCCCTCCCTACCAACGCACAAGCCCCACCCACTGTCCCTCCCTACCAACACAAGCCCCACCCACTGCCTCTCCCAACTAACACACAAGCCCCACCCACTGCCCCTCCCTACCAACACACAAGCCCCACCCACTGCCCCTCCCTACCAACGCACAAGCCCCACCCGCTGCCCCTCCCAACTAACACACAAGCCCCACCCACTGCCCCTCCCTACCAACACACAAGCCCCACCCACTGCCCCTGCCCACCAACACACAAGCCCCGCCCACTGCCTCTCCCAACTAACACACAAGCCCCACCCACTGCCCCTCCTTACCAACACACAAGCCCCACCCACTGCACAACACACTGCCCCCGTCCACCAACAAGCACACACCCCACACACCCACACCCACTCCTCCTCCTCCACCTCCTACCTCTACACCCACCTGTCCAGCTCACACATCATCTGCTGAAGCTTGGCCAGCGGCATGCTGATGGCGCCTTGGACAGTGTTGGCCTTGAACTCGTGGTCCGTGCGAACGTCCACCATCTGGTGGCCACACTGTGTTAGGCACTTCATGATCTCAGGGTGGGACTCCTGAACAGTGGAGACACATGCACTGGCTCAGTTAATCTTCATCCACACATCAGAGTGAACACAAATTCACTACAGTGGAACCTCTCTATATAGGACAATCTGAATAAGGGAATGAGGACACTGTCTGCAGTCCCAACCACATAGAGCTGTGTACAAATCTACCTCTGAATTAGGGACACCTCTCAACTGCGGACACTAGACATAGAGCTTAGGATGCTGCCATGAGACAAAGGAGCGCAATGAATACTTTAGTTGTTCAGCCGATTCTCGCTTCTTGTGACTGCACTCATGTTAAAGCATACAGGTGATGGGAATTCCCCAAGTTAGTATCCCATGGTAACCACTCACAAGGTCAATCTTTGTGAATGAGTGTGTTGGGTACCCTGCTGACCTCCATTCCTCAATTCCTCCCGAGAGGACACAGTCAACCTACATACATACACACGTACACACGTACACACACGACCAGCTATATCGGCTCGCATGTGTCAGCATGCACACAACATATGTGTATATTGACTACATCAGCTGTATGGACCACACCCACTGCAGCTGACCACACCCCCTCACACTGTAGCCGATCCGTCCCAATCTCTTGAGGGCTTCCTCTTCTCGTGACGTGGGTGTGACCAGACCAATTTTGGATGCCTTCAGAATCATGGTACCCACCTAACGTGGAGAGACCACATGCAGCTTACAGGACAGCAGGCGGTGTCCACATCACGATGGGCTCATAACTACATTCACGTGCCCCACCCATCTGTCACACTAATGTGACATGAGCAAGTGCCCCATCTAACTGTCACACTAAAGTGACACGCGCCCAACTGTCACACTAAAGTGACACGCGCCCAACTGTCACACTAATGTGACACATGCAAGTGCTGTGCCCAAAAGCCTCACCCATATAGAGAAGTTGCCATCTTCAGGTCCAACGATGACTCCGCCCTCTGAGCCAATGGGGCAGTTGAGGGACTTTGGAATAAAGGCACCAGCAAATTCACATGCCTGCAGGCACACGGAACAAGAGCTGGTCCCACCAACTTGAAACAGTCCCCAACAGGCATGCAAAAATTCTTGTATAGAATAATGTACAGTACTATAGTACAGTATATACTACTTGTACAGTAATATAAATTGTCCTGCCCTTGAGAGAGTAGAAGAGCCGCATCTGGTCATGACCATGTTCTGGCCCAAGGTAACTTACATTTCTTGTATCCAGGATTACAAACTGCTTGTCGCCCAGTGAACGCCTCATGAACTCCAGGGGGGTGACCTTTGGGACTTTCAACACATCCTCAGAAAGGGGTGGGGCTCCCTCCTGTTGACAGATGAAGGGAACCAACACCAGCCACACACAGGTCGTGTACAGTGAAAAGAACTACAAAACTGTGTAAACTGCCTTAATCAAAACCACAACAAAGATGGACCATTAGGACTCACAACATTGGCTGTGACATCGTAGGAGAAGTACTGAGGAACCTCAGCAGGCTCAGACGTCAGAAAGGCAACAAACTCCTCCTTCTACACCCACCAGGAAAGGGAGGGGAGGGGGAACAGTGTGACTGCAATCTTTGTATGTATGTACAACGGTATCATTCTCAGACAAAGTGGAACCTGTCTTTAGGGACCACCTGTTGACAGAGACCACCAACAATACACAAACATCAAGCGTCAACCAACTCAGGCACCTGACTGTTGCCAGCCTGACCGCTATGTACAGGCACCTAAATTTACAGTAAGTCCATGCCCTGGCAGAGTCTCTGAGTGACCACAATCAATGAGCCAGCACTAGTCAGCACAGGGCACCTAAATTGACTGTAAGTCCATGCCCTGGCCTCCGAGTGTCAATGAGCCAGCACTAGTCAGTCTTGTGGACCAGCTACTGACCAACCTGCTCCTGTGAAAACTGCAGAGCTGGATTGGTGGCCAGCTCCTTGCCGATGGTGGAGTAGAGGGCAGTGCTCAGGTTCTTCCCACACGGAGAGCCCGCACCGTGTGCTGGGAACACCTGAACAGGCAATGGGACACAAGTGTACATATCTGTACACAGGTCCCAAATAGACCCCATTGCACTGCATGCATCTAGATGTGATCTCTTAATCTTGTAGAAGTATCTAAATGCTTGATGTGTGAGTCTAAATAAATTCCCTGGAGTTACAGTACGTTCTGGGAGAGTGCACAAGAGAGTCCCTGATGTATTCATGCACAGTGTTGGCTTGGCAGCTTACGTTTTCTAGAGAACTTGTTCCTTGACAATGAGCAGGAAAGTGATTGGCTTATCAAGTCATTGTGGATCTAAAATAGGATCTACAATGGTTACGTAAATGCCGACCAATGAGTGTCTGCAGGATTTAAACCACTCAGCCCTCGCCACTTGGGACTTCAGCACTTTGCACCATTTTGAGTTTCATGATCTAACTCTTCTAGATACAGTGCAACCTCTCTATGAAAGACACTCTGAAAGAAGGACACCTCTCTAATGAGGACACTGAATGTAGTCCCAAACACATAGAGCTGTGTACAAATCTGCCTCTAAATTAGTGACACCTCTCTATACAGGACAGCCAGCTGGGTCCCAATGGTGTCCTCTATAGAGAGGTTCCACTGTACTTCTTGGTCATCATTGCTTTGAGCACCTACACCCTGCACCCTACACCCTGCACCCTGCACTCTGCACCAGCGCCTGTGGCACGCCTTGTGTGGTACTGACACTGAGGGTGGTATAGCAGGTCTAGACATAGATACCACTGTGGCACAGCTTCAATTCACACACACTGTCACATCTCAGCATGGCGATGTCTGTCTATGCCAGGCATCTATGGCACACTAGCACTGGCTGCCGTATGTAACTGGCTGCCTTGTACAGTGACCGCTGTATCACTATCGTATCATTTTATGGCCCCTCCCCTCGACAGCGCCACACCCCCTGACCCTGCCTACCTGAACGTCCAGAGGCAACGTCATCACCTTGTTCTGCAGGGAGTCAAACATTAACCCAGCCATCTCTTGCGGTGTTTGACCCCGCGAGGCTACCAGGTCTGGTCGACCACAGGACCCAATAAACAATGTGTCTCCTGTAAACACCTACAGCAGTAGATAACATGCAGCTACCTTCCAGCACAACTCCATGGCCAATTTAAAATGAGGGGATCTTTCTGAACATGCACGCATAGACTGTGACACAGATGTAACATTTTGTGCCAGAGTATGTTCACCACAAAAGAGATTCAGCAATTCTAACAGTACTCATACCTTTAAGGCTTTGTTCTCCTGTTCCCGATCGAGAAGGAGATAGCAGATGGACTCGGGGGTGTGGCCGGGGGTGTGGATCACCCGGAACACGTAGCGGGACGAGAGAGGAACTTCCTGGGGTGGTCAACATACATAATCAACACTCAAATAGCTAGATCTGTGGGAGAGAAGCGATGCATTTACCTCTCCATGTTGCAGTTCGTGCAGTGAAAATTTGGCCCGGGAAGCAGCACTGGGACCAAAATAAATAGGGACACTGCAACGCTTTTGAAGTTCCAAGTGTCCCGACACAAAGTCTGCATGAAAGTGGGTCTCCATGACTCCCTTCAGCTCGGCTTTCAAGTTAGCCAGCTCCTACAAGGAGATTAGACACACAGGATATACACACACCACACAGGGTACATACTATATATATACACAAGAGAAGATGAAAAATTTTCTACAAAAATGGTAAGAATGTAGGGATGGCACAAAAGGACAGAAACAAGAGGGATGAAGTATTTGCTGTGTGTGGTTTCTGCTCGGCTTTCAAGTTAGCCAGCGCCTATTCTGCGTATTTTGGAATTTCGCTCCTATACCAATGTATAGGGAAAATGAAACACCCTGTGCCATCCCTACAAAGAGAGTGCTACCGCACACTCTGATACTACATAGCTACATGTGTACTTTCATACTATACATTCACACGGGGTACATACTGTATACATACACACTACATAGCTACATGTGTACTTCTACCCACCCCACAGACCATGGCAGGTGATGATGCCAAATGAGGTACACACAGAGCTGGGGTTGATGTCTCCGCCAGGATTACAACAAGATCCCATGCAAGATCGCAAGCAACATGAGTACTCTTCAACCAGCCCCCACAGACTAAACGTCTGGGCTAACGTACGTCTATGTATGCGTCCACGTCTCGGCGAGGGTCTATCACGACTGCCTTCCCGTCGTGTTCCACAATGTACGATGCATGCGCCAGGCACTCCAGGTAGTAGATGCGCACTTGTAGCCCGCTGGGCTCTGTGAGGACCTCCTTCAGACCACTCTGCAAAAAAAATCAAGTTGAGAAGAGGGAGGTTTCATTGGGATGTAGCTTCAGTGCAGGAAAACGTGGACTACAGCGGAACCTCTCTAAAAGGACTCTCTGAATAAAGGACACCTCTCTAATGAGGACACTGCCTGCTGTCCCAACCACATAGAGCTGTGTACAAATCTACCTCTGAGTTAGGGACACCTCTCTATACATGACAGCCAGCTGGGTCCCAATGGTGTCCACTATAGAGAGGTTCCGCTGTATACAGGACAGCCAGCTGGGTCCCAATGGTGTCCGCCATAGAGAGGTTGCACTGTAGTTGACCAAACGCCAGGAGCTGTTTGTGCGTTCAGTGTACAACTAGCTTAGCTGCATACATTGGTTGGGGCTCACAGGTAAACTGGTCGGCTTCCAAGCTGACGCAGAGCTTGAGGACATGATGAAACTCCCTCAGCGAGACACGTATCTGTGGGCCGGGATTCCAGAAAGCTCGGCAGCGCTGTATGGAGCTTGAATGTGTTCAGGCGAAGTTACAGGCGCCGCAGGCACGTGCCCACACTCTTTGAAGTGGCCAAATTAGCAGAGGAGATTTCTCGCAGATCACGTACGCGTGGTCACGTACGTACCCGCCCGGGGGCGGGGCGGGCTGCAATTAGACCCTATTTACGTCATGTGTGAAACTAGCCAGGCTAAGCCGGCCAGAATATGCGCACTTTGCTCCAATCCACTGCACACACTCCCCACTTGGCTACTTAGCTAGCTAGCTATTGGCTGCGCACAACTGCACAAAACGCTAACAAATGTGCCCCATGCAAGTAAGCATGACAACTCATTGTACACGCAGCCGCATGCATGACTGTTTCCATCACATCAGTCTGAGGTACAAATGAATCTGCTACATACATAGCCATACGGGATTGAGGGCACTCATATAAGGATACTACTTGTAGTGACAGATGCAACAATACTGCATCAGTTATATAGTCTCAGCTAGAAGGACGTGACTGATTGCTCCGGCCCCTCTACCGCCAACTGATCGAGGCTTGTGCCAACATATCCAGAGTCTTCCTGGCTCATAATGGCCGAGTCCGAAGAGGAACTGCGTAGAGGCATTTGAGTAAGGCTGCGAAAGGAGATGGAGGAGGGTTTCTGGATGTGAGAGGAGACAGAGGGGTGGAGAGAGGAGACAGCTGCAGTTGTTTCTGAGGTGCTGGTGTCTATGACTGCTTCTTGTGTTTCATAATTCTGCTTCCGAGAAGACGTTCTGCTAATCTTGGGCAACTTGAACACCTGCAGCCTTGTCCCATGGGACGTGTGATGTGTGTGCAGCATGTGTGCATGTGTTTGTGTGTGCATGTGTGCATGTGTTTGTGTGTGTGCATGTGTGCATGTGTGTGTGTGTGTGTTCATTCATACGTATGCGTTGTGTGTGTGTGTGTGTGTGTGTGCGTGTGTGCGTGTGTGTGTGTGTGTGTGTGTGTGCATGTGTGTGTGTGCATGTGTGTGTGTGTGTGTGTGCATGTGTGTGCGTGTGTGTTCATTCATACATGTGCGTGTGTGTTCATGCATACGTGTGCGCGTGTGTGTTAGAAAGAGAGATAAGAGTATATATGGCTTTGTCATACTAAGGTACATATGATATATTGTACAAGAGTAATAATAAATTATGTACAGTATGATAATTATACATGTACGTATCTGCATGCATACTGTACTTGCTTGCACAATGTGTACAAATGTGCGTGTGAGCTCACCTCCTGGAGCAGTAGCGACCCATCAACAGTCCTGCTACAACAATCAGGGACATCAGGATGCCTGTGGTTAGCAAGGCAACCAGCTGCCATGGAGTACAATTAATGCAGCCGCTAGTGGTTGTCGTTGTGGGCGGGGGTGCGGTCGGACCAGACTCGGTGGCTGCATAAGTTAAAGGATAGCATTTCACTGCACTTGTTGTGCTCATGAGGTACGTACGTAAGTGTGGGTACTAGCAGTGCATGTTGGAATGCACTCCTGGCAGCCCCCACTCACTGTTAGCTGGTGTCTGGAGTGCTAAAGGGACTGTGTATGGACCAGTACCATTGATGTTCGCGGCAGCCACACTGACCACCACCTCCTTGTGGGGTTGCAGCCCACTGAGGGTTATGCGAGACTCTTTGACCCTCCTCACTGTGTGCCAGGGACCTGCACCAGTGGAGTAGTTCACTGAGTACCCAGTGAGGTAGCCATTTTGTTCCACAAGGGGTGGTGCGACCCAGGTCAAGGTGAGACTTGAAGAAGACATCTCCAGCACAGAGAGGTTCTTTGGTGTGTCTGAAGGTACTGGTCAGTGAACAGGCAGTGAAAAAATGTTGTCGTGAAAAGGATGTACACACATGCAGTCCATGAGCAAAGAGATATGTGTATGTAGCTTTGTGCGCAGCTTCACTGAATGTGGCTTAATTGTCTCTGTCATGGTAGGTAAATCTTCAGGAACACCCAACAACCAACTGCATACGTACATTGTACTGCAGTATAGCATAGTATAGCATAGTATAGCATAGTATAGCATAGTATAGCATAGTATAGCATAGTATAGCATAGTATAGCATAGTATAGCATAGCATAGCATAGCATAGTATAGCATAGTATAGCATAGTATAGCATAGTATAGCATAGTATAGCATAGTATAGTATAGCATAGTATAGCATAGTATAGCATAGCATAGTATAGCATAGTACAGTACTGTAAAAAGTATGTAGTCCAGTGCCAGTGCTTGTGTGTATGATAACATATACCCACTGTATGATATCAAATTAGTATACGTACCGTAACATTGCTATTACCTACGTACAAATGCATGCATTAGCCATGCACAATGTCTCACCATCGGACAGTGTCTCCGCTAGCAGTGTGGCAGGGAGTCCTGGCCCCGCGCCATTCACTGCTGACACGTGTACTGCATACAGGGTGGCCTCCTCAAGGTTGTAAAGGGTTGCCATGGAGGAAGTTGAGTTTATGTGGACCACGCCCACTTCACCCCATGACTCTGACGAGTAGTGTATATTGTAGTGTGTTAGTGTGTGTGTGAAGTTGTACGGGTGCATCCAGTCCAGTGCCACGTGACGAGGGCCGACGTCCACCAGCCTCAGGCGCACAGGGGCAGAAAGCACTCCACACAACATGATCACAACACAGAAGAAAAAGAAAGGAAAGAAGTAAGGAAACAGGAAGGGTGCAAACACAAACAATTAATACTACTCTTAGATCAATATTTTGTTTGCCCATGCACTAGTCTGTATGTACGTGCGTACATACGTACACTCATGCACAGGTGCACGGGCTTACCAGGGTTCAGTGTTGCAACAAAGAACTCAGAGAGTTCTCCTCCTCCTATTCCGTTCAATGCTTGTATGACAATTGTGTACTCTGACCCCGGAGTAAGGTTCGTCACGTGGAGGGTGTGTTGCCACGGCAATGTGACATAGACTGTACCATTGACAGTTACTTGGTAACCATGAACTGTGCCACCAGGATGTTCCGGAGGTTGCCATGACAATATAATAGTCGTTGCGGTAACATTAACTGTCTTGATACTGGTCGGAGGAGATGAAACTAGTGAAGGAAATACAACATTCTCATCATGGTACAGACATACATACGTACCAATCTATGCATGGTCATTCTACACCAGTTGCGCACACAGACATTCTCAATCAAATGTACACTGCTAACTTTCATCAGTAGTGTTGGCCATTATCGGGCGTGTCCACTCCCCAATGCCCCGCCCATTGACACCTGCCACTGAAATAGTGTAGGTGGTTGCATGTGTCATGTTAGTGAGGACAATTCCCTTAGCAGATGACTCTGCTTCCACCAGTTTGTGGCTGAATCCAGCCTCGCAGAACACCAGGTAGTGGTCCAACACCCCACGAACATTCTCAGGCTCCTCCCACTGCAAACTGATCGAAGAACTGGTCACTTGAATGATTCGTAAGAACACAGGAGATGAGGATTCTGCTCAAACAGTCACAAGAGAGAGGTCAGCTAGCATTAGAATCTTAAACAGTGGCCAGTGCAATCAATACAAATGCCACGCACGCCACTTGGTGCTATGGTACGTACTTCCTTCTCCTGTGCGTGCGCTGATGGAGGCAGCTGCCCCGGGACCCAGTCCGTTCACCGCCTGCACCGTCACATTGTACACCGAAAAGGGCTGCAGGTCTTTGACAGTGGCACTGAGACCAGCAGCAAGGGGTGGATGCCGGTCAGATGTGTGCAGGACAAAGTGGGATACCGGGCCGCCAGGGTTAAGGGGCGGGTCCCAGGATAATGATAACGAGGTAGGTGTGACATTAGTCACTTTGAAATTCTCTGGAGGCCCTGACACTGTAAGCAAGGCCAATGGATTCAAGGATGTGAGGAGGAAGTGATGTCAAAAGTTGATAATCACATGAGTATAGATATACATACTGTACATGTGTATAATGTATTACAATAGCTGCAGACCATCCCTTAACTGCAGATTCTATATACACACATACGTACCTGCTTGAGGTGTGAGAACAGTGAGTGACCTGTTCTCACTCCTCCCAGCGATGTTGGCCACACACACTGCAATGTTGTACTCGGTGTGTGGGACCAGGGACTGCAGTACAAACTGGTGGACGTCTGGTGGGATGGTCATGTGACTGACAGGTGAAACTCCATCACTAGACCAATACAGGAAGTAATTTGTGATTGGTCCATTTGAATGGGTGGGTGGATCCCAGGTCAACTCAACCACTTTTGATGATACATTGATTGCTTGCAGTCCTTCTACAGGCATTGGAACTGTATAATAACAATAATAAAAGGATGCACTGAAAATATGTATGTATACACATTCACATATACACAATTGCTCCAAATACTGCTCACTCACTGAAGGCGTCTGTACGCAGCCAAGTGGTGTTTGACCACTCCCCCTGCCCCGCCCCACTCACTATTGCTACTGCGAATGCATACTCTGTATAAGGTGCTAGCTGGTGAACAGTTGCATGTGTCTGAGTAGTTGTGTACGTGACAGCTTGGACAGGAGCCAGCTGTGACTGAGAGGAACACTGCAGGACATAGGACAGGACAAACTGGGGGAATTCCCTAGGCAGCCCCCACTGCAAGGTAACTGAGGTACTGTTGACATACATCACTGACGGAGCACCAGGAGGGGGGAGTACTGCAAGTGAGAGATGGATGAACAGGTCAGGGAGGGGAAGAGTAACACACGTGAAGAGGCATGCATTATATAGGGTGCATTCAAGTGCTCAGCACAAAGCGTGCAAGCAGTTTCTACCTGGCAAAGGAGTTGATGCGTTAACGGCACTGCTTTGCAGACCTTCCCCCATGCCGTTCACAGCTGCCACTGTAAAAGAGTACTCTTCACCTGGGTACAAGTCAGTAACAACCAGTTCAGTCCAGTTGTGACCAGTTGACAATGTCCTGTTTGAGCTGTTTCCCTCCACAATGTGAACAGCGTAGCTGATTACTATCCCAAGGGGAGCCAGTGGAGGGGACCAGTTCAGAGAGACGGACGTTGGGGACAGCAGGGTTGCATTTAGTGCCAGAGGAGGAGATGATTCTGCATTGGTGCACAAGGAAATTTAATTTAAATATAATATGTGGATATGCATGTACGCACACATGTATATGAAAGTGAAGAAATAGCTACGCGATAACTGACTTCCTTCGTGTGTCTTCACTGTGACTTCACTAGTCCAACTCCCATTTCCATTTTCACTCACAGCTCTGACTTTGAACTTGTACTCAGTGTAAGGAGCCAAGCCAACTATTGCATAGTGCATTGTGTCAGCAGAAAGGTAGATCTGTTGGGGAATTTCCCCATGCTTGTGAAACTCTATGACGTATTCACGGACAAGGTTACCATACTCCAAAGGTGGTCCCCACATCAACGACACTACTGTAGCAGAGACAGCAATTGCTTGAAACTCTGCAGGAGCACCCAAAACTGCAAGAGTAAAGGAAATACAGTGGAACCTCTCTATAAAGGACACTCTGAATAAAGGACACCTCTCTAATGAGGACGCTGTCTACTGCCCCAACCACATAGAACTGTGTACAAATCTACCTCTGAATTAGGGACACCTCTCTATACAGGACAGCCAGCTGGGTACCAATGGTGTCCACTATAGAGAGGTTCCACTGAAATGCATACAAGTGGAAAGAAAATTCAATCAGACTATGGCACTTCAAAGAAAATTGAGTGTTGTTGTACCAACTCACTTGGTGCTGTGGTCATGAACCCCTGCTCTTCTGAAAACAGTCCTATCCCGGCACCGTTAATGGCCGCCACAGTCACTGTGTAAGTTGTGCTGGGAAGCAGGTCGGCAAGGAGGTAGGAGGCATCGATACTGCTGGTGTTGGTCTCGTAGCTCAGTGCCTCATCTGCCAGGCCACGCTGATACCTAATATGGTAGGAGACAATGACTCCATTTGGATGGGAAGGAGTCTCCCAGCGGAGGAGAGCCGAGTGTGGTCCTGTGTCCACAACTTGCAGAGACACTGGAGCAGAGGATTCTGCATTGGTGAAAGTAGGGTGTTCAGCTAGAGTAGCACACACCCACATGTATACACGCACACACGCATGCACGCATGCACACACACACACGCGCGCACACACACACATGCACACGCACACACACGGATGTACAAGAAAGGGTCACTGAGAAGATGTACTGACGTACTGTACTGTTCAGTGCAGAAGAACTCTTTGTTGGTTTGTGCCCCGGCACCAACTGCTGTTGCTGCTGTGACAAAGTAGCTGTAGCAGGTGTAGGGGGTGAGTGGGGTGACCGTAAACTCTGTATGAGGGCCAGTTACGTTGAACTGTAGAGCAGCAGTGGTGGATCCAAAGCTGGTCTCCTCCACGACCACTTGGTAGTACAAGACCACACCATTGGGCTTTTCTGGAGGCTGCCAGGCTAGCCTTGCCCACATGGGACCAGCAACAGCCGAGAGGGATTTAGGCTCCTCGGGAACTGCTCAAATGAGAGTTCAAAGAACGCTATTGTAAGCAATGATTTAGACACAAAATGGTATAATTTATAGAACTTGCTGTCTAATATGGCTGTAGTGTAGGCAAGAGCAGATGAAATCTATGCATTCAAGTTCCAATAATGCGTCTATTTTCATGTGCTTGTTCTCTGCAGTTTAGTGTCCAACTCTGCAGTCCTAATTAATTGCAGGCATATCATATGTACGTATGTATAAATTACTTGCTCAAAAACATGCCAGATCAGCCGATTACTGCAGTTCGCAATTCCATTCGCTGTCTGAACTGCAGCGTGTTGCTACTCACCGTCTTCCTGCGTTGTAACGTTAACGGACTCACTGAAGTGGCGTTCATTGCCGTAGTAAACCGAGGCCACCCGTACGGTGTACAAGGTGAACGGTTCTAGGTTGGTCAGCGCATACTGCAGGACGCCCACGGGTATGCCCTGCACCGCGCCGCTGGCTGCTGTAACGGAGTAATATTCGACGGAAAAGCTGCCGAGCCCATCCGACTGGTCTTGGGGCGGCTCCCACTGCAGGACAACGCTGGTGGACGTGGTCGACAAGATGTTCAAACCGCGCGGTACCTTCTCCGCATAGTCACTGTGGCAGGTCTTTGCTGTACGAGGAAGAAGCGACAGTACTCTAAAGCACGTGTGATGCGCATGCATGTCCAAGAACTCACCGAAGGCGTGGAAAAGTAGAATACGCAGAAACCAGCCTACGCTAAATAGCTCCATAACGAACCGTGTCGCAGAGAAGGTACAACGCTAAGACTTCATATTTATAGTACATACATTGAACCCTTAACAACAGCTGCAAACACACTACGTATACACCTTATAAGGAAATTCATTTCCAAAACTAATCTACCACTCACATGCACAGAACCGAGTCTACAGGTTATAGAATTCCTTGCAGGCGGGAAAACGTTCGCCAGAATAACTGGGGTCTCTTGCCACTCTCTCTCTGGTCATTTGAGTAAGTTCATCTGTAAATGCTAGAGTAAGTGTGCCATCGGCTGTTGCTTCAGAGGCAATATCTGAGTACATCAATTGAAACAACATCAAACACTTACACATGCACACATGCACCCCCGCACCCCCCTGCACGCACACATCCACACCCACACCCACACACACCCCTCCACACGCACATGCACACATGCACACACACACACACACACACGCACACCCTAGACAGTGAATGCAGCCAAGTGTCATTGTGAGTCCTACTGTAGTGCCCGCTAACTAGCACAACACAAGCAATGCATGTTGCAGTTCCCAAAGTGGCTGTTGCATCATGCTCGTCCCCTAACTTTCTGGGCGCACCCCCGAGGTTGGGGTCACATTGGACTCTTCTATGGCTGACAGCAATGTACGACTCATTGTTTCTTGAGGTGACAGCATGTCACTTGTCACCTGAGATAGGGAATGACATGATGACCATTTGACACACGGACTACCATATATAGGCAGGCTTGCACGAAACATCTCTCCGTACATCCCACCACACACACTTCACATGCACAGTATGCTTCGTATTGCACATGATGACCTTCAAGGTCAAAACGTCCTAATTAACTTCCTGTTGTTATTGCTACATAAATTGCTCAATATACCTCAAAACAAGTCTTTCTGCTGTAGCATGAATCTCTACACACCACAGACAGACAACACATTTGCTGACACAGACCGACCACTCACTGGAACATGTGTGACATGTGCGGGCGGACACAGACCAACAGACAGCTAACCTTTCGTTTCTTGGATGGATTCCCAGACTGGTAGGCATCGCTATGGGTTACCTGTGAAGGAGGATTGCGCAGTGCATTAGCATCTCGCTCCAGAACAGGAATCCATTCCTAAATCCAAATGGAACCAGGAACGAGGCAGAATCAGCATCAACACACATAACAAGCAGTGGCCAGAACAGCCAGAAGCAGATCGTGAACGGTGCCTCCATGTGGACCTCAGTAGGGGGAACACAAGCTCTGCTACATGCTACAAGCTACATGCTACAAGCTACATGTTACAAGCTACATGCTACATGTCACATGCTACATGCTACATGCTACAAGCTAGAAGCTACATGCTACATGCTACAAGCTACAAGCTACATGCTACAAGCTACAAGCTACATGTTACAAACTACATGTTACAAGCTACAAGCTACAAGCTACATGCTACAAGCTACAAGCTACATGTTACAAACTACATGTTACAAACTACATGTTACAAGCTACATGCCACATGCTACATGCTACAAGTTACATGCTACAAGTTACATGCTACATCAGTGCTTGACTGCACCAGCAGCAGCCAGGTACGTACAGTATATGAATTATTACACGTATATTGCAGCTAGCAATGTATTCACTGGTATTCAAAGCACTCTCTTACACAAATCACCAGTGTAAGGTGGACGTGACATTCATCAGTCAATCACACACTCCACAGAGGCAGATTTGATAATCAGAATTGAACTTTACATACACTCACATTACATCAACTGCCACTATCATATCCCCATAGTACATGTACAAATTCACATTGTGTCATATCTCCACAGTACATGTACAAATTCACATTGTGTCATATCCCCACAGTACATGTACAAATTCACATTGTGTCATATCCCCACAGTACATGTACAAATTCACCTCGTGTCATATCCCCACAGTACAAGTACAAATTCACATTGTGTCATATCTCCACAGTACATGTACAAATTCCCATTGTGTCATATCCCCACAGTACATGTACAAATTCACATTGTGTCATATCCCCACAGTACATGTACAAATTCACATTGTGTCATATCTCCACAGTACATGTACAAATTCCCATTGTGTCATATCCCCACAGTACATGTACAAATTCACATTGTGTCATATCCCCACAGTACATGTACAAATTCACATTGTGTCATATCTCCACAGTACATGTACAAATTCACATTGTGTCATATCCCCACAGTACATGTACAAATTCACATTGTGTCATATCCCCACAGTACATGTACAATTTCCCATTGTCTTGTATCCTGCAAACCATAATGGGGTCTCACCTGCGGCATTCCAGCTGGCCACTCTCTGTCCGGCAAGCGAGCGGCACCACCACTGCTTGTCGACTGCTGCTCGGCAGGAGAGGAGGTGGGCGGGGCAATGCAGGGTGTGGTCTGGAGGACAGTGAGGTAGCTAGTATGCTTCATACCGTACATGGGATACTACGGGAGGCCTAATACAAAATTATGCATTGTTACCACATATATTATATTGCTGCTAACATGTTACCTAATTCTTTTACATGCACACATGTGAGGCATGTCTTATGCACTTATGGGGAGGCCTAGTACAAGAGTCATGTTACCACATGCACCAACATGACCACTTGTACAGCATCACACACTCTCACCTCAGTTGCAACAGGTGGTGGTCCACTGGCGGCCTCAGAGGACACACCCACTCCTCCTGACGGCTCATCAGCGCTGCCTCCTCGGGACTGTCCCTCCCCATCCCCAGCCGGGGTGGTCTGCGGGGGTGTGGCCGCCTCCTCCTGCCCCACCCTCACCACATAGTGCTCCACCTCCTCCAGCGGCAGAGGGTTGTTCTGCAGCGAGGACGCAAACACCTGGGAGGCAAAGTCTCCCATGATGTGCAGCAGAATGTTCCCTCCGCCTTGCTGCACTTGGCTGATGTACAGGTCATCCTGCAGAGGAGAACAAGGACAGCAGAGGGGGTGCCAATGACTGGCTGAAGAAGGCCAGGGTGTTGTGTACTGTGTGTGTGAAGGTACTGCATGTGAAGATCTGAGTCTGAGTGAGTCTGAGTGAGCAGTAGAACGGCTACTGGAGTTCTTAAACATACGTACAATCCAAGTGTGCTATGTGTGTGTGTGCGTGTGTCTGTGTGTGTGTGTGTGTGTGTGTGTGTGTGCGCGTGTGTGTGTGTCAGTGTGCGCTGTGTGTACTTGCAGTGAGAGTAGGACTCACAATAGCTCTCTCAATGACTGTCTCTGTGAAGTAAGCCTCATCTCCATCAACACAGTAGCGGGCAATGCTTCCGATGGCTGAGACAATGTGTTCCAACTGATGCAGGGTTTGCATACCCAACCCCACCCCGGTACCTGGAACACACAGACACACAGTTACCACAAGAAAGTGAACAAAGACAGAATGTGTGTGTGTACGTGTGTGTATGTGTCTGACTGTGTGTTGCAATACCCTTACTCACTTGGTGGGTCCAGTATAAGGCCAACGAAGGTATCCACCTCACACCTCACACACTTCCGGAGGGTGGCAGGGAAGTCTATGCCCTCGCGAATCCGGACATCAGCCTGGGAGAGACAGACGAGTTTAGGGTTGGAGGAGAGGACATGCGTACATGCGCATACAGGGGGACATACATACGTACGTACACAGTACAGTTGCAGTACGTGTACAGGGGGACATAGGTAGACAGTACAGGTACAGTATGTGTACAGGGGGACATAGGTAGACAGTACAGTTGCAGTACGTGTACAGGGGGAGAGAAAACAAGAGAGAGATCCGAGAGAGAGAATTGTGTTGAATACGGAGAGAAAGCGAGGGAGAGGTGTACAGGGCAAGATGGCATGAGGAAGAGGGCGGGAAGTTGGCACAGGCATTGAGAACATGTACGTACAATCAAGTAGAGTACTGCGTGTGGTGGATCTCGAGGAATGGCTAGGCAAGGCTGCTTGCTGAGTGATGTAACCTGCCAGACATGCTTCTTCAAAGCACTGAACCTTCAGCTTCAAGTAAAGAAGAACTGAAAGTTTCTGCATTAGTTTCTTCTGGTTGGTAAGCCTAACACCGTGCAGAAGAGAATCCTACCCCAGCAAGGAGGTCCCTAGTGCCCAACTCACCCAGCTGGAAATGAGACTTGGAGCAATTTTGTCCACAAAATACTGGACCACTTCATTGCGGGTACTGGCGGAGGGTTCTCGTCCGTCCAGCACTCGCTCTCGAATGAACCGCAGCAGGTTGGTCCTCAGGTTGGTCAGGTGAGGCTGGGACTGACCTGCCAGGAGAGAGGGACAGAGACAACACAGCAGGAGTGCACAAGCACGCACGTCCTTGAAAGGGGCACAGCCAGCACACACAGCCACCACAAGAAAGTGAGCAAAAACAGAATGTACATGCAGTGGGTAGGACACGTGTACATGCAGTAGGTAGGAAACGTGTACATGCAGTAGGTAGGACACGTGTACATGCAGTAGGTAGGACACGTGTACATGCAGTAGGTAGGACACGTGTACATGCAGTAGGTAGGACACGTGTACATGCAGTAGGTAGGACACATGTACATGCAGTGGGTAGGACACGTGTACATGCAGTAGGTAGGACACGTGTACATGCGGTAGGTAGGACACATGTACATGCAGTAGGTAGGACACACGTGTACATGCAGTAGGTAGGACACACGTGTACATGCAGTAGGTAGGACACATGTACATGCAGTAGGTAGGACACGTGTACATGCAGTAGGTAGGACACGTGTACATGCAGTGGGTAGGACACGTGTACATGCAGTAGGTAGGACACATGTACATGCAGTGGGTAGGACACGTGTACATGCAGTAGGTAGGACACGTGTACATGCAGTAGGTAGGACACGTGTACATGCAGTGGGTAGGACACGTGTACATGCAGTGGGTAGGACACATGTACATGCGGTAGGTAGGACACGTGTACATGCAGTGGGTAGGACACGTGTACATGCAGTAGGTAGGACACGTGTACAGGCAGTAGGTAGGACACGTGTACATGCAGTGGGTAGGACACGTGTACATGCAGTGGGTAGGACACATGTACATGCAGTAGGTAGGACACGTGTACATGCAGTAGGTAGGACACGTGTACATGCAGTAGGTAGGACACATGTACATGCAGTAGGTAGGACACACGTGTACATGCAGTAGGTAGGACACACGTGTACATGCAGTAGGTAGGACACGTGTACATGCAGTGGGTAGGACACGTGTACATGCAGTAGGTAGGACACGTGTACATGCAGTAGGTAGGACACGTGTACATGCAGTGGGTAGGACACGTGTACATGCAGTGGGTAGGACACGTGTACATGCAGTAGGTAGGACACGTGTACATGTGTGCACACACAATGCCCACCAGTGTTCATCTCAATGAACTCCCCAACCGTGATACCACTCCCCAGGTAGGGCAGGAGGTCAATTAGGAGTCCTGCAGACGGAACAGAGAACATGCTGTTTGCATACATGCATACATGCATACTGTACTGTACTGTACACACACACACCTATGTACACACGTACACACATGTACGTACATACACACGTACACACATACACAGACACACACACACATACACACATACACAGACACACACACACGTACACACATACACAGACACACACACACGTACACACATACACAGACACACACACACGTACACACATACACAGACACACACACACGTACACATACACAGACACACACACACGTACACACATACACAGACACACACACACGTACACACATACACAGACACACACAGACACACACACACGCACACACATACACAGACACACACACACGTACACACATACACAGACACACACAGACACACACACACGTACACACATACACAGACACACACAGACACACACACACGTACACACATACACAGACACACACATACACATGCACATACACACTCGTACACACATGTACATATGCACACACGCACATCGAGAGCCAGCTGTGTGGTACTACATACCCACCCTGGTGACAGCTGTACAAGTGTACGTACTAGTGTATGCACGGAGAGACCATACATTAGCTGACACAGACCACCCACCCACGGGAACATGAAACCCAATACAAGGAAGCCTCATACGGAGAGGGCTGCTTACAGAAACAGCGGCTCAACAACAAACAGTGTCACCTTGTGATGGCTGTCCAGGGCGTGACATGGATGGAAGCGTGTCGGCAATGGTGGCATGAGGATCTGTGGGCATCGGGAGACACAGTGGCAGACAAAATACCAACACCAAACGTGCACCACACATTCACAGTAACATCACTCTGTTATGTACGTAAGTCTGTACACTTGGGAATAACAGCAACCCAATCAAGGTAATCCTGGCTGAGGTGCACTGCACGCTGCACACTGCACACTGCACACTGCACACCGCACACCGCACACTGCACACCGCATACTGCACACCGCACATTGCACGCTGCACATTGCACACTGCACACCGCACACCGCACGCTGCACACTGCACACTGCACACTGCACACCGCACGCTGCACATTGCACACTGCACACTGCACACCGCACACTGCACACTGCACACCGCACATTGCACGCTGCACACCGCACACCGCACACTGCACATTGCACGCTGCACACTGCACACCGCACATTGCACGCTGCACATTGCACACTGCACACCGCACACTGCACATTGCACACTGCACGCTGCACACTGCACACTGCACACCGCACATTGCACGCTGCACATTGCACACTGCACACCGCACACTGCACATTGCACACTGCACGCTGCACACTGCACGCTGCACATTGCACACCGCACACTGCATGCTGCACACTACACACTGCACATTGCAATCACTGACATGCTTAATTAAAGTACTGGAACTGCGGAGTCTCATGTGTGTACGCATACAATGTACGCTGCAGTACCGATGTGCAGCAGGGCACTAGCAACAAGCGCTCACTCATTCCTCCAAAGATGTTGGTGACCAAGTGGCCAACTGCATGGGGACTGGAGGGGTCTGACACACCACCAAGGGCAGCTAGGAGGGCAAGCGGGTTGAAGGGCTGGGGAGGAGGAGAGAGGAGGAGAGAGGAGGGGAGGAGGGGAGAGAAGGGGAGAGGAGGAGGGGAGAAGAGGGGAGGAGGGGAGAGGAGGAGAGGGAGGGGAGGAGGGGAGAGGAGGGGAGGGGAGGGGGGGAGAGGAGGGGAGGGGAGAAGAGGGGAGGAGGGGAGAGGAGGGGAGGGGGAGAGGCGATGGTAACTTGCAGTGCTGTTAGAAAATTTCTTCAAGGGGGGGGGCAAGGTTAAGGTAAGACTATGTACGTATGTAAGGGTATGTAGTGACGGCTATAGGTCATCAACTTCAAGCCCTCTCAGGATAGTGCTCCA
>OX465043.1:5719821-5804821 GCA_949841015.1 Aplysina aerophoba
CTTCCCAGTGATACAATGCGGTTTGTGCTTCGGTTGCTGGCCAAGACCAAGCCGGAGAAGGTCGGTCCTTATATGCGGTGCTACAGGGTACATTGACTGCATAGCACTGTGCTCAATCCTTTACACATGCTCACTATTCCTTCACAAAGTAGGAGGAGGACCAGATATTCATGTTTTTGTTTACAGAATGGCTCTTGTTGGCTTTGTCCTCTGTATATGTACCTTAAATGTCATGCAATTTTGATTTCTATTTTTTTGGAATATTGCTTCATTCACAAAATTTACCAAAATGAAGTCTAATTGTGAATGAACGAGTATGGCAATGCTATATACGGTTTAACTTTCACGGAGTTAAACGTTCGCGGTTTGCGGATCAGCAGCCGTCCGTGAAAGTTTGATCTTGCAAAAAAATTAATTTAGACCAGTCTGGCAACGAGTCTGTGTTTGTTAGATGATTGCATCATAAAATACAAAAATGGCAGCGATTCGCTAGGCCAACTTGATATGCAGCTAAGAACTCCACTGAAGTAATTGATTACATCAATACGACGAGGATTCAGAGAAAATGACGAATAGACAAATCAAAGACTATGACCCTGCATTCGTAAAAATAGAAATGCGAAAATTGCTAAAATCTGTGATCCATGAAAGTTTAACCCCGCGAAAGTTAAAGCGTATACAGTACATACACAGTACATGTCTAACATACATGTACACAGAGTAAGGAATTGTGCAACATTGCGACATATATGTAGTATGTTGCAATACCCACCAACCCATTTATTGGCTTTCATTGCATATAGATGTGCAGGTTGAATTGATCATTGCAGACATTTACATGGTGCTTGCATGCATGTAACAATGCTTACCCCCACATGCCCCGTCCACATGCCCCACCCACATGCCCCACCCACTGCTGCAGACAGCAGACCCTGGCAAGTACCCATGCTCCATAAGCCAGCTTTGCAGCAGTGAGTGATGTGGGCTGAGAGTCCTCCGATGCTATGGGTGTATAGGTGATGCATGTACCAGACTGTACCTATGGGTGTATAGGTGATGCATGTACCACACTGTACCTATGGGTGTATAGGTGATGCATGTACCACACTGTACCTATGGGTGTATAGGTGATGCATGTACCACACTGTACCTATGGGTGTATAGGTGATGCATGTACCACACTGTACCTATGGGTGTATAGGTGATGCATGTACCACACTGTACCTATGGGTGTATAGGTGATGCATGTACCACACTGTACCTATGGGTGTATAGGTGATGCATGTACCACACTGTACCTATGGGTGTATAGGTGATGCATGTACCACACTGTACCTATGGGTGTATAGGTGATGCATGTACCACACTGTACCTATGGGTGTATAGGTGATGCATGTACCACACTGTACCTATGGGTGTATAGGTGATGCATGTACCACACTGTACCTATGGGTGTATAGGTGATGCATGTACCACACTGTACCTATGGGTGTATAGGTGATGCATGTACCACACTGTACCTATGGGTGTATAGGTGATGCATGTACCACACTGTACCTATGATTGCGTTCAGATTTCTTCGGACTATTCCAATGTACTGTATAGATACCCAAATCTGAGAGCCTTGAATTGTTGCCATGACAATGAGTTCAAATTTACTTCAATGCCAGATCCTCTGACCTGTTAGGTTATTCGTTGTCAGCCTCTTATATAGAGGTGCTATGGTATAGTGTTGGTCACATGGATTGCCACCCACTCTATGTCCGTGTGTGTGTACGTGTGTGTGTGTGTGTGTGTGTGTGTGTGTGTGTGTGTGTGTGTGTGTGTGTGTGTGTGTGTGTGTGTGTGTGTGTGTGTGTGTGTGTGTGTGTGTGTGTGTGTGTGCGTGTCTTTTGGACTCAACCTTGTTCATAACTTGCACAGACAAAGACCGTATCCCGGAAAAGAAGAGGTTGTACTTCCTTCAGCAAATGGAGGGCATTGAGCGACTGGCACAGCACAGCAAGGCCATTGCACTCCCTGCCAAGGAGACGCTGTATGAGCTGTTGTGCAAACTGTCCTGCAACACCTTCTCCATCCTGGATGAGAGCCTCAACTCACTTGGAGAGGGACTGTACAGCATGTGCGTCACCAGCTGTGTTCAGGTCACACTCATAGACCTGTGTGCACAGTGATAGCTATCACTCGGTACACATCAGTGAATACACTTAATTAGAGGTGTTATATTTACGCAGTCTTTGAGGAGCACTGTAGCAAGGGTTCGTGCCACTCTGGTGCTCGGTCACATTTCTGGATACATGACATGTTGCATAATATTCGTCCCATTAGAGTGTCTCTGTATAGGAAGTGCGTTGTTGTGCAATGTGCTAGAGGCCATCTTGGCCATGCAGACTGTGTGGAAGGCAGTATTAACTATATACGTATAATTATGTGTAGCATTCACACTTTTAACCGTGGTTTCTCGTGTTTTGTGGCCACAGGGCATCATGGATCAACCACCAATGCCAGCCTAACAGTGTGGTGGTGTTTGAAGGACTCACTCTCAATGTTCACACGGTTCAGGACTTGCCAGCAAATGTGAACTCTGAGGTGCAGGCAGCTATATGAGTGAGGGAGGAAGGAGGAAGGGGGTGGGAGGTGATTGCTTCTTCCCACCCTCCCTCCTTCCCTGTTCAGCTGTTCATCAGCTATGTTGATCTGCTGGATCCGCGTAGTAAGAGGCAGAAAGCCCTGTTGGAAGGGTGGTACTTCACCTGTGCCTGCTCCAGATGCACTGAGGTGAGCGGGCAAGGTGTCCTTATAGCAGGTCCTCGTTTCATCCTAGTGCATGAGATCAGGGCATTGATTTGTGGTCATACTTGCCAGCAGTGGCTTGCTATGACAGATGCTCCCTGCTTTGTTGCCAGCAGGAGTGCTCCCTTGACCATCTGCTGACCAGCGTCAAGTGCCCACGCTGCTCCAAGCCAGTGCTGGCAGACACAAGCAAATGGGTCTGCCACGGTTAGTGACTCCTAAACCTACCTTTCACACTGATCCCACTTTGTAAAACTTCCTGTCAGCTGACAGGGTGTTGCGTCCCAAAATCTTACATTGTATCCACATTTCTGGCACAGCTTGTCTTACTTGTATTTACCAATCGTACCCACTCACCTTTAGTACTCACTCGCCCCCTCCCCTCCCCAACCCTCCATTCCCCCTCCCCTCCCCAACCCTCCCCTTTCTTTTCCCCACATCCCACTATCTCCATGCCCCACCTCCTCCCCCGGCCCCTCCCACAGAGATCAGCCTATGCGAGTGCAAGGGAGTCATCATGACTGGGAGACAGGAGGAAACAGAGGACAGTGAGCAAATTTTAAGAACAGCCCAGAGAATGAAGGATGAGGGGGGTTAGTTGAAATGCTGTAGCCAAATTCCCTTCTGTACCACTCCTCTAGCTCACTTCTTTAATAATAAAGAGTAATTACAGGGTCTACCTCCTTGCAGACTATGCCTCGCTATTGAAACATTGTCAAAAAATCCAACCCGTGTGGGATGGTCTGTTGACTGAGTATCATCATGTTCGAATTCGAATGTTAGAACACATGATGGATGCAGCTATTGGTGAGGCTATGAATATCATTTGGTGGCCTGCACTTTATTGTCCTTTCATCACTTGCAGAACTGGGACAGTGGGAACTAGCATTCAACAAGGGAAAATCCCTTGTACCCTTTTATAGGTCAGACATCATACTCTGACATGCGTACTATATGGTGGGAAATTGTCACGAGTATATATACTTTCATGACTACACAACCTCCACCCTGCCCCTTCTCTCCCAACCTCCCTCTTCCCCTCCCCCACTGGTGTAGGCTGTTCCTGGGCACTAGTCCTGTGACAAGCGTACATTTACTCAAGGTGGCCAAACTGGGAAGACTTCAGGAGGGAGAAGGTCTGAGGGAGAGTCACAGCTTGCTCCAGCAGGTGAGTTTGTACGCAGAAGGTACAGTGCTGGTGTCCTATCGTCCTCTATCATCATCTTCATTCACCCATGATCTGCTCCAGCTATCCTGTGGTCTAGTAATCGTGTTGTTCTAGTTCCAAGTTCCATGTACAAGTCAATCATGTCATTACAGTGGATTACCAAATTCATTCTACATGTGATTGCAGGAACTCGCATACATGTGTGAGACTCTACACATTAATTGCAATACTTAATTATTAATTAGATCACATGATTGATTGCAGATGCAGCGTGCATTCTGAACAAGAACTTGTACCAGATGTGACTAGTGAAGTGAAAAAGGCTGCCAGCCCCATAGCTTCTCACTTTAGTCTTCCTTGAATCCAATCCTTCATGAAGCACAGTCATGAAGCACAGTCATGAAGCACAGTCATGAAGCACAGTCATGAAGCACAGTCATGAAGCACAGTCATGAAGCACAGTCATGAAGCACAGTCATGAGGCACAGTCATGAGGCACAGTCATGAGGCACAGTCATGAAGCACAGTCATGAGGCACAGTCATGAGGCACAGTCATGAGGCACAGTCATGAGGCACAGTCATGAGGCACAGTCATGAGGCACAGTCATGAGGCACAGTCATGAAGCACAGTCATGAAGCACAGTCATGAAGCACAGTCATGAAGCACAGTCATGAAGCACAGTCATGAAGCACAGTCATGAAGCACAGTCATGAGGCACAGTCATGAGGCACAGTCATGAAGCACAGTCATGAAGCACAGTCATGAGGCACAGTCATGAAGCACAGTCATGAGGCACAGTCATGAAGCACAGTCATGAAGCACAGTCATGAAGCACAGTCATGAAGCACAGTCATGAGGCACAGTCATGAAGCACAGTCATGAAGCACAGTCATGAAGCACAGTCATGAAGCACAGTCATGAAGCACAGTCATGAGGCACAGTCATGAGGCACAGTCATGAGGCACAGTCATGAAGCACAGTCATGAGGCACAGTCATGAAGCACAGTCATGAAGCACAGTCATGAAGCACAGTCATGAAGCACAGTCATGAAGCACAGTCATGAGGCACAGTCATGAAGCACAGTCATGAAGCACAGTCATGAGGCACAGTCATGAGGCACAGTCATGAAGCACAGTCATGAGGCACAGTCATGAAGCACAGTCATGAGGCACAGTCATGAAGCACAGTCATGAGGCACAGTCATGAAGCACAGTCATGAAGCACAGTCATGAAGCACAGTCATGAAGCACAGTCATGAGGCACAGTCATGAGGCACAGTCATGAAGCACAGTCATGAAGCACAGTCATGAGGCACAGTCATGAAGCACAGTCATGAAGCACAGTCATGAGGCACAGTCATGAAGCACAGTCATGAGGCACAGTCATGAAGCACAGTCATGAAGCACAGTCATGAGGCACAGTCATGAAGCACAGTCATGAAGCACAGTCATGAAGCACAGTCATGAAGCACAGTCATGAGGCACAGTCATGAGGCACAGTCATGAAGCACAGTCATGAGGCACAGTCATGAGGCACAGTCATGAAGCACAGTCATGAGGCACAGTCATGAGGCACAGTCATGAAGCACAGTCATGAAGCACAGTCATGAAGCACAGTCATGAAGCACAGTCATGAAGCACAGTCATGAAGCACAGTCATGAGGCACAGTCATGAGGCACAGTCATGAGGCACAGTCATGAGGCACAGTCATGAGGCACAGTCATGAGGCACAGTCATGAGGCACAGTCATGAAGCACAGTCATGAAGCACAGTCATGAGGCACAGTCATGAAGCACAGTCATGAAGCACAGTCATGAGGCACAGTCATGAAGCACAGTCATGAAGCACAGTCATGAAGCACAGTCATGAAGCACAGTCATGAAGCACAGTCATGAAGCACAGTCATGAGGCACAGTCATGAGGCACAGTCATGAGGCACAGTCATGAGGCACAGTCATGAGGCACAGTCATGAAGCACAGTCATGAAGCACAGTCATGAAGCACAGTCATGAAGCACAGTCATGAAGCACAGTCATGAAGCACAGTCATGAAGCACAGTCATGAAGCACAGTCATGAAGCACTTCCAGGCAACAGCAGTGCATGCTACTTCACCTGCCTGCAATTGCTGCATGTCAAATTCTAGCAACCCCATCTCCCTTTCTCCTCTGCTGCCTGGGGTGTGTGTGTGTGTGGCTGCAGGCAGAGGCCGAGCTCAAGCTGACTCACGGGGAGAAGCACCACCTGACAAGACTTGCTAGAGAGCTGCTCATGGACCAACCACTCCAGATGGGCACACAAGCTGTAGCACGAGCACACACTTGAGCAAAGGCATTTAATATATATATTTGTGTGCTTGAATGTTACTGATGGACATAATGTATTGATCAATCGCACTGATTCACACACATACATACACATAATTAACTATTAATACAGCTGTATACTTGCATGTGATATCATTACATCAATATCACGGCTGATACATATAGCTAGCTAGATCACAGATAAGTAGAAGAATGTGTTTAATTCATATATTGCTCATAACTATTGGTGCTGCTGTGTATTCTTAGGAACATGCTTACGGAACACTTGTTCCAGTGTACAAATGAAGGCGATGTATAAAAAGGATAGTACACACATACAGAAACAGTGGACGTGTGTGTACACGTATGGGAGATGGGCATGTGGTATATAGCACGCATATGGTAGAGGGCTCAGTCATGTTCTCTTCTGTCTCCAGGGGTCCTTCTTGGACTTCCTCTTCTTTGAGACCTGTGTGGTGTCACATGACAGTCACATGGGATATGTACACTGGATGACAGATGTATGTACAGTATGTCACATTTCACTGAGGTGGCAGTGTCACATGACAGTCATGTGATGCGCTGAGAGGGCAGTGCATACCTCCACAATGAGTCCCCTACTGCTGCTGCTGCTTACTCCTGGAATCACTTTGCCATTCAACTCCTTCATCTTCTCTTCATAGCCATCTCGGTCCACCATCTACACCCACCCACCACACATGCAGTTGTACACGGTAGTCAGGTAGGTGTCAGTGTTGACTATGGAGGGTGATTACTCCCAAAGATAGCTACCACCACTGTAATCGCTACTGGGGCACTTTTGGAACGGTGAAATTCACCCTTCAAATGGTGGCGTATGCACTTTTTCAACGGTGAAATTCACCCTTCAAATGGCGGCGTATGCACTTTTTCAACAGTGAAAGTCCCCCTTCAAACAGTGTGTATCTATCTGCAGGCTGCCAGGATGTCAAATTGAGGCCTGCCCATATTATCGTCTACAATCAGACATGCTTGGAAAATCGAAGGTGGAGCAGGCATGCTATTCTCTACTACCTGACTTTTCTTTGAATAGGCCTCTGCAACTGCAGGGAGTGCCTCCTTCTCTCCATCAGTTAATTCTTTGCATACTTCCTTTGCCAGTAAGTCCCTGTGCACTCGCTCCACTCTCACTTCTGAAGCATCTGCTTCACCACTAGAAACCACATCCCAGTCTGCAAGGGACCGCCGAGATCAGCCGCAATGCTTCTGAGCGTCCGCATATCCAATAATTAGTCACTGCGTGGTCGCCCGCTGCTCAGAAGAGGGAAGGTTCCATCTCAATTCAAACTAGTAGCTGGCTATGTAGACAATTTAATTAAGTGTGAATCGCACTGTTCAGTATATACAGACACAGATGCACCCCGTTTGAAGGGTGAATTTCGCCATCCAAAAAAGGCATACGCAGATGCACGCTGTTTGAAGGTGAATTTCTCAAGTACACAAGGGGGGCTGGGGCTGTCACCATTCAGAAGTTCGCCATCAGCGAATACAGTATTGGTGCCTTATTTGGCACTAATCACTCTCCATAGCTGACAAACTTACATCACTCAGGAGGGGTTGACAACAGATGACAGACATGTACACAAGAGGTAACAACTGATGATGTGTACACATGAGATGACAACTAATGACACACACTCAGGTGTTGACAACTGATGACAAGTATTCAGGAGGTGACAACTGATGACATGTACTCAGGAGGTGAGCACAGGTGACATGTACTCAGGAGGTGACAACTGATGATGTGTACACTGGAGATGACAGTTGATGACACACTCAGGTGGTGACAACTGATGACATACTCAGGAGGGAGGTGACAACTGATGACATGCACTCATAATGAGACACCTGATCACATGTACTCACAATGTGACAACTGGTGACATGTACTCACGATGTGACGACTGGTAACACACTCAGGAGGGGATGTGCGTGCATGCACTCACCACGAAGCACCAGTGTCGGTACGGCACAACAGCGTGCACCTTCACCTGAGGCTGGAAGAGAGCGGCCACCTGCTGACGATGCACATCCGAACACAACCCGCCTACATACAGCTGGAAGGGCAGAGGCAGGGAAGACGCAAGCAGTAAACAGTGCCGATAAAGACGCACACATATACATACGCACGTACATCTCACCTTTATGTGAGACCCTTCCCAGGGGCTGTCAGGCCTTGCGTGGGCATGACCGTGACGACCACCACCACCTCCCTCTCCCACTTGGTCTTCTGTTTCTTCCTCCCAGTTCTCCGTCCCCCCCGCTAGGGAAGGCTCGCTGGCATGGTGTCTTCTATCCTTATGCAGCGCTCCTCTCTTCACCCTGCCGCGCCCATCTGCTTCTGTCTCGCAGGACATGGTGAAGGGGGAGGCGGTCCGGTCCCTGTCTTGCTTCCCTGTTGAATAGTCATCGTCTGACAAGTGAACCCCTCTCAAGCTGCTCTGGAAGAGACGGGCTAGTCCAGCGCGATTGGGGTGTGCATTGGACCACTCCCCACCAGGAACTCTGGATACGCACACAAATGGAGATATTACACATTGATTAACAGTGGTGGATGCAGCTTTAATGCATCATGCAATCCTGTAATGCATGATGCAATCTTGTAATGCATTATGCAATCCTTTAAAATAAATACCAGTGAGAATTTCCTTGGCAACTATGCCAATTGCATTTTCCAAGTACTTGCCAAATCCTTTACTGCAAATACGTAGTGAAAAAATGTCAAATTTCTGTTTTTCTTCCATTTTACATGCATACATGCATCTGTTTGTGGATGTAGCCCTTGCTAACTACGTACGTACCTACGTATGCAACACTGTACGTATGTCAGAGGCATCACCAAATGACAGTCACCCCCACTCACTGACACTGACACTCACATACTAATACCCACACGTGTAAGTAGGTCCAGTACGTGCGTACAAACGTACATACAGAGTCCAACTCCACCCACTTCTGCTTCTTGCTGAAGGTGAAGGTCTCCCCCACTGCCCCCTTCTCCTCATCAGGTGTGGACAGCCAGTCCAGAGGAGACTTCTCTCTGGGAACGTCATCCTCGGGCAAGAGAGCGCTGGGACTCATCAGCTCATCCATTCTGTCAGCCCAGGACTAGGGGGCAAGAGGGTAGGGAGGGCAGGAGTCAGACACATACTAATGCAGAACGCTGGAATGAGTGTGTGTATGTGTACATGCACGCCTGTGTGTGCGTGCGTGCATGTGTGTGTGTACACACTTACTCCCAGACCAGGAGGCGGCTCCACTGGAGTCAAGGAGAACTCCAACTGACTGACAGCACTCAGGTCTGCAGAGAACACGACAGCGAGTGAACTGAGCCAAAAGGATAGTTCTTAACACAAGACAGAGATGTCACCAACTTGCCTGAGAGTAAAACCTCATCGTTAAGATCAATAGGGTCACGCCCCTCAAACTCCATTAACAGCTGGACACAGGCAACATTGTTGTCAATGGCAACCTATGAGACAGAGAAGTGAACTGAAATGTCACTCAGGTACGACAGAACACCTCCCACTCCACAGACAGGAATAGGACCCACCACTTTCGCCTTTACTGGGTCTTCTTCAGACTTGCTGGTGAGTTTGTTGAACTTCTGACACATCTAAACAGTACCAAACGGAGGAGATGTGTTAGTCCAGTGAACCCACTGTCCACTGTGCTCTGTGTCAGCTGCCTGCCTTGTTGGTGACGCGCTGGCTTTCTTCAAGGGCAATACTGCACTTCATTGCCTGCACAATTACAGAAGATCAAGTGATGAAGGGGGACCCCTTCATGAGAAAGTTACAGAAACATTTAGCGACAGAGAGATGGAACAGGATATGTTGTACGTACGTACGTATGTTGGAACAGAATATGTACGTACGTATGTTGGAACAGAATATGTATGTACGTATGTTGGAACAGAATATGTATGTACGTATGTTGGAACAGAATATGTATGTACGTATGTTGGAACAGAATATGTATGTACGTATGTTGGAACAGAATATGTACGTACGTATGTTGGAACAGAATATGTATGTACGTATGTTGGAACAGAATATGTATGTACGTATGTTGGAACAGAATATGTATGTACGTATGTTGGAACAGAATATGTATGTATGTATGTTGTATGCGTATTCACTGATGATGGTGGCTGTATAGTCCGCGAAACATTTGAATCATTAGTGCGTACCAAATAATCACGAATATGTATGAAAATGTCATGAAAATATGTTAGAGACATGGAACAGAAAATGTTAAGAGACATGGAACAGAAAATGTTAAGAGACATGGAACAGAATATGTTAAGAGACATGGAACAGAAAATGTTAAGAGACATGGAACAGAATATGTTAAGAGACATGGAACAGAAAATGTTAAGAGACATGGAACAGACATGGAACAGAATATGTTGAGAGATATGGAACAGAATGTGTTAAGAGACATGGAACAGAATATGTTAAGAGACATGGAACAGAATATGTTAAGAGACATGGAACAGAATATGTTAAGAGACATGGAACAGAATATGTTAAGAGACATGGAACAGAATATGATATGATAAGGGTTCATTGCTGCGTGATATATGATGATTAGAAGAAATTCTTGAGCATAAGCACAGCAGTCACTTCATTAAGGGGGCAGGACGTTTCGATCCTGCTTCCCAGTTTACCTGGTGTTGGTTTGGATGGAGTAAAGAAGCATGACACCAAGAATGGAATCGCAGTCCACTCCTGGACAAACCAACACCAGGTAAACCGGGAAGCAGCCAAGACAAGAGAAGTGGAAGGGAACTACTGGAGAAGGTGAGTACTGGAAGCCCTACACATCCACAGAGAACAGCACACATCCAACTTGGACTGTGGCCTGGCCATTAATCCCTCCTGGCTACCTCTACTGAACACACCCTCCCCCCCTTGACACATTATTCTTAACCCCCTTTTTTCGTTTTTTCCTAATTTTTTCCTAATTATTATTCTTACCTCATTTCCTGCCACTTTCACACCCCTCTTGACAGCCATTGACACACCCTCCTATTATTTATTAGAGTCGCGCTGTGCTAAGTTTTGTAGCTGAAGAAGATCTACGGATCGAAACGTCCTGCCCCCTTAATGAAGTGACTGCTGTGCTTATGCTCAGAATTTCTTCTAATCATCGGAACAGAATATGTTAAGAAATATGGAACAGAATGTGTTAAGAGATATGGATGGAACAGAATATGTTAAGAGATATGGAACAGAATATGTTAAGAGACATACGAACGTACAGTAAACACCCAGCCCAAGAGGGCCAACCCATCTGAGGTGAACATTATACACACTTCGCCACCAGTCACTCCGGTCCACACATGTCACCAGTCACCCTGGTCCACACATGTCACCAGTCACCCCGGTCCACACATGTCACCAGTCACCCCGGTCCACAATTCACCAGTCACCCCAGTCCACACATGTCACCAGTCACCCCGGTCCACACATGTCACCAGTCACCCCGGTCCACACATGTCACCAGTCACCCCGGTCCACACATGTCACCAGTCACCCCGGTCCACACATGTTACCAGTCACCCTGGTCCACACATGTCACCAGTCACCCTGGTCCACACATGTCACCAGTCACCCTGGTCCACACATGTCACCAGTCACCCTGGTCCACACATGTCACCAGTCACCCCGGTCTACACATGTCACCAGTCACCCCAGTCTACACATGTCACCAGTCACCCCGGTCCACACATGTCACCAGTCACCCCGGTCCACACATGTCACCAGTCACCCCGGTCCACACATGTCACCAGTCACCCCGGTCCACACATGTCACCAGTCACCCCGGTCCACACATGTCACCAGTCACCCCGGTCCACACATGTTACCAGTCACCCTGGTCCACACATGTCACCAGTCTCCCCGGTCCACACATGTCACCAGTCACCCCGGTCCACACATGTCACCAGTCACCCCGGTCCACACATGTCACCAGTCACCCCGGTCCACACATGTCACCAGTCACCCCGGTCCACACATGTCACCAGTCACCCTGGTCCACACATGTCACCAGTCACCCTGGTCCACACATGTCACCAGTCACCCTGGTCCACACATGTCACCAGTCACCCTGGTCCACACATGTATGTACATCTCAAGTTAACCATTACAGAAGCTGGCTGATAAATCGCACACCGCTAGAGTGCTGTATCTATAACGAAATCTCCGAACAATCACATCACCGGCAGCTCCACCTTTCCTTCCTGCCTCTTTCACCACTTCACAGGTCCCATAGGGACTGTGATGGCATAATCTACCTGGTCCTAATTGACCTAACCCAATCAAATTAGTCCTCGGACTACGTAGTTTAATAGCCGTGATTCGCTCAATTCTTATTTATCAACAATCACATCCCTCTGTGCCAACCGCTCACATGGCAGGGTAGACTCCAGAAGCCTGGATCCAAAGGTCGGACATACTTTACGGGGATCTCCTCTGCATTGCCAAAGTCAATGTACCTGACGGTCACATGACCGTCACATGATGGTGACTCCACTTGTGCCCTGTACCAGATCCTGTCCTCAGTGTATCTTGCAGCACAGATGGCTCCACATGGCCATGGGGGGTGTTGCAGACGGAAGTACTTCTGTACAGCTTCCCTGAGGAGGGAGGGAGGGAGGGAGGGAGGAGAGGGAGGGAAGGGGGAACGGAGGGAAGGGAGGAGACATGAGAGGGAGGGTCAGAGAGGAAGAGAGGAAAGGAAGGGGAGGGATGGAGAAGGAGGGAGGAAAGGGAGGGAGGAGAGAAGGAGAGGGGGAGAGGGAGAAAATGGGAGATGGTAAGAGGTGTGCAAATAATGGGTAATAATGAATGAAGAAAAGTGAGCGGAGGTAAAGCAGAGTTGTCTGTGCATGAGTATACAATGCTAGTTAAAGTGAGCAGAGAGCCATTTGACTGGGGATGTGTGTGTGTGTGTGTGTGTGCGTGCGTGTGCATGTGCGTGTGTGCATGTGTGTGTGTGGGCGGGGGAACACGCACTGCAGCTCTTCTGCCATTGTCTTGTACTGGTCCTCCTCATCCTCGTCCTCTATGGCCACCTGTGCCCAGAACTCCCCACACCTACTGAGCTCTGACACGACTACCAGTGACACCTGGTGACCTGTCAGGCAGGGAGATTGGTTCAGCAACCATCACATCTTGAAAGGCACATGTGCACAGGAAGCCTAAATAGACTATATTAATGGAACCTCTCTATAGAGGACACCACTGGGACCCAGCTGGCTGTCCTGCATACAGTGGAACCTCTGTACAGAGGACACCACTTGGACCCAGCTGGCTGTCCTGCATACAGTGGAACCTCTGTACAGAGGACACCACTGGGACCCAACTGGTTGTCCTGTATACAGTGGAACCTCTCTACAGAGGACACCACTGGGACCCAGCTGGCTGTCCTGTATAGAGAGGTGTCCTTAACTCAGAGGTAGATTTGTACATACGCAATATAGCTTTATGTGATCGGGACAGTAGCCTTAATTCGGACTGTCCTCTATAAAGAGGTTCCACTGTAGTCAAACACACACGCACGCACACAAACACACACACACACGCACACTAGGAGCTGTCTGACCTTTGCGAACTGATGGATGCAAGTCTATAGTCTCTGGCTGAAGCGCCTTCCCACTCTCTGCCCTGTATGCCTCGTCTCTCCTCCTGCCTGTCCTGTTCCTGGCAGAGAGCATGTCTGCACGCAACTGTTCACTGGCATCCACCATTGAGCTCTGCTTGCCTCCCCTTCCTGCTTTGTTATGGAGTGTGGACTTGGTTGGCTGGCTGGAACCCATTCCCATGTTTCTTGGGGTCACACTGGAAGTTGGTACTTCTGTTGAGCCCCCCACCCCTCCAGGTCTTGGGGCTAAAGGCTGTAGATCTGGTCTGTGTTTCTGAACATCTGCTTTCAATCCTGGGAGAAGCAGTAGTTTGGGTTTCTGGACATCTGGTTTTGTTCCCTGTAGATTGGGTTTGGGTTCCTGTACATCTAATTTGGGTTTCTGCACATTTGGTTTGGGTTCCTGCACATCTGGTTTCGGTTCTTGTGAATCTAATTTGGGTTTCTGCACATTTGGTTTGAGTTCCTGCACATCTGGTTTGGGTTCTTGTGAATCTGGTTTGGGTTCCAGCTGCACATCTGGTTTGGGTTTCAGCTCATCTGATTTGCATCCCTGTGAATTTGGTTTGGATTCCTGCACATCTGGTTTGGGTTTCTGCATATTTGGTTTGGGTTTCTGTACATTTGGTTTGGGTTCTTGTGAATCTGGTTTGGGTTCCTGCACATCTAGTTTGGGTTCCTGTGAATCTGGTTTGGATTCCTGTGAATCTGGTTTGGATTCCTGTGAATCTGGTTTGGGTTCCTCCACATCTAGTTTGGGTTCCTGTGAATCTGGTTTGGGTTGATGCAATTCCGGTTTGGGTTCCTGCACATCTGGTTTGGGTTCCTGCGCATCTGGTTTGGGTTCCTGCACATCTGGTTTGGGTTCCTGCACATCTGGTTTGGGTTCCTGCACATCTGGTTTGGGTTCCTGCACATCTGGTTTGGGTTCCTGCACATCTGGTTTGGGTTCCTGCACATCCGGTTTGGGTTCCTGCACATCTGGTTTGGGTTCCTGCTGATGCAGTTTGGGTCTCTGTAGCACTTTGACACCTTTAAGATTCAGGCTCACTGGTCCACAGCCCACCGTATTTCCTGTTGCCATGTCAACCTGAGGTACATACAGAGTATTGCAGACATACGTAACAGCCCAGCCACAGGGATGTGAGCAGCTACAGACAGTAGCAGTGAGCTACGCACACCTCAGCTACATCGTAGGGCTAGCATTATACACAGGTTAAAAAAATAGTCATTAATTTCCTTAAAATTTGATGTTTGCTTAGTATAATACCTTATATACTGTACACACACAAGACATTGTAATGGTAGACATTTTGTGAATTATTTCATCATTAAATTTGGGAATCTACAAAATTAAAGTCCCAGAAGAAACATGCCACTACCACATACGCACAAAAAGAACTTCTGTGCACAGCACTATCTCAAGCTAGCTCCACGGCATGGGACAGGTGCACACATAGTGACACAGGGGGGTGTATGACAATGGTGACACAGGGGGATGCATGACAATAGTGACACAGGAGGATGCATGACAATAGTGACACAGGAGGATGCATGACAATAGTGACACAGGGGGATGTATGACAATATTGACTGAAATGTCCTGTTTTGAATGAATTGAAGTTTGAATATATGGTCTTTTCTTTAAAATTCTTGCTGTGTTCCATGCATAAAAAGTTCACACACAGCAATGAATCTCATTATGTCTACCATGTACACAAACTACCACGCAGCAAGTGTGCACTGTGCTTGCCTGGTTAGGGGGCGGGGCCTCCTTGGAGGAGGTGCCAGAAGTGGGTTGGGCATCCCTTAGCCGCACATCCCGATGAATTATGGGGTGGACCTAGAGAGTGTGGAGAGAGAAGAGGAAGTTGATTGCACCGCTCACAGGTGTGAACCACATCGCAAGAGCATCCAGGCTGCACCTTCTGCCAGTCACCTGTCTACCACTGACACACTCACTCCCCCACCCACCAACACATCCACCCTTCATGTACAAAATCACCATTCACACACTACACTCACTCCTAGCTTAGCACACTAATTCTTCACACACTACACTCACTCCTAGCTTAGCACACTTATTCTTCACACACTACACTCACTCACCACACCCTCCCTTTGTTGACCACAGCCTCACCTCATCCTCACCACCAAACCTCAAGACCACACACACTCATTGTCTGCCCCACCCACCTCCCGTTGTGTCTCCTTTGCACTGGCTATCTTGAGGACATCCTCACTGATGCACACCGGCTGAGGCGAGTGCTTCCACACACTCACCACATACTCATAGCCCCTGCTCAGCTCCTTAATAATATTCACGGTCAAGGGGGCAGACCGAATCTCATCTCCAAACTTCCACTTTGCCTATACGTACGTAATTTGACAGAAAATGAGCAATATCATGTGACTGTCATGTGACTATCAACTGACTGTCATGTGACTGTCAAGCGATAAGTGATCAGTGACAGTCATGGAAATATGACCAGGTGATAGTCGGCAACAGCAAGGTGACAGTCATGTTGTACTGTGATCTGTTGACAGTCACACACAGGTCACCTCTCGTGACAGAGTAATTGCATCCTCCGATAGGGCACACAGGAGGACCTGAAATGGAATCTGCAAGTATTTGTCCTTGAGCGGAAGCAGCTCATTGATGGAGACATCATGGAAGCTGCCAAAGTCCAAGAACAGTACTTTAGCCTAAGAAACATCGCAGAAGAGAGACGGGGTCAATGTTCACAGGAACACTTGGCAGTGGAAGGTAGGCAACATTTGCTGACAATACCTTTCCAGACCGAGGAGCAGATTCCACCCTTGCTCGGTACCACTTGTTGTCGCCATGGTAACGAGCACAACATAGGTCCCCCATGTGTGGTTCATCAAGAGGGGGAGTCGGCTCTTGTCCCAGATCATAACTGGAGGAGGGAAGGAGAGAGGTGAGGAGTGAGGATCGAGGGGGAGGGAGGAGAGAGGGGGAAGGAGGATCAAGGGGGAGGTAGAGGGAGGAGATAGGATAGAGGGAGGTGGAGGGAAAATGAAGGAGGGAGGCAAGGAGGGGGGGAGGGATAGGAGAAAGGAAGGAGTGAGTGGCGAAGGAGGTGGGAGCGAGAGTGAAGGAGAGAGGGATGAGGGAGGGAGAGCAACCAGCATGCAGAGGTTAATACGTACCACAGTACCCACCTGATCAATTCGCTGATGTCCCTGAGACAGGCCTCCTGCTCTCCTGGAGGGTGCACCAAACGCACAAGAAACCTCCCTTCAGTGGACACAGAGCTCAGGGCATGCACGGACAGCTCAGATCCTACCCCGCACCAGGGGAAGGGAAGGGGAAGGGAGGAGATGGGAGGGGTGCGGAGGAGGGGAGAGGGGTGGGGAGGAAGGCAACACTTGCAAGCCAAGTCCAACTGCACATTTCATCTACCATGACCTTGACATATACTGTATACTGTATGCACCATACACACATATGTACGTACATACAGGTAGGTAAGTACATACATACGTACACACATACGTATGTACATACAGGTAGGTAAGTACATACATACGTACACACATACGTATGTACATACAGGTAGGTAAGTACATACATACGTACACACATACGTATGTACATACAGGTAGGTAAGTACATACATACGTACACACATACGTATGTACATACAGGTACGTAAGTACATACATACACACGTACATATGTACGTACAGGTACGTATGTACATACATACGTACATACATACGTACGTACGTACATACAACACCATGGGCCTCCCTTCTATCACTTGATGTCCCAGTGGTGTAGGTACATAGCTACATATGATGAGAGGTCGTCCTCTACTTGTGTCACGTACGTACATACATACGTATTCAACACTGGCTGCACGAGAGACAGTTCTGCCAAAGCTGCTAATCACAGCACAATTTAGGAGATGACTGGAGAGACACACAGAAGGGTTAGATTTTACCCACCTCTGCACACCAACACGCCTGCACATTCTTACACCTTCACACCCTCACACCTGCACACCTACACACCTTCACACCTGCACACCCACACACCTTCACACCTGCACACCCACACACCCTCACACCCACACTTACCCACTGTGTACACTTGAGCTGGGAGCACCCTGACTCTGCGTAGTGCATCTGTCAAACACCAGGTGCCAACCAAGAGACCACATTTGGTGTGGGGGAGGGGCTTTGATAGCAGCTGCTCCAGTTCATCTTGGCTCTAGTGGAGCAGATGAGGGGAGGGAGGGAAGGGATCAAGGAGGGCAGGGGAAGGGAGGGGAGGGGAGCAAGGAGGGGAGACAGAGGAGAGGAAGAGAGGATAGGGAGGAAAGACATGCATAAATTCAAGTGCAGAGGCAGTCTTTGGCAAACCCTGAAAGCCTACCAAAGCAGTGGCACTGTCTACTGCTGAAGTGGAGAGACGATCCTTCACCTGCAGAGTGCAACACACAATGGTGGCTCACACTGGACCCACTAGCGTGTAAAATGACTATCGTATGACTGTCATGTGACCTTCATGTGACTTCCATGTGACTGCTTACCTCCTTACATCGATTGGCGATGGCCTCCACCTGTGCAAGTCTGACCTGTCTTTCCTTATCTAGTTCCTCAAGAGTGGCCTGCAAATAAAAAGAATACCCATATGCCCCACCCCCATACACTCTGTCCCCACCCCACCCCCACCCCCATACACTCTGTCCCCACCCCACCCTCACCCCCATACACTCTGTCCCCACCCCACCCCCATCCCCATACACTCTGTCCCCACCCCACCCTCACCCCCATCCCCATACACTCTGTCCCCACCCCACTCTCACCCCCATCCCCATACACTCTGTCCCCACCCCACCCTCACCCCCATCCCCATACACTCTGTCCCCACCCCACTCTCACCCCCATCCCCATACACTCTGTCCCCACCCCACCCTCACCCCCATCCCCATACACTCTGTCCCCACCCCACCCTCACCCCCATCCCCATACACTCTGTCCCCACCCCACCCTCACCCCCATCCCCATACACTCTGTCCCCACCCCACCCCCATCCCCATACACTCTGTCCCCACCCCACCCTCACCCCCATCCCCATACACTCTGTCCCCACCCCACCCTCACCCCCATCCCCATGCAACCCACCCCACCTGCTTCTTCTGCTGCACAGCCAGCAGCAATGCATTGAATTCTTCCTCTACTTGTGTCCTCAGAGCAAGATGTCTGCGACACACAACAGGTGACTGCCATCCGTAGCTACACCTCCAACATTAACACCAGGATAGACTGGTGTGTGTGTGTGTGTGTGTGTGTGTGTGTGTGTGTGTGTGTGTGTGTGTGTGTGTGTGTGTGTGTGTGTGTGTGTGTGTGTGTGTGAATATGCAATAAAACACTCACTCCTCTTCCAATTTGGGCACCACTTCATCGGTAGCCTTCAACAAGCTGTCCGCGCGAGCACCAATGCTACATACGCACGTACATGAACACAACAACAACAGACTACCAACACGCCTATCCCCCAATCCTCCTCTGCTCCACAGACTCAGAGTGTGCTGACCACATAAGTAACATGGTTATAAGTGGCCGACATACACCGTACCTGTCGGCCATCTTGTCACGGCTCCTGGCCACTGCGTGTGGCTCCCCCACTGCAACAGAGGCGGCACAGCGACACACTGTCTACTGGCACAACATAAACTACACTGATGCACAGCTATGTACGTACGTACGTGCGTGCGTGCGTGCACACAGTCGCATTACAATAGACACCGTGACAGCGACACTCTCTACAGACACAAAGAAGTGTGCCAAGTGAAGTGTACACCAGCGTGTCTATACAGGAGTCTCTGAGCCGATACTAGAAGACGGCCGAGGAGCAAACCACATCGGCTACCGACCCACAGCAGCTTACCTTGGCAGCCTCTGTACCAGCAGCAACTGATGTTCTTTGGGCCGAGTGGAGAAATAGGCAGTGTGCCGCATGCAGCAGGTGGGCGAGCAACCTTTACGGTAGAGTCTACGGGGTAACCGAGCCGTTCCTGATGTACTTGTGCTTGTGCTGTGACCGCCAAGAGAGGTGTGACCAGACACTAATACAAGGGTCATACTTAAGTACGGGTGGGAATTCCCCCTTGAAGAGCCTGCGGTCATTACGTTGTATATCATGCATATTTAACGTTATAGTGAGTGAATACATACTATATGACATATAGATAGAGGATAGTGTAGGATTGATCATGCCATAGTAACAATTTTCACGACTGAACACTTCATGAAATGACGTAACATAGCTAACAGACCGATGGAACACTAGATAATGTGAATCTTGGTTATATTAATAATTATAGATCCATTTGTCATTGAAAACATAAGGCTGTTGAGACAGGAAGAACGAACTTGACCAGAAAAACAAATGTCACAATGCAGGAGGTACGTTCTACCAGAAAACAAACCACTCATGAACCAGTGATGACTGAAATGAAGTCCTTTGTTGACCGGTGCAAGGAGGTGGAAATACAGACAAAAAGTGGAGTCACTATTAAGAAATTTAAAGCATTACTGTGTTTGAAGATTGAGAGCAGGCCTCGCGTATCAAAGGCCAGCCAGATGTGAAACTGGCACAAGAAGAGCTACAGAAAGGAGAGCATGGCCATTAAACAAGTGAAGACGCTTACGGTCAAGTCTCTCCGGGACTCAGCCCACCCAGGGAAGTTCCATCAAACCCTTGCCCACCCCCAAACTCTCCCTTGCATAAATCTTACATGGAGCCTCTCCACCACTCAGCCTCTCCACCACTCAACCTCTCCACCACTCATGGGTGGCGAGGTGATACCTACCTCAAGGGCAATAACCCCAATGAACTGTAGAGTAACGTTCCGTACCCTCCTGGTCGTCTCAGTCATGTTGCGTAACGTAAAGAAGGCAATGATCTGAACAAGTGGAGGGGACAACTGTTACCCGTGAGCAGTGTGCATGGGTGCTGTGGGTTGGCTGTGTGTGTGCATGTTTGTGTGTGTGTGTGTGTGTGTGTGTGTGTGTGTGTGTGTGTGTGTGTGTGTGTGTGTGTGTGTGTGTGTGTGTGTGTGTGTGTGTGTGTGTGTGTGTGTGTGTGTGTGTGTGTCACTGTGTGTGTGTGTGTGTGTGTGTGTGTGTGTGTGTGTGTGTGTGTGTGTGTGTGTGTGTGTGTGTGTGTGTGTGTGTGTGTGTGTGTGTGTGTGTGTGTGTGTGTGTGTGTGTGTGTGTGTGTGTGTGTGTGTGTGTGTGTGTGTGTGTGTGTGTGTGTGTGTGTGTGTGTGTGTGTGTGTGTGTGTGTCACTGTGTGTGTGTGTGTGTGAAAACTCACAGGTAGAAATGACCACCTGGTGTGGAACAGGTTGCAATACACTTTGTTCTTACAACTCCACAGGAACACGCTGTACCCCTGAGAGGGGACACCACCCAACACAAGCACAGTACTGACGCACACACACACACACACACCACACACACACACACACACACACACACACACACACACACACACACACACACACACACACACACACCACACACACACACACACACACACACACACCACACACACACACACACCAAGTGCTAGCTGTACCCACTATTAACACTGCCCCAGACAGGCCAGCAAAGACAAGCTTCACCCATCTTCTTCCTTTCAGGGGGACATAACTGTACTCCTGACACATGCTCAGTACAAAGGCCACAAACATGCCCCAAAGGACAGCCTGCAACAAGCAAGGTTAAGAGGGAAAGGGGAGAGGAGAGGAGAGGAGAAGGAGAGAAGGAGAGAGGGGGTAGCAGAGAGGGAGGATGAGAGCTGTTGTGGCATCGTGAACGCTACTGTACTGCTATGCACTGTACAGTGCAAATGCATGGTCACATGTGCTGGCTTGCAAGCGGGGTAATGTAGCAGATAGAGAAATTACTCAGTCCGCTTAGCCTGAAGGCCCGCGTCAGCTGATAGACCAGTCAATCAGCTGACGAGGGCCTTCACCTTCACTACATGACATGTCCTCCACCTGGTCTGTGATGATGCCTGCTTCACCTCTTGCCAGTGCACCACAAGCGATGGGACTTAATTGTTGATGCACACTGCATACACCCATGTCGCATGCCCTGTTTCTGCTACCCTAAGTATGAATACATCTAACTGTATACAATACATCTAACTGTATACAATACATCTAACTGTAGAAAATACATCTAACTGTATAAAATACATCCAACTGTATAAAATACATCTAACTGTATACAATACATTCAACTGTATAAATACATCCAACTGTATACAATACATTCAACTGTATAAATACATCCAACTGTATACAATACATTCAACTGTATAAATCACATCCAACTGTATAAAATACATTCAACTGTATACAATACATTCAACTGTATAAATACATCCAACTGTATACAATACATTCAACTGTATAAATACATCCAACTGTATACAATACATTCAACTGTATAAAATACATCTAACTGTATAAAATACATTCAACTGTATAAATCACATCTAACTGTATAAAATACATTCAACTGTATAAATCACATCTAACTGTATAAATCACATCTAACTGTATAAATACATCTAACTGTATAAATACATCTAACTGTATAAAATACATCTAACTGTATGTAACGTATATCCTCTAATTTTTCGTCAGGGCAAGATTCTCAAAAGCAACGTCAGATTGGAAGTAAATTACTCAGCTACCTGAAGCTGATGAATAATTAGAAAATTATGACGAAATAGAAGTTGCAGGCGGCCATTTTCTTTGGAGGAAGTACAAATGGCCGCCTTTAGTTTGCACGTTGTCGGCTTCTTGGGTTGCAGTAAAGTAAAGTCCCCGACGCAGAGCCTCAGAATCGTCGCTAAAACGGCTAAGTTTCAGATCTTGGTCCCTCCAACTGACATGGCCAGGTGGAGCATCCGGACGGGGAGGGCTATCAGGCAGATGAGGCAAACGCAACGCGTAAAAGTACAACTCTTCGTCCATCGTGAATGGTTTTAGCTTCAAACTAAGGAAAAAGGCGACATCACATGTATACAATGACGGCAAATTGGAGGATAGGACGTGGAATTAGAAAACGACGAGATTCGTCAGGGAATTAGAAGAAAACCACACACTTTGTCGATATGATGAAAAATTGGAGGGACAAAAAATTAGAAGACATATGGTAATCCATCTAACTGCATAAAATACATCTAATGTATATAATACATCTAACTGTATAAAATACATCTAATGTATATAATCCATCTAACTGTATAAAATACATCTAATGTATATAATCCATCTAACTGTATAAAATACATCTAATGTATATAATCCATCTAACTGTATAAAATACATCTAATGTATATAATCCATCTAACTGTATAAAATACATCTAATGTATATAATCCATCTAACTGTATAAAATACATCTAATGTATATAATCCATCTAACTGTATAAAATACATCTAATGTATATAATCCATCTAACTGTATAAAATACATCTAATGTATATAATCCATCTAACTGTATAAAATACATCTAATGTATATAATCCATCTAACTGTATAAAATACATCTAATGTATATAATCCATCTAACTGTATAAAATACATCTAATGTATATAATCCATCTAACTGTATAAAATACATCTAATGTATATAATCCATCTAACTGTATAAAATACATCTAATGTATATAATCCATCTAACTGTATAAAATACATCTAATGTATATAATCCATCTAACTGTATAAAATACATCTAATGTATATAATCCATCTAACTGTATAAAATACATCTAATGTATATAATCCATCTAACTGTATAAAATACATCTAATGTATATAATCCATCTAACTGTATAAAATACATCTAATGTATATAATCCATCTAACTGTATAAAATACATCTAATGTATATAATACATCTAACTGTATAAAATACATCTAATGTATATAATCCATCTAACTGTATAAAATACATCTAATGTATATAATACATCTAACTGTGCTGTACAAATACAAAAGATAGTAAACTAGACAACCTCATGTAACTGCAATTGTAACTTGCAATTGCGTACAAGTATTGCAGGAGGAAATGATTTGTTCGAACATCGGAGTAATCGCAATAATATTTGGTTCCTAATATGGCCATGTAATTAGATTAATTATTAATAAGTACCTACTTGTGCATGTAGCAATCACTACAAAGCGGCAAGGAGGCTGGCCAGTAGTGCTGCATCGGTTGAATGTGCAAGACTCCAAGGTGCACTTCCCAACCCACTTACATGTCTGTCAAGTTGAACTCGGAACCACCACTCTCTCAGGTCACCATTGCTGTCTGCAAACACCCAATGCAACGGCCAGCAGGAAAAGATTGTCTCAAATCGTTCCTGAAAAAGCACAGACAAATACAGGTCATGAGTGTACTAAGCGAGTTCGAGTATGTACAGGGGGCTATAGCCACGCAGGCCTCCATCAGTTGCTACTGTAAGTGTACGTGGGAATGATGGTATGTACTCACTCGATTGGACACTGTGACTTCTACTGCAATGTAGAAAACGGCAAACTTCAGGAGAAGGTACACAGCTACCCTCCACTGCTGTTGAGAGTCTAGATCAGGCAGGGGAGCACACGCAGTCTAGGTCAGGCAGGGGAGTACACGCAGTCTAGGTCAGGCAGGGGAGCACACACAGTCTAGGTCAGGCAGGGGAGCACACGCAGTCTAGGTCAGGCAGGGGAGCACACGCAGTCTAGGTCAGGCAGGGGAGCACACGCAGTCTAGGTCAGGCAGGGGAGCACACACAGTCTAGGTCAGGCAGGGGAGCACACACAGTCTAGGTCAGGCAGGGGAGCACACGCAGTCTAGGTCAGGCAGGGGAGCACACACAGTCTAGGTCAGGCAGGGGAGCACACACAGTCTAGGTCAGGCAGGGGAGCACACACAGTCTAGGTCAGGCAAGGGAGCACACGCAGTCTAGGTCAGGCAGGGGAGCACACACAGTCTAGGTCAGGCAGGGGAGCACACACAGTCTAGGTCAGGCAGGGGAGCACACACAGTCTAGGTCAGGCAGGGGAGCACACACAGTCTAGGTCAGGCAGGGGAGCACACGCAGTCTAGGTCAGGCAGGGGAGCACACACAGTCTAGGTCAGGCAGGGGAGCACACACAGTCTAGGTCAGGCAAGGGAGCACACACAGTCTAGGTCAGGCAGGGGAGCACACGCAGTCTAGGTCAGGCAGGGGAGCACACGCAGTCTAGGTCAGGCAAGGGAGCACACACAGTCTAGGTCAGGCAGGGGAGCACACGCAGTCTAGGTCAGGCAGGGGAGCACACACAGTCTAGGTCAGGCAGGGGAGCACACACAGTCTAGGTCAGGCAGGGGAGCACACGCAGTCTAGGCCAGGCAGGGGAGCACACGCAGTCTAGGTCAGGCAGGGGAGCACACACAGTCTAGGTCAGGCAGGGGAGCACACGCAGTCTAGGTCAGGCAGGGGAGCACACACAGTCTAGGTCAGGCAGGGGAGCACACACAGTCTAGGTCAGGCAGGGGAGCACACACAGTCTAGGTCAGGCAGGGGAGCACACGCAGTCTAGGTCAGGCAGGGGAGCACACACAGTCTAGGTCAGGCAAGGGAGCACACACAGTCTAGGTCAGGCAGGGGAGCACACACAGTCTAGGTCAGGCAAGGGAGCACACACAGTCTAGGTCAGGCAAGGGAGCACACGCTGTCTAGGTCAGGCAGGGGAGCACACGCTGTCTAGGTCAGGCAGGGGGACCCTTTATTTTCTCTATGAAGCCCCTGACCACGCCCACTCACCTAACATGGTGTTCCTAGTCACTTGGGGCCAACAGACGGTGAAGAGGTAAACAATAACAAACCAAAAGGAGATCAAGGGTACAAAGTAGTATTGCTCGTACGAGGTACCCATCACCGTGGCAACCAGCACAGTGGAGAAGTTCAACCGAAGCATCACCTACAGAAAATGCTACAGATTGTATAAACAGGCCTATATGTACATATTCATATGTTAGGAGTGCAAGTATTACCTGTATAAATCTCATGATCTTGAAGTTGCCAGTTTTCCAGTAAAATCTAAAATGGCCGTAACCACTCAGAAACAGGTAAGCAGCTACCAGGATGCGTACAAACAAGTAGACTGAGACTATCTGCAGAGGAGGAGGTGGGGGAGGGGGAGGAGGAGGAGAAGGAGGACACGCGGTGTAGGGAGAATGGAAGAGAGAGAGAGGATATTGCTTCCAGTGAGGTGGAAAGACACCTTGCTAGCCCCGGTATAGTGGTAGATCAGAATAACACACTGCATCCATCCCTTGGTCTCGTCCGTCTGTGAACGGTTCATAACACTCGAGCCTTCCTGAGGGTGACAGGGATGAGAGAGAGAGTGAGAGAGAGACTAAGTAGTGTTTGTTGATGTATGTGTGTGTGTGTGTGTGTGTGTGTGTGTGTGTTGGTGCACACGTGTGCATGTGTGTGTGCGTGTCCGAAGGGGTGCTTGCTTGTGCATATGTGTGTTATGTGCAGTGTGTGTTGTGTGCATGTACAAATGTGTGTGTGAGAATGCATGAACATATGTGTGTACATATATACGTGAGCATGTGCTGTGCTGTGTGTGCGTGTGTGTGTGTGTGTGTGTGTGTCATCCCACCCGAATGGACCTCCACGCTGGCAGAGTCAGTGCCACCACAGCCAGCAGCAGAGGAGCAAACCAAGAAGAGCACCCAACTTTGGGCATGACTCCAAACAGAGGTGCTCTACCAGACAGGTCAAGTATGGTTAGATCGTGAAAGGAAGGAGCGTCCAAACGCCCACATGCACACACTGACAGACTGACAGACAGACAGATGCACACCCACTCACACCCCTCACCTGTCACTTAGGTATATATATGTTAGTATGAAGAAAAGTCTGCTCAAGGTCCAGACAGTAGTGCTGACCTCTGAGGCCCACTGTGGAGTGATCTCTCGCACCTCTGGGTAGGCCAGGGCTAACCAACGCAGCAGCTTCAGCAAGCCAAGGTAGACAAGAGCAAGCAAGGACCTGTAAGGTGGCAGAGAAGAGAAAGGGAGAGATAAAGGGGAGGAGAGGAGGAGAGGAGGGGAGGGGGAGGAGGGGGAGGGAAGGGAGAGGAGTAGGTAGAAGTGATTCATACACAGAATAGGGCAACAGGCCTACAGTGATAGTGTGGAAGCACTCTTAAACATGCACAAATGCACGCACAGCATGTACACACATACTTCATAGACCACTATCAATGCTCCCATACCACCACTCACATACCCACAAGTGAGCAGTATGAGAATAGTAAGCACAACGGCAGGAGAGCGGTTGTCCCTGGGCAAGCAGCAGTTGGTATCTGCTGGGAGAAGGAGCTTGTTGCAGAGACCATTGAAGAGAATGTTGCGTTGGCTTAGGCTGCTGAGGAGTATGTTCTGTTGCTGCATTTGGCTGTGCACGATGGTGCTCAGCACAGCTGCACTCATGTTCTGTGCAGCCAGTACATGCAAACACGCATCCATTTCTCTGTGGGAAGAGGAGTAAGGATACATCAGCGCACGTGCAGTGACAGCTGCAGCTCCTTTATTTAATAGATGGAACCGTTCAGTAAAATATAGCTAGCTGTGTAGCTAGCCAGCGTGCCACTCGAGAGTTTAGCAGAGCATTGAGTCGAGCTGCTGTCTAGTGCTATCCAGGGAGGTGTTATCGAATCCCACATCACCGCGTACCGTTTGGAATACTCGTGCATGATGCAACTCTGCGAGTGCCAGTGATCATCAACGACGAATCCTCTATCGCTGAACAGGGGCCCGCAATGGTACAGATGATCGTAATGAACTGTAGAATAGATTGAAGGTGGCGATTCAGGCCAAGTTACAACTCAAGAGCAAGTTAAACAGCGAGGAATTAGCATATTTTTGCCATTAAATATTACAAGCATACCACTGGTCGCCATTTTCATAGCCAGCCCCGCCCCACGGGGAGGTTGGCTGCAATTTATATAGTAACATAGCCCTATTAGACAAGTACTAATAAGCATAGTAGATTTGCGGGCGCGGTGTGGCGGGAGTGTAGAGCAAGGGAGTCGAGTGACTCAGTGCGGAGCAAATCATGAGCTCCTCAGACATTCTGTGCAACCCTAGAACGTGGAGCAGTGGCATCGCCTCAACAGTGGAGGAAGCTATGAAGGACTGTCTCACTGTGGCGGAAGACATTGCCGAGGATCACGCGGGGGACCTAGCCAGCGAGTTGAGCGATTTGAAGCAGTCCATGGTAAACATGGCCAGAGCTGTACACAAGATACATCACGTGGGAGAAGCTATGGTAGAGGTACAACGGAACTCCGACCCATCCCAAGGACACGTTGATGGCAACGAAGCGCCAGATCTTCAGGGCGTTTTCCGTCGCAAGATGGGGGAAGCCACCGAGGAAGAAATAAGTCGGTCTGTGTCTTCTCACTCCAAGGTGAAGGCCATTGAGGCGCTAGTGAGAAACCCCGGTGAGCGTGCCGGGCCATCCCAGGCGCAAGAGGAGACCATTTCAGACGACATGGTTCTGATGCAGAAGGAGGTATCGCTTATGTGCCCCCTGACAAAGAAGCTCATGGAAGACCCGGTCACAAGCAAGAAGTGTCGCCACAGCTTCTCTAAGGCGGCCATTTTAAGTCACATCAGGCATTACCGTCAACGCCGTGGTCCCCCAAAGTGCCCCATTGGTGGCTGTGATCAGACGGTCACTGAGGGTGATCTGGAGCCCGATGCAGAGCTTGGGAAGGCTATCCGAAGGAAACTGCGTGAAGATCGGCTGGGGAGGAACAGGGGCAGGGAAGGGATAGTTCAAGCATGATGTGGTCTGAGCCCTCACTGCGTGAATGTACTCTTGCATTACAGGACGTTACTTACAGACACGATTGTGTTCTTTTCAACTTTACAAGAAAATACAATTATTTTATTGTCATTCGTCATTAATTAATTGCCACCTGTGCCCTGCAAAGTCCTGCTGGTCTTTTCTTCTTTGATGCACTGCAAAAGGATCAACAAGTTAAGATACATTCAGTATGTCAACCATTGAGTTGGGTGTGTAGCCATGCTGTGTGAGCAGTGTGATGTGGTGTGCTGGGTGAGGGCCAGGTGTGGTGTGCTGGGTGAGGGCCAGGTGTGGTGTGCTGGGTGAGGGCCAGGTGTGGTGTGCTGGGTGAGGGCCAGGTGTGGTGTGCTGGTGAGGGGATGTGATGTGCAGGCATGCTGGTGTACTCACTGAAAGAATGTTCACACTGTGGGAGAGTAGGTCTGAGAAAGGGGATTCCCCTCCATTACACCTGCACACAGAACAACTGAGTCACTGAAACACACATACCGCAAGACCTGTGTGCCTGTGTGTGCACACACTGCACTGCATTGGCACTGCTGATGTGCACCGCTTGTCAACTGTTGTTGACACAGTGCACATGGAATCATATAGTTTGCAAGACCTTCCCTCAACAGAGTGTACGCAAGAAGTGCTGGAGGTGATGCAAGAAGTGCTGGATGTGATGCAAGAAGTGCTGACCCAGCCTTGAGTTCTTCCACCCGCTTGCAGCACTCGGACAACTTCTGCAAGTGGTCCTCCTCTAAGTGAAGCAAAGCACACATTCCACACAAACACACAGGACACTGAATTGAGAGGACACTGAATTGGTTTAGGGTAATTGTCAGTTTGTGTGCCCGTGACTGAGATGGGCAGTACCCGCACCTGCACCACAAACCAAGCCCATCAAAAGGAGCACCCTTATCCTTCTCCTCCTCCTCCTTCTCCTCCAATAACCATTCTTTAGGTTCATATGATAGGTTTTGACAGAGCTGATGTGTGAGGCAGCACCAACTCCCTCCCTCCCTCACCCTCCTCCTTTTCTCTCCTAGTCACTTCTTCCCTTGTAACCGACAGCTGCTGCTTCACATCGTCGAGACGAAGTGACGTGTTCTCAGAGCGTTTGAGCAAGGAGTCGACTTCCACAGCAAGCTCCTTCTCTCTGGCCACCTTGGCCTTCAGTTCTTCATTCAGTCTACCAGCTTCTTTGTAGTTACGAGCTGGGGGAGGGGAGGGGAGGGGAGGGGAGGAGGGAGTGAGGGAGGGTGAGGGAAGGGAGTGGGATGAGGGGAGGGCGTGGAGTGACAGTGAGGGGAGGGGAGGAGGGAGTGAGGGAGGGTGAGGGAAGGGAGTGGGATGAGGGGAGGGAGTGGAGTGAGGATGAGGGGAGGGAGTGGAGTGAGGATGAGGGGAGGGAGTGGAGTGATGGTGAGGGGAGTGAGTGGGATGAGGGGAGGGAGTGGGATGAGGGGAGGGAGTGGAGTGAGGATGAGGGGAGGGAGTGGGATGAGGGGAGGGAGTGGAGTGAGGATGAGGGGAGGGAGTGGGATGAGGGGAGGGAGTGGAGTGAGGATGAGGGGAGGGAGTGGAGTGAGGATGAGGGGAGGGAGTGGAGTGATGGTGAGGGGAGTGAGTGGGATGAGGGGAGGGAGTGGGATGAGGGGAGGGAGTGGAGTGAGGATGAGGGGAGGGAGTGGGATGAGGGGAGGGAGTGGGATGAGGGGAGGGAGTGGAGTGAGGATGAGGGGAGGGAGTGGGATGAGGGGAGGGAGTGGAGTGAGGATGAGGGGAGGGAGTGGGATGAGAGGAGGGAGTGGAGTGAGGATGAGGGGAGGGAGTGGGATGAGGGGAGGGCGTGGAGTGAGGATGAGGGGAGAGAGCTAGGGAGGGATGAAGGGAGTGGAGTGAGTGTGAGAGGAGGGAGTGGGGTGAGGGTACGAGAAGAGAAAGACATAAAAATGTACAGGTAGTGGTGACACTTCAATGGCCTTACCAGCAACACCCCCATACACAACACTCATGCCACACCCCCATACACAACACTCATGCCACACCCCCATACACAACACTCATGCCACACCCCCATACACAACTCATGCCACACCCCATACACAACACTCATGCCACACCCCCATACACAACACTCATGCCACACCCCCATACACAACTCATGCCACACCCCCATACACAACTCATGCCACACCCCATACACAACACTCATGCCACACCCCCATACACAACTCATGCCACACCCCATACACAACTCATGCCACACCCCCATACACAACTCATGCCACACCCCCATACACAACACTCATGCCACACCCCCATACACAACTCATGCCACACCCCCATACACAACACTCATGCCACACCCCCATACACAACTCATGCCACACCCCCATACACAACACTCATGCCACACCCCAATACACAACTCATGCCACACCCCCATACACAACTCATGCCACACCCCCATACACAACTCATGCCACACCCCCATACACAACTCATGCCACACCCCCATACACAACACTCATGCCACACACCCATACACAACTCATGCCACACCCCCATACACAACTCATGCCACACCCCCATACACAACTCATGCCACACCCCCATACCTAACACTCATGCCACACCCACCAGTGACTGCTGCCTTCTTTCCGTCCTCAAGCCGAGGGATGGTGGACCTCAACTCTGACAGCTGCCCCCTCAGATCCAGCAGCTCGGCCTGTATGGACACCACCTGCACAGGACACACCAACAGCAGGTCAAAGGTGTGGTGTGTTGTGCTGTGGTGTGTGGAGTATGCTGTGCTGTTCTATGGGGTGCTGTGGTGTGCTGTGCTGTGGTGTGTTGTGCTGTGTTGTACTGTGCTGTGCTGTGGTGTGCTGTGGTGTGCTGAGGTGTGGTGTGCTGTGCTGTGGTGTGCTGTGCTGTGGTGTGTTGTGCTGTGTTGTACTGTGCTGTGCTGTGGTGTGCTGTGGTGTGCTGAGGTGTGGTGTGCTGTGCTGTGGTGTGGTGTGCTGTGCTGTGGTGTGCTGTGGTGTGCTGAGGTGTGGTGTGGTCTGTTGTGCTGTGGTGTGCTGTGTTGTGCTGTGGTGTGCTGAGGTGTGGTGTGCTGTGTTGTGCTGTGGTGTGCTGTGGTGTGCTGTGGTGGAGCATGTACATTTACACACCACACGTGCACACCTCCTCGGCTAGTTTCTGCATGAGCTCGCACTTTGCCTTCTCCTCTTCCTGAAGGCTGCAGGATGCACATGGCAGAGAGCACACATCACAGGAGTATATGACCAAGGAAGCCAATGGAAACAGACACAACACACAGTGGGTGTCCTAGGGAATCCCCTCTCTTGTGCTATACACACATTCAATAGAGCACATATCCAAGGCTATCCAAGGGAAGAATTTGTACGGTGAAGAGGTTCAATTTTCATACTTCGAACTGTAGCTTCAAATGTGTGTGGATCTACATAAATGCTATTGATATGTACGTACATACGTATATATGTATATAGCTAATACATTTTGTGCACAGTGAAAGAGTAGTCTAATGCCCAGTACTACCTTTCCACGCGTAACTTCACTATTGTGCAATACAGTGGCTCACAGGAAGGATAGGAGCTGGAGGTGAGATTAGTGAAGGGGGCCAAAGCCCTACCCTCACTCGAAGTATCACGTGTCACACCTACCTGAGCAGTTCTGAGGAGGGAGAGAAGTCTGGAAGAAAGTTGCCCTCTAGCTGCTTCATGTTTTTGGTTTCCGTGGCAACCTCATCCAGCCGTCCCTGGTGATTGGCCATTTCAGTGGCTAATGACTCCAAAACTTCTTCGAACCTGATTGGTGACATAACATCACATGACTGTCATGTGACTGTGTGCAATGGGTACTGCAGGAAGTGCAAGTTTCGCTTACTGTTTTCTTCTTAGGCTGTGAGTGTCCTTCAAGGAAGAGATTTCCTGTAGCTTCTCTTGCTGCACGGCCTGGACGAAAGAAGGGTCCACTTGACTAAACATGTCCATTCATATGATGTTTTACGCGAAGGCAGTGTGGTCATCATTGACTGCACTGCTCCAATACCTACTCCAGTTTGCGCCCATGATGGTTCTGATACCCACTCCAGTTTGCACCCACGATAGTTCCGCTACCCACTCCAGTTTGTACCCATGGTGGTCTGGTGCTCCATACATGCAATGTTGCACCGAGTGTATCTGCCAATGTGTGCAGCTCCATGCACACATGCACACATTTTACCAGTAAACGTCTACCAGTGTGGCTACTGGCTGGCGCATCTACTAATGTGACAGAAGTTGCTCACGCACTTGGCGTTGCTTCAACTCCTCCTGCTGCTTGGCTAGATCGTCCTTCACGCCTCTCATTGCAACCTCCTCTTCCTCAAAGCTCCCTCTAGCCAAAGCAATATCTCGGTCCTGGTCTGCGATCCCATCCACCAGTTCACTCCTCCTCGCACACAGCACCTGCAAGCGTTTCTCAAGCACTTCAATTTCATCCTGCACACGAGAGGAGATATAAACCATTCAGAAGGTCACACGCTGTCCCTGTCTCCACAGCACTGCACCTCTACTGTTGTCATCTCCTCCAAGAGTGCGGTCTTTCTGCCCTCAAACTCTGCACATTTCTCTGACATTTGCTGATACAGTTCTTCTTCCTTAATTGAAAGCTCTTCTTGTTGCTTAGCAACTGACCTAGCACGTTAACAGAAGATAAAAGTGCAGGGAGCACGTCTACACAAGACACAGAAGCATTCAAAGCCACCTCACAATAAGGAGGGCAAGCTTTAATGGTCTTGCTGTACGTCCAGATTAGTTACAAAGGCTTGCTAAATAGTAAACTTGTATGCTTCAAGACAACACAGTTTAGGGGTTCTCAGCTCAAGTCTACAGTGCATTCCAACTTTCCACCTCACAATTACGTACGTACATACTACTCTCGCTAAATAGTGCTTGCAAGTGCTAGCTGGCACAAGCATAGACCGCAACATGCGCCATGTACGTAACAGGAACAGCATTTCACATGCTATGCACACATACGCACGTTGCTGAAATGTCTGAACAACCAGTTTCGTGTTGGCTAAGGACTAGAAGAAGATTCAGCTCCAGTGGTCGACGTACGTATGTGCATTCAGACAGTAGTCTCGATTGTGAAAACGTTAAGATTTGTAGTGAACTAGCTACCTTACAATTGATCACCAAACCTTTCACACTAGAGATGACATACATACATACATACATACATACATTCTAAATTAGTAGTCAATCTCACAGACAACAGCTTACCAATAACGGTTAACAATTTGTTAGTGAATGGTGATTGTTTATCAATATCAGTAATTAACCATTCACTAAAAGCTTTTAGTTAACTATACCATTATCTTCACTATCAAAAACAGATATTGGTGATAACAACAGCACACAAGTGGTGCACAAAACTCACGTGTTTCGTTGGTCCACATCGTCTGAAAGTGCCTCCACCTCAGCTTCCTGTCTGTAAGCAAACAAACAAATGCATGGATAAACAACAAACAAACAACCCTCCCACACCAGCATTCCCTCACCCAGTATTGCACATAGGTACATACACACAATGAACACAGTCAGTAATGCACATATACTCACCTTGTCAGTTCCATCTCAAACTGGCCTGTGGACTCATCCACTGCAGCAGACAGCTCTTCCTGTACATACATGTGGTGGTGGTGAACACACTCACAACCAGCACCAGTCAGGTAGACACGCCACACATCTCACTCACACAGCACACACACCTCACTTGATCTCTCCTCACACCACACACCATTACACAATCACACGACACAGCACACACCCGTACACAGCACACACCCTATGCATTTCCACATCATGCACAGCTTTCGTTCTTAGCGACACCTCTTCTTTGAACACCTCTTCAAAGATTTGCATGACAACAGGCAGCAACTAAAGGAGTGAGAGAAAGGGAAGGCCCACCTACACCTACAAGAACAACCTGATGCTGGTGCACCATAAAAAGTCAGCAGAGCGGTGTTCTCACTCCCTGTCCTCCCAAGATTAGGTCCCACAGCAAAGTCGTTTCAGAGCAACACACATAGCAATACTTCAATATGATGCAGGATGCTTGGACCCAAGGTCTTTGTCAACTGCAGTGTACAAATCACCTTGTACAGTACCCTCGGGTCGAATTGTCCTGCATCATATTGAAGTATTGTTACATGTGTTGCTCTGAAATGACGATGCTGCTCATTTAGAACGTAGTTATGAGCCTCTACAAGAATAACAGGCCCCACCTCCAGCAGCTCTCTTGCAACAGGTCTGTCTGCTTCCAAGTCCTTCCCCAGCTGCTCGATCTCCTCCTTGAGCTGTTCAGCCCAGGAGTAGTTCTCCTCACTGAGGGCCTCCTCCTCCTGACGGCACAGGGTGGCAAGGTGGGAGTGCCACTGAAGGGGGTGGGGCAGGGAGGGGGAGGGGCAGAGGTAGCAGAGCTATACATGTGTAGAACCAAACTACCAAGAGTGAGGAGAAAACAGACGGGCTGCTGTAGTTACTTTAATTCTTTGTTGTGCTTTCCTGAGCAGAGCGTCAAATCTTGCTTCGCAATCAGCTCTTGTGGCAGCCATTTTGGACCTACAAAAGCACAAGAATGATTAAGATTATTAAGTAATTAAATGAAATTAAATCAAATCAATTAAACACTGCAAGACTATAATGTATTCGCACACACTTCTCCTTTATGTGTACTTTGGGCATGATCTACAATACAGTGCTACTACACGGTGCCAGATTAGGGCGGGGGTGCAATGCACACGCACCGTATGGCTGTGAGTCCTGACTGCCAGCCTCTTTGAAGAGCTTCGATCCGGTCTGCAACAGACAAAAACGCACACTCACACAAGTCGATTGTCAGTCACTTAGCACACAACCTTTCCATGACTCCAGGAGGTCTTGTGTCTTGACTGGAGGAGGCGGGTCTTCCTCTGGAGTGGGTGGGTCCTCTTCTGGAGTGGGTGGGTCTTCCTTTGGAGTGGGTGGGTCCTCCTCTGGAGTGGGTGGGTCTTCCTTTGGAGTGGGAGGGTTCTCCTCTGGAGTAGGCGGGTTCTCCTTTGGAGTGGCATTGTCTTGCTTTGGAATGGGTGTGTCATCTTTCGAAGATGGTGGGTCCTTCTTCTTCGTAGTGGGTGTCTGCATCTTGGATGCGGGTGTGTCCCCTTTTGAAGTGGTTGCATTCACCACATCTGGAGTGGATGGTTCACCTTCTTCTTCCTTGGAAGCAGACAAGATGCCCTTTTGTGCTCTACTTGGGAGAGTGGGTGTGTCACTCCCAGGCTTCATCAGCCCCGTCCCACCAGACACAAGGGAACTGCCCATATCTGTCTTTCCCTGAGCGGCCACCAGGGATGACAGGGATTTGTGCTGCAGATCATCATTAGCATAACCAGTACTGACTGGTTCTGGCCGGTCAACACCAGTAGGCAGCTCCACCTCCTGAGGACTGTGCAGCACATCAACACTGTCCCCAGTCCTCTCTTCACTGGCACTAGAGAAGGACGGACAGAAGTGGAAAGAGCACTGGCATTCGATCCACATCTTCATACCTCACACTACAAGTGAACTCTACTCTGCCATTTCAGTTTCGTATGTGTCATATCCATTGAAGAAGGCCCCGGATCGGGCCGAAACGTCTGGAGATCCTCTCAAATCAGTCATTGGCTAGTGTACTTTCCCAAACCATTCCAGTATGCAAGAACGTGGCCACATAGAAGTTTTCCACAAACTCTACAAAAGTTGCTTACTCCTATGTGTCTTAATTAATTAATGTTTCGGCAAATGAATGAACTGTACCACACACCAACACCAAGTCACACACACTCACACCCAAACACAGGTACACCCCACACAGAGTTCTCCCTCCTTGGAACATCACCCCTGCTAAAGGCAACCCTGACTGTCAATCCTGACTGTCAACCCTGGCTGTCAACCCTGACTGTCAACCCAGACTGTCAACCCTGGCTGTCAACCCTGGCTGTCAACCCTGACTGACTACCCTGATTGGCAACCCTGACAGTCACTGCTGTAAGCACTCACAGAACGGAGCTCTCTGCATCCATGCCCGGCCGGGCAGCCTTCATTTTCTTCTTGCGTTGAGGCTTCTTAGCTCCGCCTCCTACCACTGAGGCAGGAGAGATTCTTGGCTGTTGCACAACATCTGGAGGTAGTGGAGGCTCTGACGCTGGCAGAGTACGTACATGGGCAGTTGGAAGGGTTTGGTTAACTTTCGGAGGGGGTGGGGCTTCCTTGGAAAGTGTAGGCTCATCTCTGGGGCAAGGGGCATTCAGAAAACTAAAGCCCCCTTCTCCGCTCGATTCCTCCAGTTCATGTGTTTCCGTATCTATGGCAACTGGCCTGCTATTGGTCCCTTGAGACAGCCCATCTGTCTCAGTGGTCTTCTCACTTTCCTCCACTTCAGTCCCTCCAGAGATGAAGGAAAAGTTGCTTGACTCTGTAAAGGCATTAGTGCCCTTGGAAGTGTCTGTGCTGCCATCTGCAGGCAGGAACAAATTGAATATAAAATGGCCGTTCTGTATCAAATAATTTTGCGGCTTGAACATGTGCACACAGACACACACACATGCACACGCACATGCATACATGCACACACACATACGCACACACACACGCACCACATGAACAAACACAAATACACACAACAATACTAATCCGTATTAGTAGCTATACAGAAATCTCTCCACTCTGGACCATTAATGAGCTCTCCAAAGACATGCACAGAGGGACATTGTTCATCACATCTTGTCCGTGTGCTGAGAGCACCGCTAAGGCGGTGGGGAGGTGGTGCTAACCGGCTGCTTCTTGCTGCTTTACTTGTGGGGATGCAGTGCTGACGTTAAGGCCTTGGAACAGGGACATTCCTCCTCCCCCGCCCCCAGTCACGCCCCCTGATGTGTTGAGTAATGACGAAGATGCACCAGACACAGGGGTCTGCATGAAGGGAGGGAACAACGTGTATGTACACCAAGCAGAGGACACATGGTGGGTGGATGCACACAACTTGTCCCAACGCTGCTACTGTGGGTACATCATGGCCTCAGCTGCGCAACGCCACATGTAAGACCACATCTTAAGCACACTGTGAACAATGCTGCCACTGTACAGGGTCTCTACACGCGGTGTGTGTGTGCTAACATAGATACTCTCCAACGAAACACTGTGCAGTCTAGGGACTTGTCCGGACAGCGTGGCAGTATTGAACAACCTTGCTACAGCAATGCGCGACCAAATATTCAGTGTGGCATGCAAGGCCGAGTGCATCCCGAATACCAGCACCATTAAACGGCATACCGTGGCACCCGTATGCATAGCCATGGAGAAGTTCACAACTCACCTGCCCAGAGGCACTGGGCTCTGCAGACACTCTGGATTGAAGGTCGACGTTAGCAGGTCTACTAAACTGCGTTTTATCTACCTTCGGATAGTCTGTTGGTGATTTGTCCTTCTTCTTTTGAAAGTATTTACTCACTTTCCAGCTCATTTCACATGACGGCCATGTTCTACTGCCTGTGTGTCATTTGGTCAGAGGGACTTTCCCCTCGGTTATTTGGCGGGCTGCACAGATGGAAGAATTTGAAGAAGAACCGTCCCCTGGTGGACGTGAAAGGCTTCAGATAAAGGAACTTGAGGCTCTTCAAGAGGAAATTATCAGCAAGCTAACTGTAAACGCGTTTTTGGAGCAGGGGGCCAGTGCACAGTCTCCCAGTCAGCGTCAGCCCATCTCCGGGCTGAACCGCAGTTCTCTTCCACAGGGTGCCCTAGAAGCGGGATGGGAGAGGTATACATCACCAGTACAGCAGATGTATTCGGATGTAGCTCCACAGGAGGCCCTAGACCGCACAGGACCTGCAACAACAGATTTGCATGAAGGTAAAATGAGGGATGACACCATCACACACGTGGCTGGCAACTATCAGCAGCAAGTATGGCCATCCCCGCGGACGAAGCCTGTGCACACTCTGGCCCATCCCGCAGTGGACACGCCCAACCAGTATCCAGGGAGATCATTGGGTGTGGCCACTACCCAGTCCATAGTGACCACGCCCACCTATCCTACAGTGACTCCGCCCACTCAGTCTGTGACTGTTCCATCTCATCAGACCAACCTTGAAGAGAGTGCAACAAGAGTGAGCTTGGTGGAAAAACACGCTAAACATATATCAGACCTTACGGCTTATTACGAAGGAGAGATGAAGAAGCTGAGAGAGCAAGCGTCTCACCTTGTGCAGCACCCATCCTCATCAGAGCCACCTTACCACCAGTGGAGGTCACTGGTGGGCTCATCTGGGGGCCCTGTCCGCTCACCTGCTCTTGCACACTCCCCCTCACTCGTTGGGTCTCCAGTGAAGACTGCTTTGCAGTTCTCACGCTCTCCCTACAAGCCGAGGTCAGTAGTGGACAAGGAGGTTGGCTGGCTGGATGGTGTGGCTTAATTTGTAGTTTGTAAATGAACACACCCATGCATGCACACACACACACACTCACAAACACATGCACTCACTCACACACACACACACACACACACACACACACACACACTAACTCAAACACAGACACACTCACAGACACACATATACATACACGCATGCACACACACTCATACACACGTGCACACACACACACCCTCACACACACACACACGCACTCACACACTCATACACCGTGCACACACACACACCCTCACACACACACACTCACACACACACACACACACACTCATACACACATGCACACACACACACACCCTCACACACACACACACTCACACACACTCATACACACGTGCACACACACACACCCTCACACACACACACACACACTCACACACACTCATACACACACACACACACAGTGGTGTGTCATGCTATGCTGCCCTCACTGCTCTGTCCAACCCCTATAGTAGCCCAGGGTCATTGGCAGCAGGCGACAGAGTTGCTAGGCTGCAAGAGGATCTGGTTAGTACATACAGACCTTGTTCTTCCACGGTGTATGACTGGCACTCACTGACGTATTGGCCGGCAGTACGTGTGTGTTGTAGGCATGAGCTCTCTCAAGTTGTGTGGTGCAGTGTACTGCAGCTGCACTCTCCTATGACAGCTGCTTCTGGTGTGTGTGTGTGTGTGTGCGTGTGTGTGTGTGTGTGCGTGTGTGTGTGTGTGTGTGTGTGTGTGTGTGTGTGTGTGTGTGTGTGTGTGTGTGTGTGTGTGTTTGTGTGTGTGTGTGTGTGTGTGTGTGTGTCTGTGTGTGTGTGTAAATGTATCTGTCTGTCTGTCTGTCTGTCTTTCTGTCTTTCTGTCCATCCGACTGTCCGTCCGTCTGTCTGTCTGTCTTTGTCTGTCTGTTTGTAGGAAGACGTCCACCAGCGGGCAGCCACATCAGACAGGATGGTGCATGCTCTTCGTGAGTGTCTGGAGAGAGAGAGGGTGAGGGTGAGGGAGCTGGAAGGGCAGAGGAACCAGCTACAAGAGGAGCTGGGAAGTGCCAGGGAAGAAGCAGAGATGGCTAGGCAGGTTAGCTGGCTTTGATGCAAGGAGGAGAAGCAGCTGACTGTGGCCTCCAATATAGCAGACTACCTGGCTACAGTACCTGCTAGAGACTCCATCAAATTTCTGATGTGTCTGTCTGTATGTACATATGTCTGTTTGGTGTTAGGAGTTGCACAGTGCACGGAGTCAGCGGATGTCTGTAGAGCAGCAGTTACGTGAGGTGAGGGATGCCCCCCACACACTGTAGGTGTAGGCTGCAGTCTATATTGAAGGACGACTGATGTCTGCAGGTTCTACATGAGTTGGAGCTGTCCTATGCTGAGAACCGCCATTTTCACACTGAGTATGCGTTACTGGTTGAGCAGCTTAAGAGCAGTGAGAGCAGTGCTAAGAACTTGAGGGAGAGTCTGCGGGCTGCAGAGGAGGAGGGACAGCAGGCCAGAAGGTGAGGGAGGGGAGGAGAGACAGCAGGCCGAGAGGGAAGGGGAGGGACAGCGGGCCAAGTGAGGAGGGGAGGGGAAGGATGGTGGGTAGAGGTGAGAGGAGGGGAGGGGAGGGGAGGGGAGGGGGAAGGAGGGAAAGCGGGCCAGAAGGGGAGGGGAGGGTATAGACTGGAGTGAGCACTCTTAGTTCACAAGCAGTGCAGTGCTGGCTACCAATACCCAGTGGTGTTGGATGAGCAGGTCTTTCCTCTCGTGGTAGGACAATCCAGGACCTGGAGGAAGAAGTGAGGCAGCTACGTCGGCAGTCCAACCGAGACTACAGCATGGCTTCACACCACTCGTTTGGGTGAGGGAGGGAGGGGAGGGGTGGGGAGGGGGGTCTGTGTGTGAGATCTATGTACGTATATGCCTTTGGTCAAAGTGTGAAGGTTGGGAGGTAGTGTCATGTCAGACGTGGGGCTGGTGTCACCAGAGAATGTAGTGGTAGAGTCTCATTCTACGCACGTAAACTACAATGCCTCTAAATGTGAGAGAGACCCTCACAGTCAAACATTCTGTCTGTACTGGTATGTGTAAGTGGTTGCAGCACAGTACGTATGCAACCACATCCAATCATGTGTTCGTACTCATATTTGTCTTTGACCTTTGACCTTTTAGCCAGGAAGGTGTGTCTGCACGAGTTCCGGACTCCACCCCCTCCCACACCCCTCCAATGACAATTTCTACCCAGGCTGTGTCTCGCAGGAAGTGGCTGGAAACTAGTACCAATGGGTTTGTGTATGGCACACCAGAAGGCTCTAGATCAGGTGACAGGAAGTTAGGTTCAGGCGACAGGAAGTTGAGGTCACGTGACAGGAAACAGGAAGCAATGGGCAGTGATACGTGAGCCAACTTGACGTTACACTACTACCTACCACAAGACTTGTATACTTCACTGTGTACTTACGTATGTTACCTGTACCGCACCTTCTTATCTTCCAGGCATGCCCCTCCCCCCTCCACACCCCTGGTGGATGCCACACCCCTATCCTCCCTGCAGCACCCATCTAGCTTGCAGCATGCATCAGAGGATCACAACACCAGCAACCTCTTCACTGCAAGAACAGTGCCCCACTCCACACCATCCAACCTCACCCCTGGTAGTGGTGGGAGGAGCAGAGGAGGAAGGAGGTGAGCTGCCTTCCTGTGTGTCACTCATTCGTAGAGCAGCAGTTCGGGGAGGAGGGGGGGAGGGGAGGGGTGTGGAGGCACCTTCTTGTGTGTCACTCATTCGCTCATGCATCGGTGGTGTGAGTGTTTGTCGAGCTCCCTTTACCTGTCACTGTGTGTAGTGTTCTCCTCCAGTGTCTCTTGGTGGAGAGATGTATGTATGTATGTTGTTCTACCTCCCCACTTGTGCATCTTCCTGGGCTGACCTGGTTGATTTCGCTGCCTTCCTCGTGCCCTTCTTGTTGCTGGCAGTGTCAACTTCAGTCTCCCAGACGTGGCTGAGTCTACCATTGCAGCAGTTAAGAGGGGGAGTGTGATATCTGAGGAGGGGGCGTGGCACCACACCCACAATCCAGTGGACAAGGAATCCAGTCTCGACTCTGGTGTGTGTGAGCATGCATGCCATGCAGTCAGGTAGTGCATTTCAGGTGTGCGTGCACTCTCCATGCTGCATATGTATGCGTACTTGCAGATCATTCAGTAGGAGGGAGGCAGGAGCCATCACCACCCTTGGTACAGACACACACACACACACACACACACACACACACACACACACACACACACACACACACACACACACACACACACACACACACACACACACACACACACACACACACACACACACATGTACGTACATGCACACACAAGATCTCTGTTGTCAAATATGCCCACACATTGCGTAACCCATCTGCACGCTGCAGAGTATAGAGGAGAGGGTGAGGGACCGAATGGAGAAAGTGGCACAAGCTCAGAAACAGTTTGACCAGTTGCAGGCAGAGAAGCAGCAGGTGAGTCACATGACCTGCACATGACCACTGGCAGTGCTGTACGATACCCTATCTGCCCACAGCTGGAGGCAGCCCTCAGTCGAGTCCCAATCTCAGGGAGAGTCACTCTTCACAACAGACAGCAACAGGTTCTTTGGCTCAGTGCAGACTCGACCTACACCAGCACACCTTTACCACCACCGGGTCATACCTCCAGATACTAGCATATAGCGGGAAAGTTTTGCAAAAGAACATTTCACGATTTTGTTCGTATTAATCAAAGATTTTGCGGTTAAGATTGTGCAATTTCATTCACAATCAGCCTTGTCTCATTTAGAGGGAACAACATTTTGCGAGTTTGGCCTAATTGTTAAAATTGTGAATTTTAAATCTTGCAAAAGTTTCCCGCTATGTGGTACACTCAATTCCCCCTGCTTTTAATTATCGCTTGGTCTCTGCTTGGTATAATTCTCCCAGACTACCCCACCCCCTCTGATTCACCACTTCTTCTTGATACTCCCTCTCTCACTGCAGAGGATGCTGGAGACTAGGCTGGACGAGGTCTCACATGAGATAGGGCTTGTGAAATTGGTCCTTCGCAGTAACAAGGCATTTTGAAGGGACTCAATGCACAAACTACATGTGTTCACGGGTCATGGCCAAGTACAGGTTTAAAAAGAAAGCATGCATGATTCAAGCGGCTGTTTCTTGTATAAAAGACACCCTTCAGTCATTCTTGAGTGCCCCTGTGTGTTGCGTGTGCCTCAGTCGTGAAGGGACCTTTCTTGCTGGGCCGTTTTCAGCCGTTCCAGCCACACCTCCTGCAAAACAAGATTACATCACCTGTAATATGACCACTCACCATTTTACATCACTGATTAATGCTACCAAAGTGTGAGCTCTTAACTTCAACTAGTGTTTTGTAATTCTGTAAATTGCTCTGTGGAATGGTTGCTTATTGGAATCAGTAAAGCTGGGCAGTATACCAGTATTACCCATACAGTGTACAGTAGGTAGTAACGAATATGAAGTACGTAGCACCTGCAAGAGCCCTACAAGGGCGGACTATATAATACTGGTATACCGTGGTATTCTTGCAATACCATATATCAGTAGATATGGAATTTTCAACATCGCCCTGCTTTAGGAATCGGTAATCTACTGTGTTTGCACAGCAGCAGTAATAGTATCTGCCCCTGTGGCCTTCGCGCATGTGTAGTTGTGGGTTATCTGTCTATCAGGCGAAAGCATACGTACTTCTGGTCACTTCACAAGAACCTGATTGTACGTACCTCACACCTGGTTGTTTTTCACACCTGGGTGCTGCATTCTACATCTTATGATTGCTATGGAAACCTAAGTTTCAGGAATGTAGTGGCACTTGTACAGTAATGTACAGTCCTTGCTGTAATTGTATGCATTTATATGTATTTCAGCGGCATATATATTTGTACTACATATAATTTAATTTAATTCTATCTAAATTGGTACTATAGACAAGTTCTACTGTACATGATACTATTGGACCAGGGAGGCTGGCTGCTGTAGACAGGTGGCTGGGCTGCCTTACACAGCGACCCCACCATAGACAGGTTCTACTGTACATGATACTATTGGACCAGGGGAGGCTGGCTGCTGTAGACAGGAGGCTGCCTTGTACAGTGACCACTATAGACAGGTTCTACTGTACATGATACTATTGGACCAGGGGAGGCTGGCTGCTGTAGACAGGAGGCTGCCTTACACAGTGACCACTTTAGACAGGTTCTACTGTATGTGATACTATTGGACCAGGGGAGGCTGGCTGCTGTAGACAGGAGGCTGCCTTACACAGTGACCACTATAGACAGGTTCTACTGTACGTGATACTATTTGACCAGGGGAGGCTGGCTGCTGTAGACAGGTGACCGCCTTACACAGTGACCACTATAGACAGGTTCTACTGTACGTGATACTATTTGACCAGGGGAGGCTGGCTGCTGTAGACAGGTGACCGCCTTACACAGTGACCACTATAGACAGGTTCTACTGTACGTGATACTATTTGACCAGGGGAGGCTGGCTGCTGTAGACAGGTGGCTGCCTTACACAGTGACCACTATAGACAGGTTCTACTGTACGTGATACTATTGGACCAGGGGAGGCTGGCTGCTGTAGACAGGTGACCGCCTTACACAGTGACTACTGTGAGAAGATTCTATCCACTAAGAATTCGGTGAGAGGTGTACATCCTTCACCTTGCTTTCTCTGCTGTCTGCTTGCAGAGTGTAAAGAGCTGTGTGCTGTTTGAAGAGATTGCTGACCACACAGCAGAACGCCCTTGGACAGCCATCTTCCCCGACATCATACACCTCCAAATGTTGCAGTGAAATGGGCTGTGCATGTGAGGAGGGCGACTTGTTGCATACAGCAGGTAACAGTACACTAAGGACATGATGGTGATAGCTGCTGTATGACACTCACCTCCTTATATACGACTGATGACTTGGTCTGCCAATAAAAGAAGAATACATTACATCATTAGCTGATCACTAGTATATACTAAATATAGCTGGTTGCCATGGCGATATGGTCACCTTCAGCATGCATGCATGCAGTGCTCACACGTGCATTCAACTTCTTATGCTCCGTGAGTAGGAGACAGTCGGTGAGGAGGATGGCCTGCAGCTTCTTAACAGCCTGGCCCCGGCTGCCTGTGAGAGTGAATGAAACAGTAGGCGAAGAGCTGGTTCTTGTCTGCACCCACAAGATGTGTTGATGAGGTGTACTATATCATCACACACACACACACACATACACAGCACACACACACACACAGACACACACACACACAACACAGCACACACACATGCACACACACACACATGCACACACACACACACACATGCACACACGCACGCACACACATACACAGCACACACACACACACACACACACACACAGCACACATACACACACAGCACACACACACACACACACACACACACACACATGCCAAGGTGCATGTGGGCCGGTGGGTGAATGGTCTGTCAGCATGGACGAGGCATAAATACACACTTTTATAAACATACTTGCATGTACGTATATAGAGCTGTGATGTGACTGTGCCTCACCAATCAGCTTCAAGCTGCCCTCATGAAGACAGGCCCTCCCCTCCATCACAAGCAGCCGCTGGCATGGCTGCTCAGAGAGCTTGAACTGCAGTGTCTGGAGTGCAGCATAACGCATACAATATTGTGCACACATAATGGTAGTACTGTATGTTATCACTGGATTTTCCGACCATTTGTCACTGATCCCCAACACTGGGCAATTAAAGTGTACAAATTCTCCATCTTGCTCATTGTACATAAATTATATTACTGTGATACACACTAAATATATAATTATATCTATGCAGGTTCCCATGCAAGTGTACGTATGACAAACTCCAGTACAATTACAGCTAGGAAGTAGCACAGCGCATGCATGCCATGCCAATAGCTTACCCGCGGCACATATGCATCCGGGTCCATGTCGGCCACTGTCGGCCAGTGGATGGTGCTGTGTAAGTCCTCCAAGTGCAGCCGCTCCTTGTAGTGGCTGATGCGGCTCTCCAGCTCCTCTGCACAGCGGAAAAATAAGGGATTTCCCCTCACCTGATGGCATCATATACTGCATATACATTTATTATACATGTATGTATGTATGTACTCCATGCTGCGTATAGCAACATGAATCAACATTATTATGTACTATAATTATATTGTATAATGGTGGGTTTTATTGCCCACTGTTTTGTACTATTCACATGTGCCCACACACTGCACACCACACTGCACAAACAAACAGGCTGTGCCAGCCAGTCCGGCTCACACCTCAGTACACAAACAAACAGACTGTGCCAGCCAGTCCGGCTCACACCACAATGTGAGTTCAGCCAGCTACACACTATAGCATGTAATATTGTACAAACAATTTCTACAGTAACATGTGAAACCTATAGTATGGTTTGCTACACATAGGTATTACATAATTATCCAGTCATACACAGCCAATTGCTTTAGGCCCACAATGACACGCTTACTGAGTGCAACAGAAAATGCTTTTTCTGTTGAGTGCAGCAAAGACTGCCCTTGGGCATCGTGCGTGTGCTTGATAATCTCCTGCAAGTACGTAAGTGGAAGAGGGCGAGCACACATATCAGCTGTAGTACAGTGCACAACTACCCAATTAGCGCTGCAAGTCTCGGTCAACTGCGACAGGCTTTCCTCACTCTGACTGCATGCCCATCTCGCTTGACAAGCTATCACATTCGTCTGTATATCATGCACCAATAGCATATCATCAGCCATTTATATGCACCAAGACGCATTGTGTACACGGCATGCAAAGGTGTATGAAGGCACCTATGCTACCAAACATGCCTTCAAAAGGAGCGGGTAGTGACCCAGATGCTTCACAGGTGAGATGAGGATGTCTTCCAGCCTCAAACGACGACAAAGACGTTGACTCTGACACAACTAGTGGTGACGAGAAAGAGAGAGAGAGGCATAGATGTCAGGCAGGCATCTGCGTGCCCTGCTACCTTGCAGCACCCTAGCTGTCATAGCAACGCACTCTGACCTCTTGGTATTTCTTGTATCCGGGCTGTGACAATAGCTTGTGCCGGTAAGGACTAGCCCGCTCGTAGTTCATAGCGTAGCGCTGGTATACTGGGTTGAATTTGGCACCAAACTGTGAAATGCAGACACACACACACACACACACACACTGGATACACCATACCATCCACTGACAGTAACGCATTCTTAATGAAACAAGTTTCGGATACAGGTGTCCATACATGTGAGTCTGTTTCAACAGCCAGCCAATACTATGAAATGTTGCATGTATTATTCACTGCATGCATATTTGGCGTGTGCTGCATGGCTAGCTGTATGTTGCTAGGAAAACCACACTAGCCAGTAACGGTGGAAGTGAGTGTGTTGCTAAGCAGTGGACAAAAAACAGTAAACCTAGGACTGAATGTACAGCTGTGAGTTTCCTGATGTTTATGTCCCTACATCAAGTCTACCTTTTCCTGTTAAGCAAGTGTCAATTCCACTGACGAAGGTCCTGGATTAGACAGAAACGTCTAGTCAATCCCCTTTTAGTTTTCTAACTAGTGTGGCTTCGCTGATTGTTAGCATACAGATCCTATAGCCAAGCAGAGGTTCTTCACACACATACGTAGCTGTATGTTGCTGTGTACATGAGCATGTATACAGTGGTGTGGCCCCCACACCATTTGTGTAGGAGTGCATATCATATACATACATACATACATACATACATACATACATACATACATACATACATACAAACATACATACATACATACATACCATGCGGAAGACTGCAACAAGGTCACCCGACATGGCAACCTCATTGGCGGGCTTGAATTGGAACAACTTCAGAATGTCAATTGCTACTGCGACACTCAACTGTAGGCAAAGAGAATGGATGGAAGTTGTCGTTGCCATGGCAACACAGCCCCGCCCACCTAACTCTCTTACCTCATATACCTCATTGACATTGCCAAAGACGACTTCTGTGTCCACCTTAGACAGGACTGGAGGGTCCTGGCTTTGCAGGAAGACAAGAAAGTTCTTGTAGACCTAAACAAAGGAGGTGTGTGGAGTTGCAGGAGGAGAAGGTTGAAGAACTGTGATAGGCATGGTCACTGTCAGCTGCTGTCATCAGATGAAGGGACTAAGAGATACGATAGTGTATCCAAGGTGCATGGGATAATGTGTGTGTGTTTGTGAGGCTGTAAACCTCAGCAATAGTGCCCGAGTGCAGTTGCTGCTAAGCTCTCCCACGACCATGCTCATCTCTCTTTCCACTCACAATTCTTAATGGCTGGAGCTGAGAGATGAAGTACTTGACTTCAGAACGGAGCACTTCCCACACCTTATCCCTCCTCGTCTCTTCTGCCTCAGTCAACTCACTGCAGTCAGAGCACATACTCCTCCAGTCTTGTCTCTACATGTGGTGTGACAGCATGTGACAAGCGTGTGACAAGTAAGTGACGAGCATGTGACAATCATGTGACAAGCATGTGATTAGCATGTGATTACTGCTGTAGCATGTGAAACAGTTGATGAAGTCTAACAAGCTGGTAATGATGACCAAACTGAGCAGACAAAACTTAATTGAGATCAAATAATTAATCTTTCATCATTCATACTGATTGCATGTATTGCTGTCTGAAAGGCTGATTGCCTCACACCCTATCATCACTGACACAAAAACTGTTCATATATTATTGTACATGGTTCACACTATTAATTGCTTGCTGCCTTCATATTCACGCACGCACGCACGCACGCACGCACGCACACACACACACACACACACTAACCAAGTACTTCTCTAGCCAATGTTCAGGTTTTGTTGCCAACAGGCCCTCAAATGTACTGAAATACTTGGCAATCGAGTCATCAATTTCTTCTTGCCTCTGCTTTTCAACCTTTTTCCTCTGAAAGCACATTTGAGCAACCACAGCAGATCAAAAGAATATAAACTGTCCAAAGTGAAGTGAAGTGAAGTGAAACGGCAGTACTCACTTGCTTTGGATGTGTGGGTGCCTCTGAAAGTGAGAGAGGAGGGGGGGGGGGGGGAGGGGGACAGGAATACACCAATGTACACCATTAACAATGTAACATATGCTCAGTGCTCCAAGCAGGGCACTTCTTGCATGCTTTGACATGTACAGCTGCTAGAAGAGGGAACTGAATTACCCTCTAAAGTACACCAAAGGATATACATAAGGCTTGTTCAGAGCATTCAGGCGTCATCTTGAACCTCCCTTGGTAGGCAAGGTATGTGGATTGGCCCACTGTAGCCCAGCTTCAGGCTGTAGTGATAAATGCGGCAATCACTGGAAATCATTACACCAACAACTGTCCAAGGTCAATAAAGCTGATCCTCAGTCACTCGGGTGTGCTAATTTCCAGTTGCTGCTGCATGCAACCACATGCCTATCCACTGTATATGTGAACACCGAGGAAGGTGTGTACACGAGGGTCACTGGTCAGGAGAGCTGCTTCACTTACTGGTGGCTGGTGGCAGTGAAGACCTTCTCACTATGGTAGATTCCTTCACACTCTGCAGAGAGTAGGAGAGGTTGCCTAAGTCTGTAAGCACGCGAAGATAAGGGGGACAAGGAGGGAGGTGGGAGATGGTTGGGAGAAGGGAGAGAGGAGGAAGGGTAGAGGGAAGAAAGGCGGCTTGCAGTAGCGCACAGCTTTTTGCAGTTCTCCCAAGTATGATTGCATAACAGCACACCTCTGTCCAAAGATGAAGACCTCCCGTTCAGTGTGAGTCCATTTTGCTCCAGCTGTGAACAGACGCGAGACATACGTACGTACTGTACATAGCAGCTACAATCTCAAGCCCAGTGTCCGCACACACGGTGTACACTGTAAGCATGACTGCATCAGACATAATGCCAACACACCAAGGAATAGCCTTCGTGCACATGTCCATTCGTGGAAGGTATCTTCAGATTATCCAGTCTGCTGTCACTGCCGTTCCACTGCGTCTACAAGGGGATTGTGATTCATGTGTCACAATGAGTCATGTATCTATGTATACAGTGGAACCTCTCTATAGAGGACTCCACTGGGAGCAAGCTGGCTGTCCTGTATACAGTGGAACCTCTCTACAGAGGACACCACTGGGAGCAAGCTGGCTGTCCTGTATACAGTGGAACCTCTCTATAGTGGACACCATTGGGACTCAGCTGGCTGTCCTGTATAGAGAGGTGTCCCTAATTCAGAGTTAGATTTGTACACAGCTCTGTGTGGTTGGGACTGCAGACAATGTCCTCATTAGAGAGGTGTCCCTAATTCAGAGTGTCCTTTATAGAGAGGTTCCACTGTATGGGCTTAGCATTGTATACAAAATTAATGGTACTATAGGGATATGCATACGCAGTTACGTACATCATGCCACACTCGTGCACACACAGGCATGGGACATACCAGTTTGAAGTTTTTGCGTAAGTTATCATCAGAAGGTGAGTCTTCATCACACTGTGGAAGAGGTTCGGTCACTATCATAATTAAATTTATTGCATGAATCGTATATACAAGAGCAATGTGTATGTTTTGCACAGAAACAATCACACTAGGACAGCTATGGTGGAGGAGTAGTGACCAGCACACTAGGACAGCTATGGTGGAGGAGTAGTGACCAGCACACTAGGACAGCTATGCTGGAGGAGTAGTGACCAGCACACTAGGACAGCTATGCTGGAGGAGTAGTGACCATCACACTAGGACAGCTATGATGGAGGAGTAGTGACACCGTTTGATGTTAGGGCCCCTGGCTGTGTACGGACAGCCACTCCCCAGACTAGAAGACGTTTCCTCCATCCATCACCAACTGCGTATTAACTTCAACCAGCCCCTCCCACTCTACCTGTGGCACCCCAAAGCACTGTCTACTCTCACATATCCACCACTGCACACAATGCACACACGTCACAGCCCCCATACAGTGACTGCCCAACTCGCCACTGGGTATACGTACGCATGTCACACATGCTGCCTACTCCTTAATTACGTGATCCTGTAGAGGCTCACTGTTGCATCAACGTATGAACGGAAGTCAATTATTACAAGCAAAATACGCAACAGTAAGAGTTAAAACCCGAGACATTTTGTCTCCTTAATGATGTACATATAGCCTTCATATACATATACTCCTCTTAAAAGATATAAGGTCTTGCCTATAATATCTGTATTTGCTACTTGGACTGTATACACACCTGCTGCTTCAAGCCCCAAACATATATATAGTGACTGAGTTACATAATTATTGTAATGGTATACGTATATACAGTACTTATAGTCACTACATATACTACATATACACACTACACACTACATAATAATACTACATATACACACTACACACTACATATACTACATATACACACTACACACTACCTAATAATACTACATATACACACTACACACTACATATACTACATAATTATACACACTACACACTACATAATAATACTACATATACACACTACACACTACATATACTACATATACACACTACACACTACACACTACATATACTACATATACACACTACACACTACATATACTACATATACACACTACTACACACTACATATACTACATATACACACTACATATACTACATATACACACTACATATATACATTGCTGGGTACACATATATATATCGTTGTAGACCTACGTATATATACGTATGTACCCTACACAAACTGTATATATTTAATAATCCCATACCTTATGTATACAATTATAGCACTCAATCATTATTTACAAATTACTCCCCTCCCACATCACCACAGAGTATGCACTCCAGCAGAGCATGTGTAGACACACCACCAACCTCTGCTTCACTGACAAAGATTGTCGGGGAAGGTTCACTGGTGTAGTTGCTGTGAGAAGAACTGGGCCTAGACAAGCCTGCACAAGAGAAACCAGATATTTGAACTTTATTTATTACAGTGGAACCTGTCTAAGATGGTCACTGTGTAAGGCAGCCGCCTCTCTAAAACAGCCAGCCTCCCTGGCCCCTGATAGCACTAATTAAAGCATTGGAATCTATCTCTGTAGAGCAGCCACCTCTTTATAATGGTCAGTAACAACTGGCCAAACAGGCCGTTATCTTAACCAGGTTTCACTGTACAACTACATATTATAATGAGGAGGTCAAGAAGCTGTAACAACATGTAAACAATCACTCCCAGCTCTGCAGCGGTGGCCTTCCCACGGCCTTCCCAGATAGTTAAGTATTCTAATCATTAGGAAGCATGTTTATCAGACAGCACGGTAGTCTATACAATGGAAAACCGAAGCATGAAGCATCTTTATCACACTACCAACTACGTACGTACGTACATGGATGAGACCAGTTTGCAGCATACATCACTTCTTTGCACAACGTAAACTTGCCACAGACCACAGGGAGTACAGTGCAGACATGAAATCCATTATTGCCGACTTTTTAAATAATGGAATGCATTTGTGTACAATTTTTACTTCAATCACTGTACAAGCTGTGTCATAGGAGCATTGTATTACACATGAATGCACTAGTGGTTGACATAAGTACCATCACTCCTCAGACACAACACATTGATGTGGTCATATCAGATTGTAGAAGAACAAACTGAGACGTTAGCACTCAGGAATGGGGGATCTTGCTATTCACAGGAATTTCCACAAGCAGTAACATGTCAGAGTGAATGAGATGTGAAGTAGATACCTGTAGAAGGATCGATCTTACATGATGGTGCAAGTGTGGGTCTACAGTACCACAATTACACACACCTGGCAAACCATTTGCAGCTCCCTTCTTGTCTGTCACCAGCACTTCAACTGAGGCACAACGGACCATGCCCTAGACACATATATAGCAGTAATGAAGCAAACAAACATGCCCCCCCCCCCCCCCCACACACACACATGCAAATATGGCATAGGCATAGCTACAGGTAAACACTGAACGGTTTAGCTATAGGTCGATAATACAACGTATAAGGTATGACAGTCGTGCGTGTGGACGTTGTTCACAGCATTCAAACAAGGAGCGGTACGCGCCAACTACCGGGGGGACCTACACACGTCTGTACATGCTCCTACAGACTACTCACAGCAGGACATGAGCTACACAGCTGCACTCCGAGGCTGGATTGGTACACGGGGCCTGAAGGGGTCGGGAGTCAGTGATCATGACGGAGATCAGCATCTTGGTCCGCGACCGCGCGGGTAGCTAACCGCGACTACCGCTGCTGCCCCTGACTTACGTACGCTGACCTACCCGTTCTCTTGTTGCGCCTTTCGACACTTGCCCCTTGCCCGTTTAACCCTGGCATCATGATTATCTCTGAGGCACTGCTTTGCAGAGGCAACCCAGCAGATGGGTGTTGTTGTGCTGTGCACCCGGCTCCTTCTTTGTCGCTGCGTTGTAACGCTAAGTGCTTCAGCTTCTTCAGCAGGGCTATTTCCGTTTTCATGGACGCTAATAGCTTATCTTCCAGGATTCTTGCCTTTTCACTCTCCTCCATGCCTCTATAATTAGTCCGAATGACTGGCTATAATCCCGTTAGACGCTGTGGCCGAATGGACGCGCACGAATAGTCTGGTTAGTTAGACCCTCGCTGAAACAAACGCCGGCGGCGTGGCGAGGGGAGGGGCAGGACGCGCCCCTGGCGTTTGTTTTATGAACGTCTAGCTTGCCCGAAGATGTATCGGTTGTAACGCCACTGTTGAGTGTTGCTCGCGTCGGATGAGTGCTTACGAGGCGGTGTCCAAAGGGGCTCTAGCAGGCGTGATCTCTGGAGTGTGTGTCCGCCTAGTAACTTCGCCACTAGATGTCCTCAAGATACGCTTCCAACTGCAACTTGAGGAAATTCGCCATGGTAGCCCTCATGCCCAGTACCACAGCGTCATCCAGGCAGGCAGGAAGATTGCCGGTGAAGAAGGCATAAGAGCATTTTGGTATGAGAAGCCATCTTGTTGTGGGCGTGGTTATAAGTAATGACTGCTAAACACATGTGCAGAACTGTAACACGTTTTTAAGGTCATTCATCATTCTCCCACAACGGGGTGATTAGCGTGGTGCTTCCGACACCACCCCAGTAGCGTGGTGCTTCCGACACCACCCCAGTAGCGTGGTGCTTCCGACACCACCCCAGTAGCGTGGTGCTTCCGACACCACCCCAGTAGCGTGGTGCTTCCGACACCACCCCAGTAGCGTGGTGCTTCCGACACCACCCCAGTAGCGTGGTGCTTCCGACACCACCCCAGTACGTAGCGTGGTGCTTCCGACACCACCCCAGTAGCGTGGTGCTTCCGACACCACCCCAGTAGCGTGGTGCTTCCGACACCACCCCAGTAGCGTGGTGCTTCCGACACCACCCCAGTAGCGTGGTGCTTCCGACACCACCCCAGTAGCGTGGTGCTTCCGACACCACCCCAGTAGCGTGGTGCTTCCGACACCACCCCAGTAGCGTGATGCTTCCGACACCACCCCAGTAGCGTGGTGCTTCCGACACCACCCCAGTAGCGTGATGCTTCCGACACCACCCCTGTAGCGTGGTGCTTCTAACACCACCCCGGTAGCGTGGTGCTTCCGACACCACCCCGGTAGCGTGGTGCTTCCGACACCACCCCTGTAGCGTGGTGCTTCTAGTAGCGTGGTGCTTCCGACACCACCCCAGTAGCGTGGTGCTTCGGACACCACCCCAGTGTACCTGTACTCTAAAGTATATTTTAATGCCGACTAAGAGGTGTCTGCGAGATTTAGATCACGAAGCTAAAGGACACAGAGCGCCGAACGTCTAAACGACAAGAACGAAACGGTGGCAATGTTTTCAACCCTGTTGTGAAGCTGGTATTAGAGAACTACCGTTTCTCAAAGCACCTGAGTGCTGAGTAGCCATCCTACATATTGGTCGGCATTTTACTGTTACAGATCCCAAACAATTCTTTAGTCCAATCAGTCACTTTAGTTTGTCTTCTTGATGACATCCTCGTCTGTAGTAACAAGCTTACCCTACTGGTGCCAGTGCAAGTTATGCGCTCCGGCCCTGTCCGACGTCAGCAAATATCAGCACTACGGCTAAAGGCCGCACTTTGAACTTGTACCTGTGGCACTCCAATGACACATTTCCCCAAGATTCAGCATGAGCAAGAGCCAGAGTTGTCCGAAAGATCCGAAAAAGACCCTGAAGTATTACTGAGTGGACTTCTGATACAAGTATCTAGTTTATTCGTTGTCTATGCCTATGTCATGTATAAAATGTATGTGTACGTATGTACAGCTGCTGTTTCAGTGAAATAGATCACTGGTGGGAACACTGTGTGTCATTAAATCACCGGGAGCACGCTGTAAACCACCAAGGTCATGCTGTAAGCCACCAAGGTCACGCTGTAAGCCACCAAGGTCACGCTGTAAGCCACCAAGGTCACGCTGTAAGCCACCAAGGTCACGCTGTAAGCCACCAAGGTCACGCTGTAAGCCACCAAGGTCACGCTGTAAGCCACCAAGGTCACGCTGTAAGCCACCAAGGTCACGCTGTAAGCCACCAAGGTCACGCTGTAAGCCACCGGGCGCAAACATCATGTGTCACGACGCGAAGTATGGCTGGGTTCTTCGAGAACCAGAATCATCAGTTAGACACCTGTTATCATGACAACAAGATCTGTGTAATGTGGTCATTGTATGCACATATGTGCACTCGATTAATTCGCTTCTGACGTCTATCTATCTAGTGTGATATTAAATATTGTATCTACAGTGTATGAACTGTGCCTGTGTTTGCTGTGCGTGTCTCTGGACTGCTTGTCTGCAGGCAGAGCACAGATCAGTCACAAAGTGACACGAACATTGATTTACTGCTCTTTAAGTCCGATACTGTTAATTCAATGCTGTCTGTTATGAAAGACTGGTTCGTTCAAACTGACCAGCTATAGAGAGCCCAACACAAATGGTTGTCGTTGAGTCACAGCCGCCAACCAACCATGTAGTGCACACACGTTTTAGCATGTCGGTCGCTCTGGGCTGTCTGAGTCACTGCTGTGGGATGTGCCCCCTCTTACAGGAAGGGTCACTTGTCGGGGCAACTGCTGTACGCTGTGTACGGAGGGAGCCAGGTGAGTGGGTATGGTCATTGATTGGCCATGGGTGGGTGGGTGGGGCCGGGTGTGGATGTGAGTATGGGGGTGTGGATGTGAGTGTGGGCGTGTGAATGTGAGTATGTGTGTGGGCGTGTGGACATGAGTGTGGTGGTGTGAATGTGTGAAGGTGAGGGTGTCGATGTGAGTGTAGGTGCGGGGGTGTGGACGTGAGTGTGTGTATGTTGTGAGAGTGCATGCGCATAAGGATGTGGCTGCATGCCGTACTTGTCTGAGGCTCTGACTGCACACCTATTGGTGCATAATATCCCAGTCAAGTGGCAGAGGTTGTGACAGATCTTCCTCTTGTCTTCCACCTCTGTATGTATGTAGTTTATGGTGTATGAAGCTTCCAAGCACTTCTTCTGGGAGATTCGAGGACGGCAGCCCTCAAATGTTGCCTCTGGTTGGTTTGTGCATGGACGCTTTGCAAGTGCGTACACTGATCCTCCATATTCCCAGCTCCCTTCCCAATTTGGTTCCCAGGATGGAATTTTCTGTTTGGGTACTTGTCTGGGTTCTCAGCCACTGTTGTTGCGTATCCCCTGGACTGCCTCCGAACACGCCTTGTTGGACAGGGAGAGCCCAAGGTGGAGGGAGGGAGGGGAGGGGAGGGAGAAGAGAGGAGGGGAGGGGAGGAGAGGGAGAAGAGAGGAGGGGAGGGGAGGAGAGGGAGAAGAGAGGAGGGGAGGGGAGGGAGAAGAGAGGAGGGGAGGGGAGGAGAGGGAGAAGAGAGGAGGGGAGGGGAGGAGAGGGAGAAGAGAGGAGGGGAGGGGAGGGAGAAGAGAGGAGGGGAGGGGAGGAGAGGGGAGGGGAGGAGAGGGGAGGGAGAAGAGAGGAGGGGAGGGGAGGAGAGGGGAGGGAGAAGAGAGGAGGGGAGGGGAGGAGAGGGGAGGGAGAAGAGGGGAGAAGGGAGTGGAGGGCAGGGGAGGGTGAGGAGGGGAGGGGACGGGAGGAAAGGGAGGGTGTGATAGCAACAGAGAGTTGTCGTCTATGCTGTACACCCCTATGCTTGGTGAGTAGTGAATAATGACAAATTGCAAAGTAGAGAGTTTAACATGTTTTACTGCCTCTTTTGGTGAAGGCTCCACTTACAAGAGATTTGTGGAGCTTTTACAACGTAACTGAAAGGCATAGTGTGATCCATATAAGAAACCTCTAGCTGAGTGAGCCGAGTATCTCTAGCTGAGTGTTGTTGTACCTCGCAGTTTCCTTTCTTACGTATGTGTCTGGATCACAGTACACTACAGTTTCAAATTTCAAGGATTCCTTCGTCTCCTGCACATAGTTGGTGCTGTAAACACTTTGACAGCTAAGAAATCTGAGGTATTTGTTTAGTGTACTTACGTATGTACAACAGTGAGTGAAGGTGCGCAGTTCTAGTGGGTACGTGTTGCCTAGACGATGGTGAAAGTCCCTGCATGGTGATGTCACCTTGTGCGTCTGTTGAAAGGTTGCATCCGTGTAAATAAGGGTTGTCTGTATACAGGTGTACATGGGGATGGCCCATGCATTAAGGAGCATGTTTGAAGACGGCGGGATTAGAACATTTTACAAAGGTCAGTGCACGTGATTTGACACCTCCCCCTGTGTTGTTCGCTGCTCCGGGCAATGTCACTCAACACACACGACATCCATTGCTTTGTGATGTACTGTGTGCATGTTAGGGTAGGACTGTATAGTACTGGTTAACCTCATCTCCCTCCCCACCTCTCCCTCCCCACACTTCCTTCCCCACATCTCTCTTCACCTCTCCCTACCCCTTCCCTCCCCTCCCTCCCCTTTCCTCCCCTTCCCTCCCCACCCCTCCCCTTCCCTCCCCACCCCTCCCCTTCCCTCCCCCACCCCTCCCCTCCCCTTTCCTCCCCTAGGTTTGCTGCCCACGCTGCTGCAGGTGGGTCCCATGGCTGCCCAGCAGTTTGGCATGTACCACACTCTGAAAGCAGCCCTTCCACCTCAGGTACAGTGCATCCTTGGTAGTACAAAAACATTGCTCTCTGGTTATTGTTGCTGTACAACAGACAGCAACTGCTCCCTCCTCCTCTTCCTCCTCCTCCTCCTCCCCACCATCCCCACCTCTCTACATCAAAGTACTCCCATAACCCAGTTGCCAGGTTCCTCTGTGGAGCTGCAGCTGGCATCACTAGCAAGGTCACCATGCTGCCCTTTGACCTGGTCAAGAAGAGACTGCAGGTAAACATCAACAACAACAACAACAAAGTATCCATGTATACGCAAATATCCTGCTTGCTTGTAGTTGTTGTATTGTTGTATGTATCTCTCCACTGCTTTACGTAGGTCCAAGGGTTTGAAGCTGCTCGGAGCAAGTTTGGACGTGTGATGAAGTACACAGGGATGCTAAACTGCCTTGTTACTGTGGTGAAGCACGAAGGAGTACTTGCACTGTATAAGGGAACCACGCCCACTCTACTCAAGGTCAGCCATAGAGCCTAGTCTCGCGCACCAGACGTTCCGCGGTTTATTAGGGGTGACACAGTAATAAGCTTGCAGAGAATAAGGCCTGGCGCTCGAGACTACGTAGAGCTATTGAGCATGTATGCCGCGCGTCTTGCACTGCTGCCATGGCTACTGTTCACACCCCCAGGCAACAGTTACCGTGGCCTTGTCATTCCTCATCTACGACACAGTGATGGACCTCCTGACAAGACGTGCCTCGTAGCAGCAATGCAGTGAAAAGTGGCAGTCTGGACCACTGTACATATTGAGAGCAACTCTTCTGTCACGTGTTATTCCTTTCCTTCCTGCCCCCTCTCCCCTCCCTTCCCCTTCCCCAATGCATTCCACCATATTTGTGAACAATCAACTCGTTCTGTGTTTCTTGTGCTACACTCAGGTGTGAATTCTGTGGGTCTTCGTCAGCTGAACAACAACTTGTTCAGCTGATGAAGACTCGCGGGTCGAAACATCCTGATTTATGACATCCATGTTGCGTGAATTGCTCAAAAAAACTTTTTCTTTCAGTTGATAAGGTATTGTAAAGTTTAGTCTGGAGTTAACGAGCACAGTGATGTGGCATGCATGTTGTATGGGGAACTCTGTTGAGAGTGTGTGCACTGCACTTGAGCTCTCGCCTTCACAGTAAACTCCTCACTCCACATCTACTTCCTGGGCATTGCAGAACTGTCTTGTCATGCACAATTCCTAGTTTACAAGGCAGCCCTATCTTCTACGGGATGGGGATATGCCATCTTCCCTTTGAAGGCGCTGTAGGGATTTTCAGTGTCACATACAGTCATGCTCATTTCCCTATGCTTACACATGTGTAAGTAATACTGTAGTTACAAGGAGGCAGAGGTTGTGACAGATCTTCCTCTTGTCATCCACCTCTGTATGTATGTAGTTTATGGTGTATAAAGCATCCAAGCACTTCTTCTGGGAGATTGGAGGACGGCAGCCTGCAAATGTTGCCTCTGGTTGGTTGGTTTGTGCATGGACACTTTGCAAGTGCGTACACTGATCCTCCATATTCCCAGCTCCCTTCCCAATTTGGTTCCCAGGATGGAATTTTCTGTTTGAGTACTTGTCTGGGTTTTCTGCAAAGCCAAAGTCTTAACAAGTACATTGATGTAATGTTCAACAGCTTTCATGCACCGTGCACCATTTCTTCAATTCCACACACATTTGCCAAACAGCTGCTATTTGTGCTGTTGTCCTTGATTGGTGGGAGAAATAGGACAGTTGATGAGGTATTGTAAAGTTTAGTCTGGAGTTAACGAGCACAGTGATATGACATGCATGTTGTATGGGGAACTCTGTTGAGAGTGTGTGCACTGCACTTGAGCTCTCGCCTTTACAGTAAACTCCTCACTCCACATCTACTTCCTGGGCATCGCAGAACCAGCTTATCATGCACAATTCCTAGTTTACAAGGCAGCCGTATCTTCTATGGGTTGGAGATATGCCATCTTCTCTTTGAAGGCACTGTGGGGATGTTCATTGCCAGATAAGGTCATGCTTACACATGTGTGACCATGGGATAGCTAGAGTGCTGACTAGTGTGGTAAAGACAACCATTGGTGTGTTCACATTTGATCTGACTGCCGTACATGGAACCTGGATGTTGAGGCAGCCACTGATGGCATGAGTGGGAGAGTCCTGCAGCCAATGAGGCCATGTGTGTACATGAAGTGGCCGAACTGGTCAGGGTGCTAGCTTTCTTACTAATGTTGGGTGTTATCTTGTTTGCTCAGCCACATAAATGTCAACAAACATATTGTCAAGTATAATCTAAGTAAACAATAACACCTGTTGGCCATGTAACTAGCTCGTTGCAATTCGAACGGACTAGCGTGTAGCTCAAATGTTGCAGAACTGCTGTCCAATTGTAGCATATAGCCACATGTATAGTGACTGATGTAATGCACTGCTGCAACTAATAGTTGGAAGGATAAACAAGAACACCTGTTGGCAGGATCCTGTCAAAATCTCTGCTCGTCTATGCTACGAGCTTAGTGGCGGCAACCTGGTATGAGGGCTGAGGCAAGCAATTTTGGTGGTGTACATAAAACTTTGCCTTCAAACAGTGTTGGTTGAATGTGCTGCAGTGACTGAGAAATTACCCACTCCAAACACATCCTTGTCCACTAGCTCCAATGTGCATGCTTGCCAAATTTGAAATGTTTACCAAAGTGGGTATGGGAACCCACAAAAGAGCAGCAGTCCTCAACCCCGTGTGTGTATGTGTGTGTGTGTGTGTGTGTGTGTGTGTGTGTGTGTGTGTGTGTGTGAAAGTATAAATAGAGCCGTGTTGCTGGGTTCAGCAGCCCCCTACAAGTGAGTGTATCAGTCCAACGGTAGCAAAACAGAGCTCATTTCTTCCTCTGTACAACTGTTCTGAAACTAGTAATGATAAAGGCCGTCTTCTTCAGTTTGCTGCTCCTTGCTGTTGTCTGTGCTCCAGCAGGTGGGGTCACAAGGAGGCAGCTAAGAAAGAGATTCCTCAGGCAGCACAACATTGCCCGCAGAGAGGAGACCAATGCCACCAACATGTGCAAAATGAAATGGGACAGGAACCTGGCTAAGTCAGCTCAGCAGTATGCAGACCAGTGTGACTTCGCACACAGCACCAACACCTACCGCCGGGAGGTGAGTGGCCAGACGCAGTGGAGCTGGATTGGAGAGAACATCTACCTCACAACACAAATGAACCCAGATGACATTGTTAACATGGCAACCAATAGTTGGAAGGAAGAGAAAGCATACTATGACTTCAATACACGTACATGTCAGCAAGGGAAGGTCTGCGGGCATTATACACAGGTGAGTGTGTGTGCAGGTGTGTTTGTGTGCATGTGTTTGTCATATGAACATGTACATCGCTTATATCCCTTTCAGATGATCTGGGCCAGCACATTCAGACTTGGATGTGGTGTTCGGTACTGTTCCTCAATCAAGAACAATCCCTTCCCAAACAATAACAATGGAACAATTGTTATCTGTCACTATGGACCAGGGTGTGTGGGGAGGGTAAATTAAGTGTTTGCATGCATGTGTGCATGTGTGTGTGTGAGTGGTGCATGTGTGTAGGCATGTGGGCCAGTTTTGTGTGTGCATAGCTGGTACAAGTAAAGATCTACTGTAAGAAGCATCATAGTTCAGAATGGGGGTGAGGGATAAGCACACACAACACTTTATCAATGCTATTGTATCCTCTCTGCCTTGCTAGTGGCAACTATGTCGGAGAGGCTCCTTACGAGCCAGGTCGCCAGTGCAGTGCTTGCCCTGTTGTCAATGGCTGCCAGCGTACCTGCAAGAATGGACTCTGTGGTACGCTCACTATTGATCTCCCACACTGTCCATCATTACACAAGTGACAGGCCTGCCTTATGCATACATTGGCTCCTTGGGATGTAATTGCATAATTTCCTTCTTCTATTCCTCCTTGAGCCCCACGCATTCCGTGAAGCTAGTGTGTGTGAATTGTAGCATATGGCCACCTGCACATGTATAGCGACTGGTGTAATGCACTGGACGCACAAGGATTCTGCATACAATTAAATGAACAGGACTCTAGTAACTGTGTTGACTGTTAAACGACTCTCTGTCTCGGAACAACCGTCAATTTTATCCACATAAGTGTCAACAAACATATTGTCAAGTATAATCTAAGTAAACAATAACACCTGTTGGCCATGTTGTAACTAGCTTGTTGCAATTCGAACGGACTAGCATGTAGCTCAAACATTGCAGAACAACTGTCCAGTTTTGTCCACATAAGTCAGTGTCAACAAACTGTTGTTAAGGATAAACAAGAACACCTGTTGGCAGGATCCTGTCAAAATCTCTGCTCGTCTATGCTACGAGCTTAGTGGCGGCAACCTGGTATGAGGGCTGAGGCAAGCAATTTTGGTGGTGTACATAAAACTTTGTCTTCAAACAGTGTTGGTTCAATGTGCTGCAGTGACTGAGAAATTACCCACTCCAAACACATCCTTGTCCACTAGCTCCCACGTGCATGCTTGCCAAATTTGGAATGTTTACCATAGTGGGTGTGAGAACCCACAGAGGAGCAGCTGCAGCAGTTCTCAACCTCGCGTGTGTGTGTGTTGTGTGTGTATGTGTGTGTGTGCGTGTACGTGTGTGTGCGTGTGTGTGTGCGTGTGTTCGTGAGTGTGTGTGTGTGTGCATGTGTGTGGTGTGTGTGCGTGTGTGTGTGTGCGTGTGTCCGTGTCCGTGTGTGTGTGTGTGTGGTGTGTGTCCGTGTGTGTGTGTGTGTGTGTGCGTGTGTCCGTGTCCGTGTGTGTGTGTGTGTGGTGTGTGTGGTGTGTGTGTGTGTGTGTGTGGTGTATGTGTGTGCGTGTGCGTGTGTGTGCATGTGTGTGTGTGTTTGTGTGTGAAAGTATAAATAGAGCAGTGTTGCTGGGTTCAGCAGCCCCCTGCGAGTGTGAGTGTATCAGTCCAACGGTAGCAAAACAGAGCTTATTTCTTCCTCTGTACAACTGTTATGAAACTAGTAATGATAAAGGCCGTCTTCTTCAGTTTGCTGCTCCTTGCTGTAGTCTGTGCTCCAGCAGGTGGGGTCCCAAAGAGGCAGCTAAGAAAGAGATTCCTCAGGCAGCACAACATTGCCCGCAGAGAGGAGACCAATGCCACCAACATGTGCAAAATGAAGTGGGACAGGAACCTGGCTAAGTCAGCTCAGCAGTATGCAGACCAGTGTGACTTCGCACACAGCACCAACACTTACCGCCGGGAGGTGAGCGGTCGGACGCAGTGGAGCTGGATTGGAGAGAACATCTACATCACAACACAAATGAACCCAGATGACATTGTTAACATGGCAACCAATAGTTGGAAGGAAGAGAAGGCATACTATGACTTCAACACACGTACGTGTCAACAAGGGAAGGTCTGCGGGCATTATACACAGGTGAGTGTGTGTGAGTGTGTGTGCACGTGTGTATATGTGTTCATGTGTTTGCCATATGAACATGTACATCGCTTATATCCCTTTCAGATGATCTGGGCCAGCACATTCAGACTTGGATGTTGTGCTCGGTACTGTTCCTCAATCAAGAACAATCCCTTCCAAAACAGTAACAGTGGAACCATTGTTATCTGTCACTATGGACCAGGGTGTGTGGGGAGGGTAACGTGTTTGCATGCATGTGTGCATGTGTGTGTGTGAGTGGTGTGTGTGCGTGTGTGGGCCAGCTTGTGTGTACATGGGTGGTACAAGTAAAGATCTACTGTAAGAAGCATCATTGTTTCAGAATGGGGGTGAGGGATAAGCACACACAACATTTTATCAATGCTATTGTATCCTCTCTGCCTTGCTAGTGGCAACTATGTCGGAGAGGCTCCTTACGAGCCAGGTCGCCAGTGCAGTGCTTGCCCTGTCATCAACGGCCGCCAGCGTACCTGCAAGAATGGACTCTGTGGTACGCTCACTATTGATCTCCCACACTGTCCACCTTATACGTATATGCATTGGCACCTCAGGACGCAAGCACCATGTAATTGCATAATTTGCCTCTTCTATTCCTTGAGCCCCACACATTCCATAAAGCTAGTGTGTGTGAATTGTAGCATATGGCCACCTGCACATGTATAGCGACTGGTGTAATGCACTGGACGCACAAGGATTCTGCATACAATTAAATGAACAGGACTCTAGTAACTGTTTTGACTGTTAAATGACTCTCTCTGTCTCTCTCTCTCTCTCTCTCTCTCTCCACTGCTGTGCAGTTTAAGAGTGGTATTGTTGAGAAGAAGTTCGACAGATATGAAACCATCATGGATAATTTTTCAATAGCTTAGTAATTGGATTAAATTACAATAACTGCATGTAATTTAAGCTCTTAGTGTGCTCAGTTTGTCTTATTAAGTAACACTTAAATGAGACACAGCTAGAATAATTATAACTTTTGCACAACATCCCTACTGCAATGTTGGTATAATACACAATATTGATTGGACTTGGAGTCATAATCAGCTGGAAGCTGGAATCCGGCAGAAAGTGACAATAATGCATACACTATAACGCTGTGTATATACGCACATGCATACTTGCTATATAGCAATATTGAGCTCATCAAACGATCACACATCATTGTCATCGTGGCTGTGGGGCCTCGATTCTGTCAGTAGAAAACTTCCAGTCTTGCACCCTGGTCATCTCATGGTTTAGCCATTCCAGTGTATGAAATGAGCTTAGGTAGCTAGAGTTGACTGTACATATGTTTTACATACATAGGAGGTGCATGTGGAGGAGGTGCATGTGGAGGTGCATGTGGAGGTGCATGTGGAGGTGCATGTGGAGGTGCATGTGGAGGTGCATGTGGGGGTGGTGCATGTGGAGGTGCATGTGGAGGTGGTGCATGTGGAGGTGCATGTGGAGGTGCATGTGGAGGTGGTGCATGTGGAGGTGCATGTGGGGGTGCATGTGGAGGTGCATGTGGAGGTGGTGCATGTGGAGGTGCATGTGGGGGTGCATGTGGAGGTGCATGTGGAGGTGCATGTGGAGGTGCATGTGGAGGTGGTGCATGTGGAGGTGCATGTGGGGGTGCATGTGGAGGTGCATGTGGAGGTGCATGTGGAGGTGGTGCATGTGGAGGTGCATGTGGGGGTGCATGTGGAGGTGCATGTGGAGGTGCATGTGGAGGTGCATGTGGGGGTGGTGCATGTGGAGGTGCATGTGGAGGTGCATGTGGGGGTGGTGCATGTGGAGGTGCATGTGGAGGTGCATGTGGGGGTGGTGCATGTGGAGGTGCATGTGGAGGTGGTCAAAATGCGCAATGTTGAGGAGGTGGATGTAGGCAAGTAGACTGGATTGTCTGGCATAAGATTGCTGTATGTTGATGAGTGCATGGGCAGATAGGAGGGTGCCAGGTGACATTGTTATGTCTATCACAATAGCCCTATGTGCAGTCATGAATGGGAGGTTCAGGACCCGTGCATGCAACACAAGGGAGTGAAGAGGCGGGGCTCACAGGCCTAGGGTGGGTGGGGCTAGTGGATCAGGTACATTGCAGACAGATGGTAGAGGGTCGCTATGGTGTCCTACTCATAGTTGGCAGGATCCTGTCAAAATCTCTGCTCGTCCACGCTACGAGCTTAGTGGTAGCAACTTGGTATGAGGGCTGAGGCAAGCAATTTTGGAGGTGTACATAAAACTTTGTCTTCAAACAGTGTTGGTTCAATGTGCTGCAGTGACTGAGAAATTGCCCACTCCAAACACATCCTTGTCCACTAGCTCCCACGTGCATGCTTGCCAAATTTGAAATGTTTACCAAAGTGGGTATGGGAACCCACAAAAGAGCAGCAGTCCTCAACCGCGTGTGTGTGTGCGTGTGTGTGTGTGCGTGTGTGTGTGTGAAAGTATAAATAGAGCCGTGTTGCTGGGTTCAGCAGCCACCTGCAAGTGAGTGTATCAGTCCAACGGTAGCAAAACAGAGCTCATTTCTTCCTCTGTACAACTGTACTGAAACTAACAATGATGAAGGCCGTCTTCTTCAGTTTGCTGCTCTTTGCTGTTGTCTGTGCTCCAGCAGGTGGGGTCACAAGGAGGCAGCTAAGAAAGAGATTCCTCAGGCAGCACAACATTGCCCGCAGAGAGGAGACCAATGCCGCCGACATGCTCAGACTGAAATGGCACAGGAACCTAACTAAGTCAGCTGAGCAGTATGCAGACCAGTGTGACTTTGCACACAGCACCAACACCTACCGCAGGGAGGTGAGCGGTCAGACGAAGTGGAGCTGGATTGGAGAGAACATCTACATCACAACACAAATGAACCCAGATGACATTGTTAACATGGCAACCAATAGTTGGAAGGAAGAGAAGGCATACTATGACTTCAACACGCGTACGTGTCAGCCAGGGAAGGTCTGCGGGCATTATACACAGGTGAGGCTGTGTGTGTGTGTGCATGTGTGTATATGTGTGCATGTGTTTGTCATATGAACATGCACATCGCTTATATCCCTTTCAGATGATCTGGGCCAGCACATTCAGACTTGGATGTGGTGTTCGGTACTGTTCCTCAATCAAGAACAATCCCTTCCAAAGCAGTAACAGTGGAACCATTGTTATCTGTCACTATGGACCAGGGTGTGTGGGGAGGGTGACATGTTTGCATGCATGTGTGCATGTGTGTGTGTGAGTGGTGTGTGTGCGTGTGTGGGCCAGTTTTGTGTGTACATGGGTGGTACAAGTAAAGATCTACTGTAAGAAGCATCATTGTTTCAGAATGGGGGTGAGGGATAAGCAGACACAACACTTTATCAATGCTATTGTATCCTCTCTGCCTTGCTAGTGGCAACTATGTCGGAGAGGCTCCTTACGGGCCAGGTCGCCAGTGCAGTGCTTGCCCTGTCATCAACGGCCGCCAGCGTACCTGCAAGAATGGACTCTGTGGTACGCTCACTATTGATCTCCCACACTGTCCACCTTATACGTGTATGCATTGGCACCTTGGGACGCAAGCACCATGTAATTGCATAATTTGCCTCTTCTATTCCTTGAGCCCCACACATTCCATAAAGCTAGTGTGTGTGAATTGTAGCATATGGCCACCTGCACATGTATAGTGACTGGTGTAATGCACTGGACGCACAAGGATTCTGCATACAATTAAATGAACAGGACTCTAGTAACTGTGTTGACTGTTAAATGACTCTCTCTGTCTCTCTCTCTCTCTCTCTCTCTCTCCACTGCTGTGCAGTTTAAGAGTGGTATTGTTGAGAAGAAGTTCGACAGATATGAAACCATCATGGATAATTTTTCAATAGCTTAGTAATTGGATTAAATTACAATAACTGCATGTAATTTAAGCTCTTAGTGTGCTCAGTTTGTCTTATTAAGTAACACTTAAATGAGACACTGCTAGAATAATATCACTTTTGCACAACATCCCTGCTGCAATGTTGGTATAATGTACAATATTGATTGGACTTGGAGTCAAAATCAGCTGTAAGATGGAATCCAGTGACAATAATGCATACACTGTAACGCTGTGTATATACGCACATGCATACTTGCTATATAGCAATATTGAGCTCATCAAACGATCACACATCGTTGTCATCGTGGCTGTGGGGCCTCGATTCCGTCAGTAGAAACTTCCGGTCCTGCACCCTGGCCATCTCATGGTTTAGCCATTCCAGTGAATGGAATGAGCTTAGGTAGCTAGAGTTGACTGTACATATGTTTTACGTACATGAGGTGCATGTGGAGGTGGTGCATGTGGGGGTGGGGCATGTGGAGGTGGTGCATGTGGGGGTGGTGCATGCGGAGGTGGTGCATGTGGGGGTGGTGCATGCGGAGGTGGTGCATGTGGAGGTGGTGCATGTGGGGGTGGTGCATGTGGGGGTGGTGCATGTGGAGGTGGTGCATGTGGGGGTGGTGCATGTGGGGGTGGTGCATGTGGAGGTGGTGCATGTGGGGGTGGTGCATGTGGGGGTGGTGCATGTGGAGGTGGTGCATGTGGGGGTGGTGCATGTGGAGGTGGTGCATGTGGAGGTGGTGCATGTGGAGGTGGTGCATGTGGGGGTGGTGCATGTGGGGGTGGTGCATGTGGAGGTGGTGCATGTGGAGGTGGTGCATGTGGAGGTGGGGCATGTGGAGGTGGTGCATGTGGAGGAGGTGCATGTGGAGGTGGTGCATGTGGAGGTGGTGCATGTGGAGGTGGTGCATGTGAAGGTGGTGCATGTGGAGGTGGTGCATGTGGAGGATGTGCATGTAGGCAAGTAGACTGGATTGTCTGGCATAAGATTGCTGTATGTTGATGAGTGCATGGGCAGATAGGAGGGTGCCAGGTGACATTGTTATGTCTATCACATTAGCCCTATGTGCAGTCATGAATGGGAGGTTCAGGACTCGTGCATGCAACACAAGGGAGTGAAGAGGCGGGGCTCACAGGCCTAGGGTGGGTGGGGCTAGTGGATCAGGTGCATTGCAGACAGATGGTAGAGGGTCGCTATGGTGTCCTACTCATAATTGTTTTACACCTCCAGGAAACACCCATTGTACACTGTACGTACGTATATGCGTAGCTGTGTACACAGTGCTGGGCATGTCCACTTGGTAGTGCAGGTGGCAGCACACACAAATTCCACTTTCATCCACGTATGTATATATTCGGTTGGTTTCACACATTTCCCATTGGATCACTGCATGAGCACCAACACCTTGTGTATATGCGAGCACATGCTTCCAATATCCTGCTTGCTTGTAGTTGTTGTATTGTTGTATGTATCTCTCCACTGCTTTACGTAGGTCCAAGGGTTTGAAGCTGCTCGGAGCAAGTTTGGACGTGTGATGAAGTACACAGGGATGCTAAACTGCCTTGTTACCGTGGTGAAGCATGAAGGAGTACTTGTACTGTATAAGGGAATCACACCCACTCTACTCAAGGTCAGCCATAGAGCCTAGTCTCGCGCACCAGACGTTCCGCGGTTTATTAGGGGTGACACAGTAATAAGCTTGTGGAGAATAAGGCCTGGCGCTCGAGACTACGTAGAGCTATTGAGCATGTATGCCGCGCGTCTTGCACTGCTGCCATGGCTACTGTTTTCACACCCCCAGGCAACAGTTACCATGGCCTTGTCGTTCCTCATCTACGACACAGTGATGGACCTCCTGACACATGCCTCGTAGCAGCAATGCAGTGAAAAGTGGCAGTCTCAGCCTCTGGACCACTGTACATAATAAGAGCAAATCTTCTGTCTCGTGTTATTCATATTGCCACAGCAACCATCAACTATGGAGTAATATGTCATGCATGATGCTCAAAGTGCTGTGTTCTCTTCCATTGTTTCTATGCACGTCACTTCTGAAAAGTAGCATGCAGGTCACTGAGGTGATTTGTCATGACATGCTTGGAGCAGAGCCAATGTCTTAACAAGTACATTGACGTAATGTTCTACAGCTTTCATGCACCGTGCACCATTTCTTCAATTCCACACACATTTGCCAAACAGCTGCTATTTGCGCTGTTGTCCTTGATTGGTGGGGGAAATAGGACAGTTGATGAGGTATTGTAAAGTTTAGTCTGGAGGTAACGAGCACAGTGATGTGACATGCATGTTGTATGGGGAACTCTGTGGACAGTGTGTGCACTGCACTTGAGCTCTCTCCTTTACAGTAAACTCCTCACTCCACATCTACTTCCTGGGCATTGCAGAACCAGCTTATCATGCAGAATTCAAGACAGCCCTATCATCTGTGGGATGGAGTTATCATTTGAAGGCGCTGTGGGGATGTTCATTGCCACATAAGGTCATGCTCATTTCCCTATGATTACACAAGTGTGACCGTGGGATAGCTAGAGTGTGGGTAGTGTGGTAAAGGAAACCACTGATGTGCTGATATTTGATCTGACTGCCATACATGGAACCTGGATGTTGAGGTAGCCAATGATGGCATGAGTGGGAGAGTCCTGCAGACAATGAGGCCATGTGTGTACATGAAGTGGCCGAACTGGTCAGGGTGCTAGCTTTCTTACTAATGTTGAGTGTTATCTTGTTTGCTCAGCCAGTCTGTTTCTGAAGCACAGTCAAACAGGTTGGATTCCCATGATTGTGCTTTTGGTTTGTCACATGACAGTCACATGCATCATCTGACCAGGAGTCATGTGACAGTGGCATATACTGTACTGGTGTAAGTGAAAGTCACAAGCGTTCGGACTACAAGTCGTGTGACACCATGTGACAGTCGCACCTACACAAGTGACAGCTATACAAGGGCTATCCAAAGGCCAGAGTGCCCAGCGTACGTACGAAAGTGAATCTGACATGACACCAGACGTTGCAGAACAGCTGTCCATTTTATCCACATAAGTGTCAACAAACATATTGTCAAGTATAATCTAAGTAAACAATAACACCTGTTGGCCATGTTATAACTAGCTTGTTGCAATTCGATCGGACTAGCGCGTAGCTCAAACGTTGCAGAACAACTGTCCAATTTTGTCCATGTAAGTGTCAACAAACTGTTGTTAAGGATAAACAAGAACACCTGTTGCCAGGATCCTGTCGAAATCTCTGCTCGTCTATGCTACGAGCTTAGTGGCGGCAACCTGGTATGAGGGCTGAGGCAAGCAATTTTGGTGGTGTACATAAAACTTTGTCTTCAAACAGAGTTGGTTCAATGTGCTGCACTGACTTAGGAACTACCCTCTCCATTTGGCATTCTAATCACATTCTTGTCCACTTGTTCCCATGTACATGCTTGCCAAATTAGGAATGTTTACCAAAATGGGTGTGGGAACCCACAAAAGAGCAGCAGTCCTCAACCCTGTGTGTGTGTGTGTGTGTGAAAGTATAAATAGAGCCGTGTTGCTGGGTTCAGCAGCCACCTGCAAGTGAGTGTATCAGTCCAACGGTAGAAAAACAGAGCTCATTTCTTCCTCTGTACAACTGTTCTGAAACTAACAATGATAAGGGCCGTCTTCTTCAGTTTGCTGCTCCTTGCTGTTGTCTGTGCTCCAGTGGATGGTGTCACAAGGAGGCAGCTAAGAAAGAGATTCCTCAGGCAGCACAACATTGCCCGCAGGGATGAGACCAATGCCGCTGACATGCTCAAACTGAAATGGGACAAGAGGTTGGCTAAGTCAGCTCAGCAATATGCAGACCAGTGTGACTTTGCACACAGCACCAACACCTACCGCAGGGAGGTGAGCGGCCGGATGCAGTGGAGCTGGATTGGAGAGAACATCTACATCACAACACAAATGAACCCAGATGACATTGTTAACATGGCAACCAATAGTTGGAAGGAAGAGAAGGCATACTATGACTTCAACACACGCACATGTCAGCCAAGGAAGGTCTGCGGGCATTATACACAGGTTAGTGTGTGTGTGTGTGTGTGTGTGTGTGTGTGTGCAGGTGTGTTTGTGTTCATGTGTTTGTCATATGAACATGCACATCGCTTATATCCCTTTCAGATGATCTGGGCCAGCACATTCAGACTTGGATGTGGTGTTCGGTACTGTTCCTCAATCAAGAACAATCCCTTCCAAAGCAGTAACAGTGGAACCATTGTTATCTGTCACTATGGACCAGGGTGTGTGGGGAGGGTGACATGTTTGCATGCATGTGTGCATGTGTGTGTGTGAGTGGTGCGTGTGTCTGTGTGTGGGCCAGTTTTGTGTGTACATGGGTGGTACAAGTAAAGATCTACTGTAAGAAGCATCGTTTCAGAATGGGGGTGAGGGATAAGCAGACACAACACTTTATCAATGCTATTGTATCCTCTCTGCCTTGCTAGTGGCAACTATGTCGGAGAGGCTCCTTACAAGCCAGGTCGCCAGTGCAGTGCTTGCCCTGTTGTCAACGGCCGCCAGCGTACCTGCAAGAATGGACTCTGTGGTATGCTCACTATTGATCTCCCACACTGTCCACCTTATACGTGTATGCATTGTCACCTCGGGACGCAAGCACCATGTAATTGCATAATTTGCATCTTCTATTCCTTGAGCCCCACACATTCCATAAAGCTAGTGTGTGTGAATTGTAGCATATGGCCACCTGCACATGTATAGCGACTGGTGTAATGCACTGGACGCACAGCGGTGCTGCATACAATCAAATGAACAGGACTCTAGTAACTGTTTTGACTGTTAAATGACTCTCTCTGTCTCTCTCTCTCTCTCTCTCTCTCTCCACTGCTGTGCAGTTTAAGAGTGGTATTGTTGAGAAGAAGTTCGACAGATATGAAACCATCATGGATAATTTTTCAATAGCTTAGTAATTGGATTAAATTACAATAACTGCATGTAATTTAAGCTCTTAGTGTGCTCAGTTTGTCTTATTAAGTAACACTTAAATGAGACACTGCTAGAATAATATCACTTTTGCACAACATCCCTGCTGCAATGTTGGTATAATGTACAATATTGATTGGACTTGGAGTCAAAATCAGCTGTAAGATGGAATCCAGTGACAATAATGCATACACTGCAACGCTGTGTATATACGCACATGCATACTTGCTATATAGCAATATTGAGCTCATCAAACGATCACACATCGTTGTCATCGTGGCTGTGGGGCCTCGATTCTGTCAGTAGAAACTTCCGGTCCTGCACCCTGGTCATCTCATGGTTTAGCCATTCCAGTGTATGGAATGAGCTTAGGTAGCTAGAGTTGACTGTACATATGTTTTACGTACAGGAGGTGCATGTGGGGGTGGTGCATGTGGGGGTGGTGCATGTGGGGGTGGTGCATGTGGAGGTGGTGCATGTGGGGGTGGTGCATGTGGAGGTGGTGCATGTGGAGGTGGTGCATGTGGAGGTGGTGCATGTGGAGGTGGTGCATGTGGAGGTGCATGTGGAGGTGCATGTGGAGTTGCATGTGGAGGTGCATGTGGAGGTGCATGTGGAGGTGCATGTAGAGTTGCATGTGGAGGTGCATGTGGAGGTGCATGTGGGGGTGGTGCATGTGGAGGTGGTGCATGTGGAGGTGCATGTGGAGGTGCATGTGGAGGTGCATGTAGAGTTGCATGTGGAGGTGCATGTGGAGGTGCATGTGGAGGTGGTGCATGTGGAGGTGGTGCATGTGGAGGTGGTGCATGTGGGGGTGGTGCATGCGGAGAAGGTGCATGTGGAGGAGGTGCATGTGGAGGTGCATGTGGAGGTGCATGTGGAGGTGGTGCATGTGGAGGAGGTGCATGTGGAGGTGGTGCATGTGGGGGTGGTGCATGTGGGGGTGGTGCATGTGGAGGTGGTGCATGTGGGGGTGGTGCATGTGGAGGTGGTGCATGTGGAGGTGGTGCATGTGGAGGTGCATGTAGAGTTGCATGTGGAGGTGCATGTGGAAGTGGTCAATGTTGAGGAGGTGCATTTGGAGGTGCATGTGGAGGTGCATGTAGAGTTGCATGTGGAGGTGCATGTGGAAGTGGTCAATGTTGAGGAGGTGCATGTAGAGTTGCATGTGGAGGTGCATGTGGAAGTGGTCAATGTTGAGGAGGTGCATTTGGAGGTGCATGTGGGGGTGGTGCATGTGGAGGTGGTCAATGTTGAGGAGGTGCATGTGGAGATGCATGTGGGGGTGGTGCATGTGGAGGTGCATGTAGAGTTGCATGTGGAGGTGCATGTGGAAGTGGTCAATGTTGAGGAGGTGCATGTAGAGTTGCATGTGGAGGTGCATGTGGAAGTGGTCAATGTTGAGGAGGTGCATTTGGAGGTGCATGTGGGGGTGCATGTGGAGAAGATGCATGTGGAAGTACATGTGGAGGTACATGTGGAGGTGCATGCGGAGGAGGTGCATGTGGAGGTGCATGTGGAAGTACATGTGGAGGTGCATGTGGAGGAGGTGCATGTGGAGGTGGTCAATGTGGAGGAGGTACATGTGGAGGTGGTCAATGTTGAGGAGGTTGTAGTGTTGTATTCTGCATGATTATCTTCATAGGGAAGTTGTAGAAATGTTTAGAGTAATGAAAAGGATTACGCATGCTCAGTGGGTTTTAATCACGACAAACTTCTTCGACTCTTCCGTGAGAGGCAGCTGCTGGTAGGCATGGCTCAAGTCAATCTTGGAAAAGACTTTCCCATTGGCCAATGTAGCAAACAGGTCATCCACCTTGGGGATGGGATAGCGATCCAATCTGGCAACTGGGTTGACCGTTTGCTTAAAATCACTGCAAATGCGGACGCTCGTCTTGTCGCTCTTGACAACTGTGACAATGGGTGATGCCCACTCTGAGAACTGGACAGGTTCTAAAGTGCCCTCCTCCACAAGGTGCTCGAGTTCTGCTTCGACCTTATAGATCGCATGGCATAGGGGATGGGCCTTGCCTTCGAAAAGCTTGGCGCTGCTTGTGGATCTACAACAATGGCCACCTTATGCCCCTGCAGTGTACCAAGGCCTTCCTGAAACACAGTTTCATGCTTCTGCAACAAGGACTTCAGTGAGGGCTGGGACAGGCGGTGGATCCCCTGCCAATCCCGCCTGATGTGCTTGAGCCAGTTCCTGCCCAGCAAAGTTGGACCATTCCCTTCCACAATCACCAAGGGCAACTCAGCAGACTGCTCCTGATACTCCACTGCCACCTCAATGCTACCGACCACTGAAATCGGCTCTCCGGAGTACGATTGTAGCCTGACCGTGGAGGGTGCCAGGCTCCGATTTGGCCACAGCTCATCAAAAGTTGTCTGTGATGTAATGGAGACTGCTGCTCCAGTGTCCACTTCCATGTCAAGGGGACAGCCATCTACTGCCAATGATACCCTGATGGGTGGCGCACTCCCATGAGCATGCAAGACAAACAGCGGAAGACTGTCTTCTTCCTCCTGGACCAGACGAACTTGTCCTGCCTGTCTGTCTTTCCCTGATACCCACTTTTGCTTACTACGGCATACTGCTTGGAGGTGCCCTGTCTTGCCACAGTGGTGGCATTTGGCCCCCTTGAACTTGCATTTGGCAGCTTGGTGCCCTGGCTTGCCACACCGGAAACAAGATAGCTTTGTGTCTGTGGTGGCCACTTGATTCACTTCTGATGTGACCACAGGGCCCTCCTCCCCTCGTTTGGGTGGACCCTGTTGCAGCTCCCTCGAGTTCTGTGCTGCTGTCTCCATTCCCGCGAACCAGCTCCTCGTACGACTTGTCGCCTGCAGCTGGTTTCGCTGGTGACACCAAGTTGCGGCGCAACTTGTACGCGGGCAGACCTATAACTGCTAGGAAGACTGACCTTTTTCTGTCTCCGTCGTTAATGCCGTTCGCCTCGAAAAAGTGCCTGAGTCTTTCCACGTATTGGGACCACTCCTCTCTGTTGGCAGGTGTATGTGGAGGTAGTGCATGTGGAGGTAGTGCATGTGGAGGAGGTGCATGTGGAGGAGGTGCATGTAGACAAGTAAACTGGATTGTCTGGCATAAGATTGCTGTATGTTGATGAGTGCATGGGCAGATGTAGGAGGGTGCCAGGTGACATTGTTATGTCTATCACATTAGCCCTATGTGCAGTCTGAATGGAGGTTCAGGACCCGTGCATGCAACACAAGGGAGTGAAGAGGCGGGGCTCACAGGCCTAGGGTGGGTGGGGCTAGTGGATCAGGTACATTGCAGACAGATGGTAGAGGGTCGCTATGGTGTCCTACTCATATTGTTTTACACCTCCAGGAAACACCCATTGTACACTGTACGTACGTATATGCGTAGCTGTGTACACAGTGCTGGACATGTCTGCTTGGTAGTGCAGGTGGCAGCACACACAAATTCCACTTTCATCTATGTATTTACATACTCACTTGGCTTCACACATCTCCCATTGGATCACTGCATGAGCACCACCGCCGTGTGTGTATGTGAGCACATGCTTCCACCTGCAGCTTGCGCTCACAAGCCCCTCTGCTCTCCCGAATAGCCTTCTTAAGAAAAAGCTTTCCTACACTCCACTTCTCACATTCCATGCACACACCATTCTTATTCACGCTACCTGAGCAGGAACTGACCTACAGTATAGACCAGATGCATGCATACTAATCAAGCGGGGGGCTTCTCTAGACATCCCCTGTGCACGCACATGAACATGCACTCCTACTACCACGTCAATTGCCCACTAACCCTGCTTTGTACATATGTAAGCTGTAAGTTCACTAGATCAGGTACGTGTGTACAATACCAGTGAGCCCCTCTATGACATCATAGGACATGTGACATGACATCATAGGACATGACCAGGTACAGGCCCATACTGTGTAGGGGTTAATGAGGGGAGAGTTGAAAAAGATCTACGGATCCAAACGTCCTGGATACAGGTTGTTGATGAATTCCAGTGGCCCTGGTGCTATCGCTCAATAACAGTTCCCTCATCATAGGACATCATGACATGACATCATAAGAGCACTTTACTTTTCAGAGAAGTACATACATATGTAACAGCATAGACCATCATGGAAGAGCATAAGATGATAACTGTGAGGTGTTCATAAAAATTGCATTCATCCTGAAAGCCGTTGAAAAATATGTTAATGCTTCAAAGTGACCATACACAGCTGTGATATAAATACATACATACACATACTGCCCTGCCCAGGAGGTGCGCATAGTGTGGGAGTGCCTCTTATCTATCTGTCATTGATGACCTCAACAACGCAACGACCTTCCTCCGTACTGCAGGGGGAAGAGGAAGGGGGCGATAGGGACAGTGAACACATGAACACACCCACCCACCCACCCACACCCACACACCCACACCCACACACAGAGAGAAAGAGCGAGACACACAGCCACTCACCCTTGCAGGTCGTGGCCAGCCACTGTGGCCACACCTCGCCTGTCCACGTACAACCTCAGCTTCTGGTCCTCTGCAGCACAACAGAGCAAAGACAGAGCAGGCACCTCCTCACTCCCCTCCCCCCCCCCCCACATGCAACCATGTGCACACACACACTGTTGGCAGGACTCAAACAGACCCACCAACCTTCACTGCTTTGATCAAACAAGTCTTGACTGGGGTATGTACAGAAGAGAAAGAGAGGCAGCAGTGGGGGGGGGGGGGGGGGAGGGAGAAACAGAGTGAACACACTGCAGCCCTCAAGTGGCAGCCAAGCTAGACAAGTTGGAGACGGAGTAGAGCTCACCCTTCCATGAGCTTCTCCACCACCTGCTGAGGGTCGAGACGCTCAAATGCTGCATTTCCAGACTGAAGAAAGAGGGGGAACAACAAAATTGCATGTAGTAGGACCAACAGCTCAACACTACGCCCATTGGAATGCAAGCACACAGGATTGAGGTATTTGATAAGGCCTTGGGACTACGTCAGTGACACATGTACGTCACAAATTACGTGCATACTGGAGCAGCCCTTACAAGTGCACCCACCCTGACCTCCCTCCCGCAAGTCCACTCACCCTCAGTCTGCTAGTGGACTCGCTCAGCATGCGATGGTGGGCCTCCAGGTAGAAAACTTGGTCAGGTCAAGGGACTCACACACTTTGCACTGCCTTCTGTATCATTGCTACCACCTACTCACCTTGTGTGACCAAATGATCATGCTGCACAAGCACACACGTGCAGACGCACACACACACACACACACACACACACACACACACACACACACACACACACACACACACACACACACACACACACACACACACACACACACACACACACACACGTATGTACATACACACGTACACACGTATGTACATACACACGTACACACGTACACACACGTACACACACGTACACACACACACACAAACACACACACACACACACACACACACACACACACACACACACACACACACACACACACACACACACACACACACACACACACACACACACACACACACACACACACACACACACACACACACTACCTATATACACACTTCAAGATGGTGAAGGATACGTCTATCAGTATCTGACATGGTGGAATACGCTGAAGAGCATCGGGAGCCGATGCTGAAGTTCCTCCGGTGGTGGGTGGGGCAGGACTGGGGTGACACAGACGATGTGTTTGGGGTGTTGCTAGCATTGGGAGCAGCGGGTTCGGCAACGGGCTGCCTGGCAGTGGTGTCCACCAAAGTGCCACCGGTGTCGGAGCTGGCGGTGGCAGTAGAGTGACGCCTGGTTGAATCGGCACTCGGTAGGCTTGAAACACTGCTGCTGACAGAAGTGTTTCGAAGAACGGCGAGCGGGGGGGCATCTGGGCCACTGAAGGTGCTGGCTCGGTGAAAGGGCTGTTGACTGGAGTCTGCCGAGTTGTTGGAGAGCACGCTGGTGCGCCGGTGGACGTCCGCCTGGATCCCCTCGTCCAGCTCCTCTGCAAGTATGCCCGTCAACTTTGGAATGGGAGGCCTGTGGAGGAGGTACGGCGCAGTGCATAGAGAACTTGACGGTAATTCCGTTTGCCGGTTAGCGCTTTTCGTCGTTATTGCTCCTTTAACTGTGAATATTTTCGATTACCTGTTAGCGTTTAACCAGTAAAGGTTTACGAAAAACCGAAAATCGTTATTGGTTGACGTTTCACACCTATACTTCACTCAGATCATAAACGCTAACGTTGGAGACGCTGTGAGTCACAGTGTCCCCAAATTTAGTGTTTTATATGATCTCGCAGCATACGTGGAGTGCACAGCTGTGAAGACGTTACTATTCGGAGCCGTTTGAAAAGACTTGGAGACGTTTGGATCAGCACGCAACCATTCAGAGAGACTTGCTATTCGGACCCGATATGGACACTATCATCATCGACACACGAAGACAACAGCTCAGTGCGCTATGACGGGAATGAGTACGTAGAAAGTCTCTCCAAAGCACGCAGTCTTTTCTAGTACGCTGTAACCTTCTGGACTCGGGTGATGTTCCCGTATGATACTTCAAAGTATAGTTGCACAATCCACTGCTTGCAATACGTTGACAAGACCATTCTCCTTCGCAAACACGGAAAACTGCTCTTACGAGGCTACGTGACTACCGTCGCCCTTTAATTACGGGATAAAATCGCTACCAGTTAACAATTAAATGTTACTAACTACCGATTAATGGTTCACCGTTCGCGGTTTGTTACGGATAACTGATAACTGTAACCAGTTTTCGGGTAACGTAATGTTTTCCTTGCACTGTACTGTATGTATGTGTGTGCATACGTCATTGTGTGCACGCATGTACATAAAACGTGCGAGTACAACACTCACGGTCTGAATACTGGCCCGCCTGCCACTACTTTCAACGACAAGTTCACCTGCAGACAAAGCAAGTACAGCACAGTGCCTACGGATCTACAAACTTCCCCGACACTGAGGACACCATACAGCGAGCTGGCATGTGTGTGGATCCATATGTCGACTTAGTATGTACATGTTGGCACCCTACTTCATTAAACAGGCATGCAGAACTGCTCTCAGCCAATGGACCCCTTGACCACAAATTGGCTCTCCACACCTGGTACAGTAGACCATGCGCCTGCCCCACTGCAGCGAGTTCTCCCCAATACATTCATAGTAAAATTGCACAAGTACTCTGCTCCTCCCCACAGGTCGGGTGATACTGGCTCGACTGAACAGTGCCAGCCGAGCAGGCAGCTCTGAGACCTTCACGAAGACGCCGACTGCCATTAACAGGAGCAGATGAGCCACAAAGAAGGACTCTTTACTCTCACGCACATACGTACTTGTCTCCTGGCTGTTCATCACACACCACACCACCCCTCCCATCCCCTCTTACACTACACATTCTAGTACCTTCTCCCATAGCCCAGACACACCTGACACATAGCACCCTTCTCTTGCATCTCTCTCTCTCTGTGTGTGTGTGTGTGTGTGTGGTGTGTGTGTGTGTGTGTCACAGTTCTTTTGTATCACAGCACCCTGACACTGCAGTTCACACACCTTTAAGATGGAGTTATCCGGCCTTCGCTTGTTGTCGTTGTAACTTGTGAGGAGGTAGCGACGGTGACAGTCCTTCGCTCCAGCATACTCTGCAAGGTTGATGTCTACATAACCCAACTAGTGGAGGGGAGGGGAGGGGAGGGGAGGGGAGAGGGGAAGGGAGGAGTGGGGAGGGGAGGGAAGAGGGAAACCACTGAAACATACATAGGCAGGTAGTAACTTGCACTTTCTCTAACTTGCTACTGTTGACTCACACAACCCCACACAAGAGGTCACAGACTCACTCAAACACAACACAGTGACAGAATAAACGGAAGCTGAAGGTGAATACATTTTCACTCCAGTCGGACCCTGAAAGTGTAGAGAACTGAGCTCACCTTCACAGATGCCTTGCCACCCTTGATCTCCTGCAGGGAAGGACAAAAGTGAACACCATTAGGGATACACGAAACAAAGACACCACACAAGCAGTGTTCTGCACGATTGGGACTGTCACAGTCAGCTCACTTGATGAGGGCAGTCAACACTGTGAGCAAGCACACACACAGACACACAGACACACACACACACTCACACTGTGACACATGTACACAGACACACATGTACACATGTACACACACACCTGTCTAACAGACACTCTCAGTGGACAATTGTCGAGCATCTCAGTGGCCGGGTTGGGGAACATCTTACAGGTGAAGCGAAACTGATTGGGCCACACTACTTGGTTGTCACGCACTTCCTCCCTGGATGGGTTATGGGGAAGATAGGGAAGAGAGGGTGGATATGGGACACACGCACTCAGAGAGGTGACACACACACAAGGTAGTCCTTGATTGGTTGCAGCACACAGACAGCTTGGCTTGGCTGCTCCTAGCTGTAGCCAGCCACCTTGACGCTGCGACCCGTGAACACAACACTGACAGTTCAGTATTTCCGAATCACGTACTTGTTACGCACAGACACATGTGTCACCTAGCCACACTCATGAAATAACAGTACTAGGGAGTGTAGACGACACACGTCTGTGGCGACTGAAGTACAATAAACTGTCACTTAAGAAGCTGCGACTTGTGTCAGGAACTGTGCAGCTGTTCATACACGTTTCATGTGAGACAAATGACACATTGTCTAATCCTTTCAGGTCCTCCTTGTCGGAAGAACAATGTACTCCTATTAGCTGGTGGTAAACAATCGATTTTCTGACATATTCTATTTCTTATATTCTTCCTATTTGTACACCTCTGCTTGTAAATGTCATTAATAACAGACAAAGCCAGCTGTAGTGTTGCCGAAACGTGTAATTGACCCAGCTAGTGTTTTCGGCAAACGTATCATGACTCTACTTCACTCCACCCCACCCCACTGTACTCTACCCACGTAGCCACTCAGGCCTTTACTGTGTATCACTAATTCACTGCTACAAACCCTTACAAGCCACTCAACCTCTCAATAGACACCTCACACAACACAGCACTGTAACAATAGAATGTATGATGTACGTATGTATACATGAATGCTTCAATGACACTGAAACACTTTCAGATGAAACATACAAAGAACTATACACAGGAAGGGGTACTTTGAACACACCATGCACACACACCACTCACACTACACACACCAGAGTACATATGCATGACCAGGAAAGACAGCTCAACCATATATGGCCCATTGCATCATTGGGACTTTCCTTCAGGCTTACACTTCCTTTCCCCGAAGTATGCCCCCCACTTGTGGTGCTTCTAGCTCACTCAAGCCCCTGACAGCCACATACTGCACATAGCAAACAAGGCTCCAGTGTGCTATCTACGTATAATTATCTATAATTCTATATGTGTTTAAGTGGATGAAATGTTGCACCAGAGTGGTACAATTCGGTTAGCTCACTGTCACTCTGGGACTGAGTGAAAAATGAAGGATAACGGCATAGCTGGCATTCCATAGGAGTGTTTGACTGCACCAAACAATCCCAGTGGGTCACTTCACAGCATGCATTAGATTGTTCATTGGTGTTTAACACAGGTGAGAGACTGGGGGGAGACAGGTTGGCCTACAACAGTGAAGCCACTCAAGTCAAGGGTACACACACACACACACACACACACACACACACACACACACACACACACACACACACACACACACACACACACACACACACACACACACACACACACACACACACACACACACACACACACACACACACACACACACACACACACACACACACACACACACACACACACACACACACACACACACACACACACACACACACACACACACACACACACACACACACACACACACACACACACACACACACACACACACACACACACACACACACACACACACACACACACACACACACACACACACACACACACACACACACACACACACACACACACACACACACACACACACACACACACACACACACACACACACACACACACACACACACACACACACACACACACACACACACACACACACACACACACACACACACACACCAGAAGCAGCTGTCATAGGAGAGTGCAGCTGCAGTACACTGCACCACACAACTTGAGAGAGCACTTCATGACAGTGGTCTGATGTCTCAGAAGGTGTCAAGGGTAGGAGGTCAAAGAGACCACACAGAGCCACACCCAGGTGAAAGGTTCAGACAGCACACCACAGCACATCAGCAGCTGCCCTCCAAGACTCAATCCTTCACCAGTAACACCTCAAACATATGGACCACATTTGAGATCCCATAGGGGAGGGGCAGGCATTGATTGTGGCACAATGAGTGAATACAGCTCCAACCAATGAGATTAATGTGATTAGAGTTTTGCATTGAGATGAGATTAGGGATGGTAGCTCCCCAGCACAACAGCAGGGCTAACTGCAGCTGTCACTATCACGTCCGATCATGGATATGATGCTTGCCCTGCATGTACTGTCGTATGCACCTAACGGTAGCATGTTGCATCAAAGTTGTCACGTACACGCATGGGCAGCGAATGGACACACACACACACACACACACACACACACACACGCACGCACGCACGCACACAGCGAGAGACGCACTCACGCACGCACACCTACAATTCTTTGATAGACACACAATAGAGCTTGCAGCTGAAGGCGCCACGACACACAAACCAGTACAATCCCAAGAGGATGACCAGTAGTGACCCAGGACAACGTACGAAGCGTGCTGCGTGTGGGGTGGTACCTGGACGAAAACGCCATGAATCCCCCGTCGAAGAGCCTGACTTTAGAGAACAGGACGCCCGTGACAACGGGGATGTTGGCCAGCTCGAGACTCAGCAGTGCATCGAACGTGAACTTCTTCCTCTTGATGCTCAACATGCGAGCTAAAGACGAGTCCATGGCCGGCCGAGGGAGACAATCGCCGAAAGCGTCTCCCGACACCTAAAGTAGCCTATTCATCACATTACTATAAAGGAAAGGGTGGGTCCCGAGGAGCTGATGTCATAGCAATGAATAATATTACAAACAGTAATGAATACGGTTATACAGCTGGCGGTATGTAACTACCATGTTCAAGTCTGTCTATACACACTTTCCCACTGCCTGTTGGAGTCTAGTAGTCTGGCTCTAGTAGTCTGGCTCTTGCGGCTCAGCCATGATGTTCGAGTAGAGGGGAGGGTCCCTAAACACCACTTCCACCACCTCATGGGCTTCCAGCCGCCTACTGTCGCTGTGATAGCAGTAGGAGTAGTCCACATGTAGGCTCATCATCACAGGAGGCTGTGGGGAGACAGATGTGTAGAGGAGAGCAGGAAGCCAATGCACATTGAAAACTAGCAAATTAATTTTCAGCATATACGCAGCAAATTCAATTACAACTGACTGCAGAACGGTCTGCTACGTAGGGCTTCGTCAACTGTGTACAAAACTGACGAAGGTCTACACGGGGCCGGATGTCCTGCAGTCAGTTGCTATCGATTGAACTTGCTATGTATAAGCTCATGATTAATTCACTACTTATCAACAATGTAGCAATGAGCCTCTATGATATCAATGCAATTTGAGCAGTTTCCAAACACTACCTTAATCTTCTGTAGGTTGATTATCCGGAAAAACTGCAGTTCCTTCTTGGAGCTCTCTTTGGCAAAGGTTTGCTGCATTTGGTGTCGAATCTCCAGACCATAGAGGCAGCCCTCCTGCAGGGTGGGGGCGGGGAGGGGGTGTGGCCTATCATCCATGGACAGCTTGCGGGCACTTCCACTTCCACCTAACCCCTCACACTATTTCACACAGTTCATGCATTACCCCACCCACCCCCCACACACACATGCACTTACCATGTACTGTGCATCATAGTTGAGCTTGGGTGAGGCTTGTGACATGAGCGTCATCTCAATGTTCTCCACCTCCACTGAGCAGCGAGCTCCCTTGAGCAGTTCCACTATCACAATCAATACATTTGAGTGTTCAGCCTCAAAACTAAGACGGAATACAGCAACCTGGTCCTTTGTCGACACCATGAGGGCTGCAGGAATGGCTGAGGGGACGAATTGGAAAGTGAGACATCATGAAGTGGCATACAGTGACAGAGCTGTTTGTATGGTGAACGCCAGACATTCTTAGTAGAATGGATAGC
>OX465043.1:5809821-5872321 GCA_949841015.1 Aplysina aerophoba
ACACACACACTGAGGACTGCACAATTACAAAGTCCAGACAACACATTTACACAGATCCTAGGACCAATGAGCTGTACCAACTTATACTTCTGCCAGCCTCACCTTTCAACGTGTCCACCACCACCTCCACCCATCTTGTGTACATTGTGTCATACTTATTCATCACTCTACAGCAGTACCGCCCGCAGTGCTCCCGCTGGGTCTCATCAATAACAAGACGGGAGGCCTTCTGACGAGGGAGAGGGATGGTGTTGCCAAATTTATCAGCTCGGAACCACAAGTATTCTGGTTTTGGGACCCCTGTTGCCTCGCAGCGCAGCTCAAGACGATCCCCAGCAGCAACTGGGATTGATTCAGGCTGCTTTGTAATCACTATCTTCTCTGTGAGTGTTAGAGGGACATGAACAGTGACAGGCAGCAACGTAGAACAGTTCAAATGCTGCAACTTAAAATTCATGAAATTTGTTGTCTTCTCCCCTCCCCTCCAGTGTGCTACATTTGCGTTTCTGATGAGTCCCTTCAACGCACCTGTGTAACCGAGAAGCTGCAGTCCTCTCTGACAGTCGATCTTCTTGAGTCCTTCAATGAGGTCCCCCAGCGGGTAGCACCGTTTGCTAAGGTCCAGAAGGAGGAAGTACCCTGGACTGCCACTCGGCCTGGGAACAGGTGGGAGAGAGAGGGGGAGGAGGATGGAGGGAAGGAGAGGGGAGTAAGGAGGAGAGGAGCGAGGAAGCCACTCCAGGCAAACCATCCTGTGTAGGCAATGCAAGATCTCCTTAATGTTCTTCTACTAGGCAGCCAGCCGGGTCTCGTGAACTGATTTTTAGGCTTATATACGCATTTTAGGAAGAGTGATCGCCGAAGCACGAGTGCAGGCTACAGGGACTTACGAGTTGACTGCCATTCCAATTCTTTCTATCTCTTCCTCTTCGTAGCGTAGATTGGGGAGGTTTGCCGCCAAATCCCTCCATAGCCCTTTGACGTCTAACTTCTTGCCCAAGGAGTGACAGAAGGTGTATCCTTGGTCGTTTAATCCCTGTTGGAGGCGCTCCCGCGTCCAGTCGCTAGGAGGACGCTCAACTATTGCGGCCATTGTCTGCGTCCGGCGGTATAGTAAGTTAGACTCTAAATCGCGGAAGAGACGAATTTCTTTCCTTTAGTGAGTACAAATACACTTCCTGTGGGTAGGGCAGACTGACAGGGGATTCCCCACTCAGTCCCTTACTACGGGGAATGCACCAATTCAACACATTAAGCGACAGGGACTTCGGGAGAAGGAACTGAATGTGTGTAGTTAGTTCTGATTCAAACCACATGTCAGCTGTCACAAGATTCCAAAATGTTCAGTTCTGCAAATCTGTTAGCAGTCGACATGGGCTGTTTCAATCCACCACATTCATCATCGTTACTACTCCACTCCTCCTCCTCCTCCTCCTCCTCATGTACTCCGCCTTCTGGTACCTGCTTCAATCCAACTCTCTGAAGCATCATCATCTCAGCCACCTCAGGATGCCCCTCCCAGCTGCCTACACACATGTACAAGAGGGAAAACGCACACACACAGAGACCCCAGGGTTAAAATTTTCTGATATTTCACTGAACACAAGCTGCCAACTTGCGACTCTTGACTCTGTGTAAATCTAAAGACAGTCTCAAGACATTAACAACTATACTGCACAAGCACCCGTCCCTCCGGCAGGCTGCTTCGCTGACCTCTCTCTCTCTGGAAGCCAGGAGGGCACAGGTAGAAGCACACCCTTCCATCACAGGCCAGTCGGAGTAGACTGTTGGCTGCATTGGGCGAGAACTGAGTCACATGCAAGTCATGTGACGTGCAACCAACCAGCTTCTCACCTGCTCTGTATGCATCGAGTCTTGCAGCCTTTGCAGTGAAGTAGCCCCTTTTCTGGGCCCATGCTAAGAGAGGAAGAGAAGCAGCCACTGAGGGCACAGCAGGACAGTCCACAAGACAATGTACACTGGCAGGAGAGATTAGTTAGATTGTCACCATGTGACATCCATCCATAATGTGACATTTGTCCACTCACCGTCACAGATGTCCCAGGCAGTCCACACTTGTCTCCCGTGACGGCTGCTGGCAGTGAGGTCATGCTCTGTGCCTGCTGGTGGGTGTGGCTCTGCTGGTGGATGTGGCTTTACTGGTGGGTGTAGCTCTACAGGTGGGTGTGGCTCTACAGGTGAGTGTGGCTCTACTGGTGGGCGTGGCTCTGCTCGAGGGTGTGTCTCAGCCCTTGGGTGCTCCAAGCGGAGGAGGGACACCAGCGGGACGCGCTGGGCCAGGTAGCCCACCACAGTGTACGGCTCCCTGACCTGTGATATGGGGTAAATCCCTGCTAGCACCTGAGTGGGTGGGGCAAAGGGAAAGTACGTTCACTCACTATCAGCTTGCATCCACAATGAAACTTGCTCATGATACTGTGGTTTGGTGGAAGGTGATGTTCGCTGACAGTAGGGTATATGGTTAACCGGCAAATAGATCTTTAGTATATTATAGGTATATAGCAGAATTATTAATTCGATTGCAGAATTATTAATTTGACTGCAGATTGTAGGATGGTTGGTAGTCAGCTGTGAGGTGAAGGCATACAGGGCCGAAATGTGCAGTGAAAATGCTACACATGTGAAGCTCAAGATCCATCCATCCATTATCAATGTTGGTCCTGTGAGGTGGTTACCTGCAGCTGTTTCTCTGCCACTGCTGGAAAGACCAGTCCTGGGCAGTCACATAGGATAACCGAGTCAGAGAGGTAGATTGTTTGAAAGTGCTTTGTGTGTCCTGGTGTTCTTGAGACACTGACAGCCTGGTGTGAGGGTGTGGAGAGGGAGAATGGGGGGGGGGGGGGGAGGGAGAGATATGTGGACTGAGAGGGAAAGTGAGGTACGTAGGGGAGAGGAGGACAGACGTGCATGCGTAGGTGGGTGCTGGTTGTGGACTACAACAACACACCTTCTTGCCCAGCAACCCATTTATTATGGAGGATTTTCCTGCATTGGGAAAGCCTACAGGGAACACACACACACACACACACACACACACACACACACACACACACACACACACACACACACACACACACACACACACACACACACACACACACACACAACACACACACACACACACATACACACACACACACACACACACACACACACACACACAAAGTCACACACATACATACACACTACACCTGTGCACTCCACTCACCGACCATGCCAATTGTGAGGGCACCCTCCTTCTCCTCACCACAGCCCAGCAGCTGGTCTAGTGAAGGTGGACAATACTAATACTGCTAACACAGATTCACTAGGCAACAAATTTTACTACAGCGAAATGGTCGTGTGAACGGACTCTGGATCTAATCCGGATTCGCAATCCAGGATTAGCACTGTCCGTGTGAAAGGGGTTTATGAGTGCAAGCCAGAGGGAGAGTGTTACCTGAAGAAGTGTCCTCAGCTGCTAAAGAGCCTCCCTTCCCCATGGCTAGTCTTGGCTCCCAACCAGATAGGTCAATCTCTGTAGATGTGGGATCACAATGGCTCTCAATCCTCAAACACACAGCACACACACCAATGCATTTGCACCCCACCCACCCACACCCCCTTCCCCACCCACACACTACCTTGCCCCGAGTGGATCCGCACAACCACCTGCAGCAGTTCTTTGGGGCCCACTGCTGACAGTCCCCGCCCCCTTGCCCGTTTGAACCTCAGATGCACCTTCTCCTGTGGCCTTAGGGAGCTCTCCGGGTCCGGGTGAGAAGTAAAGCATACCACACGCAGAGAGGGGTATCTGGCAGAGAAGTAGTGTCGCCAGGCAACCACGACATGGGGTGGGACCAGGTCAACCTGCACAGGGAGTTACCCTCAATAGCGACACACAGCATATTCACAAACATGTATGCACTAGTAGTGTAAGTATTGTATAGTTAATAGTATTAATACTACACATGCCATGTGTACTGCTCTCTATAGTTCTAAGTTACATAGTAAATATACAGGGCCTCAGTAGTTCAATGTCTTCTGTCCAATGGCAGTTATTGCATAAAGCAGCCTATGATGAGGTCCCCAGGTAATTAGGTGTGGGCGGGACCCAGGTATGTACTCACCTTGTTGAGAACCAGTACGACTCCTTTGCTCAGCTCTTTTGTCACATAATCGAACAAGGTAGAAGGGAAGTGGAGGGGCTAGCAGGTTAGACAAGAGGGCGAGCATGGTGACAAAGCAACATTTAGCACCATCTGCACCTGTACATGGCTAAATGTACCACGTACGTACACTGTAATAGATATGTCAACATCATTAAAGAATGCAAGCATTGATTCCCAAAGTGGGAGGGCCAAAAGGGGGGATTGCATGGAAGGGAGGCTGGACTCACTGCAAAGCGGACATCAGCAACAATGCAGATAACAGTGGAGCGCTCCAGTACTCTCCAGAGCTGGCGCCATGTCTGTGAGGATCGACAGTAGAAGGATCGCAGCACCGACATGTTCACCCACCCTAGCTACCACCTGTACCCCCCCCCCCCCACACACACACACATCATACACACAGACTCTGACAATTCGCTGATAATACTGCAAAAAGCCATATTTCTTTAAATCAAGAAGAAATTTTAGCACCCGAAGTGTCTAGTAGCATTTTCAGCAACTTCCAAACTGCATGGTCATTACGCAAGTGTGTTGTGGCTTAGCAATTTTAGAGGGCTAATCACTAAGGTGGATAATAAGTAAGTGTGTACAAGACCTCATTAGCATTCTCTTTACATACCTTTCATATACAAATAAAACAGGAGTCTTTTCAGTGTATTGTGCATATGCACTCACCTCTAGGTTCCCGTCTTTGGCCCGTGTGGTTACCCAATCATGTCAGCATGCAAGAACCTAGCCACGCAGAAGATCTCCACGTATTGTGTATACGTACTCACCTCTAGGTTATGTTCAATGAAGCTGAGTTTCTCTTCCGGCTGTGAGTGCATCTTCTTAAGGTAGCGATCAAAATAGTCCTTTTCTCTTTGCTCAAGGCTGGCCTTAGACAGGGAGTAGTCCCACAGGGGCCTCTTGGGTAGACCCAGCTCTTGATGTGAGCAAAGACACACACACATACACAATGGGGACAGATAAGGTTGAAAGTAGTGTGCCAGACAGTGTAAGGTGGAGGTATACCTCAGTGTGCCGGTGTAAGCATGCCAATGTGCCTGTGTGTATACATTATTGTGTTTTTAGATCCACATCGCGAGACTCATTCTCTACTGACTTGCTTGCTCTGGGTAGAAGTCTTCCACCCTGTACTCCCTCTTCTCCATTGGAACAGGCACTATTGTCTCTCTTTGTGCCCGGAGCTTCTGGCTGGCTACTGCTTCAGGGGACTCTGCAGCAAACTGCAGTCTGTATCTGTACACATGGAACGCAGAGGCACAAAATGGTTGCTTTCCTTGTCAGTCCTGGCTGTGTCTCGGTACATGGCAAAGACTAAGGGCGGCCTATGTAGTGCCCTGATTGGGGGTCACAGTCCATGGAGGCTCAGTGAAATGCGTTGTAGATAACTGGCTTTTGCACACATCCGTGTAGCATTAATTCAAAACCTACTGATCGTAGGATGAATACACTTTGACTAGGAAGGTAATCACCAGCGGCAAACACACTGCAGTTCATTACACTACCCATACTTCCACTAGTCACATACAGTGGAACCTCTCTATAGTGGACCCACTGGGACCCAGCTGACTGTCCTGTATAGAGAGGTGTCCCTAATTCAGAGATAGATTTGTACACACCTCTATGTGGCCAAGACTGCAGACAGTGTCCTCATTTGAGAGGTGTCCTTTACTTAGAGTGCCCTTTATAGAGAGGTCCCACTGTAGATCATGCATTTAATGTAGCTTATGCCTGCGTAGGAGATTAATAACCTACTGGTGGACATTAGTACTGGTGTCTTAGAATACGCATATGATGGTGTACGTACTACATTATTTTGAAAAAGCTTGTCCGGCTAGGCGTCGTCATTGCTTGAAGTATTGCTGGAGTTCACTAGTGAATTGGATTTCTGAATACACGTTTCGCACCAAACGTTTTGGCAACTCACTGCTGCCGTCTTCAGTGGTAAAGTTGTACAGGAACTTTGGTGAAGAGGGTAACTATGTCGAATGAGACCAAGATCTTGTTCTCTTCCAGGCTCTGTTAGGTAGTGAATCTTGCAAAGTCACTGTGTTGGGTGAAGAAGGCAGCAAGGAGCTGCCAAAATGGTTGGTGTATTCAAGAAATCCGATTGGCTAGTGAACTCCAGCAATAACTCAAGCAATGTACTACCTTGTTATAGCCAGTACATTGACTACAGCATGAACTATGTCTGTACATAGGCAGTCAGTGTCACTGTACAGTACCTCCTCTAGTATTGGGTGCAGCCTCAAAGACAGCACTTGCATTGGTAATGAGGCCTATCGCACCTGTTTGGGTCATAGCCACTCGGGTGTGCATAGGAAGGCTGTTGGTGCAACTTGGTCACTGTCACTGATGAGGTGTCAAGTGGACGCATCTCCTTGGTGCCTTCAGGAGGTTGTCCCATCCTGTCGTCATCGTCTGAATCCGCATCAGAGCTGGACTGGGACCTAGAACCGTGGTCTGCGTGTATCCAACATATTCTCACTATAACTTTATTGTACAACATACGTATAGGCTAGCTACTATTAGCTATTGCACAACATACGTACGTATAGCTACCTGTAGCTATAATATTGTGTGTTTGTAGTAAATTCAAGCACAGCTAATTACAGACCTCCACTGACCCGCACGCTTCTCCTTGTGGTGTTTTCTGTCTCTCTTAGCCTTTAGCTGAGCCTTCTTCTGCTTTCCACTGTAAGGCTTTCTCCTTGGCATGATGGAGATTCATTAGACAGTTTGGCTACATCAATATTCAAGCTGTTTTGCTATTGTCACGTGATAGGCGTCAAAACACTGCACGCGCAAGCTGCGCGTTTCTATTGGCGCTAAATAGGCGGTACGCTGGTTGCGTAGCAACTCCTGGGAGTGTCCTCTGGAGCTACACATTAGTTCATTGCCGCTGCAGTGATCGCAACAAGGAAGGAGGAACATGAGCCACGGAACGAAGTCCTCTTTGATGACCCCCGATCCCTACCACACTCCTGGGTAGGTGGGTGGGTAGGGCCACCTCGTGATCACCACATGATCTCTTGTACTTTACCTGACCGTCGCCCTCCCTCTTCCACCGCGCCAACAGGTACCTCGGCTATGTACCCCAGTTCAAGTACAGGATTGGAAACACGTTCGGTCACATGACCCACGAGATCCTCTCCGACAAAGCGGTTCCCAGATCAAGCAACCCCGTGTTGGGGGACACGCAGGCAGTCGCCCCGCCCTCCACCAAGACTATGGTCGGCCTTCAAGGTCGTTCACACAGCTGGGGCACACAGAAGTACGTCGCGCCCATGGTGCCAGGGTACACAGGTGAGCCGCGCGCGGCTAGAGCCTCAGATCAGATGAGAGTGTGGTGTGTATCTGGAATGGCTGGGCAGATCATGCTGTAGTGCAGTATATATGCGTTGTACAGTGTATTAAGTCATGTGTCTGTGGTTGTACCATGAGTGCAGATTATATTCTGGGGTTGTATATGTATGTACATATGCATGTGCAAGATTTAGATTTCGACATTTCTCCACTCAAGTAACACTACATCAAGTGTTGATAGAGCCAAAGGCCACTTATGACAACACCTTCCTCTCTGCAGGCTACATCCCGCAGCAGCTGAACCACTACGGTGCCCGTTATGCCGAGATATGCCAATCTGCCGTGTCTAACTTTGAGCATGGCCAACAGAAGCAGAAGGCCAGCGAGGCAGAGTTCAGGACCCTCAGCCGACTGCAGTGTGACCCCAGTACACGCCCCCACGAGACACTGGCCCAGAACACCACACCCCTCAAACCAGTTGCAGACAAGGCCAAGCCGTATCTCCTGTCCTTCTCCAAGCAGCACTCCATCTCTCCCTTCTACATGCCGGATGGACACCCTCAGAAGTACTTCATGGCTGGCTACACTGGGTTTGTGCCCACAGCTCGCAAGCACTTTGGTCAGAGTTATCCCATCATCACCACCACCGCCCTTCACGAACACAAGGCGCAGTCCGACAGACTGAGCAAGTCTTGGAACGAGCCAGTGTCTGTGTTCCGTCAGGAGGAGAGGAGAGTGCAGACATCCACCATCTACCCCAAGGACTCCGGACTAGTTCCCCGCTACACTGGCCACATCCCAGGTGAGTGGTGTGCCACACGTGTTGTGTGTGCTGTACCCTGCACTATTTATACATGTATGGTATGTGAGTGTATGTATGCATGCATGCATGGTATGTGAGTGAACACTGTTATGATGTGTATGTGTTTTGTTGTGTGTGCAGGTGAGAAATTCAAGTTTGGACACCCCTTCGGCAGCAGCACGAGGGGCGCTGCACCACGAGTTGCCTGCTGAAGGCAGTGCCAAACCGTGGCTGGCAATTGTACATAAATATACATGACTTACTTTTTTATAATAACAAAAAGATTTTCTTTTCTTTTGTGCAGTTTTAGCACACCAACACAATACTTTACTTTGTTATCTGCATTGTAATGGCTATGAATGAAGATCATTTGAATGCAGGTGGGAAGTAGACAAACAAGCTGGTTTTGTGAGATGTGTGTAGAGTCCACAAACCATTCCACTGGCAATAGAGAAGGTGGTGAACACGTCATGACTGTGAACTCAGAGGGTCACTGTTACCACCTCGCTTCAAGTCTGCCTTTGCAATCGGAGTAATTCCATTACATAATTTGTAGTAAACAACATCACCACCTCCAGCTAGACACGATGAAAGATATATTATAGAGAGATATTATCAGAGAGTGCAGTAGCACTCTCTGCATGACAATATGATTTTTGCCGCAACCTTTGAAAGAGAGATTTGGAGAAGAAGAGACAGTTGTGGAAGAAAAAACCACCAGGGGAAGGCCACAAAGCACTGCAAACGCACAAAAAGATAGCTCAAGGTCCCTTAAGGGCTATAGAGTGGATAAGTGTTGAAAAACAACAGACACACACACACACATAAAGGTGCTGCAATGCTTAATTATTGATCATTTTACCTTGTAATAGGACTTTCTGTACCTCTACTGCCAATGACATTACATGTATGCTCAAAGAGCTTAAAGAGCAATACTGTGCAGTCCTTGTAGCATGCCTTTAGATTGGTTTTGAAGAGATTTCTCTTAATTCTGGGGTGCTGTCAGGCCTCATAGTGCACAACTGCTGATTGTTAGTGTGGTGTAGTTCTGTGCCTTTCCTGGTTGTGAGAGGGTATTTGAGATAATCTTTTTGACTTAGACCAATCCTATAGTGACTGGTGTATGCCTTCCAACTCATGGTTTGATTATGCTAAGTATCCTGAGCTAGGTACATACAGTACGATAAGGTACACAGGTAGACAAAATGACCAATTTGCATTTCAATGCTGTTGTGTGCCACTTCACTGTCAATGGCATTGGTGATGTCTGCTTGAAGATCATGCAATATTGTGCAGTCCTTGTAGAATGTACGTAGCATGTCTTTAGGGTGTTTTAGGGACTTGTCTTAATTCTGGCATATTGTCGACACTTATAATGTGCACAACTGCTGATTATTATGACCAATTTTAACTTCCCCTGGAATCAACATGAGTAGAAAACCCAGGCTAAAGTACCAGAAGCAATACAAGCAGAGTGTCCAAGAGCCTCACTTTGGAAAGCCGTAGCATGCAACTCTTGGTGACCACCCCGCCCTCCTGTAGTGTATATAGCTGCTGACCCCTAAACATCGTTCAGTAACAAAGGAGAAAATGGCGCCAACCCTGCTGTACGTTATGGATCTACCTTTTCTCGCTGTTTCGGCATCGCGTTGACCTTGGACAGCGCAGGAATCGTCTTCGTGGCAGTTCATTTGTTGTTTATTGCCAGCAGGCTTGGCGCAGGAGCCGTCGTGCGTGATCGCGCTTACACTCTAACTCCGTGTTGCTTTTACCCCCGTCCCCAGGACGTAGTGCGCTCCATTCGTGCCCCACGTTGCTTCTGGGCAGCACCAAGGGGTCAGGGTATGTGGGAGAATAACGTGTGCTTCCTCTGGAGAACTATGGGGAGGACGTATCCTGACTGGCCAGGAGGACAGCCAGTACTTGCAGCACTTTCGCATGTCAAAGGATACGTTTTGGGTTTCTGACTCAAACATACGGCAAGTGTTTCGAAAAGCAAGATAATCGAATGAGGAGTGCAGTACCTGCTACCAAAAGACTAGCCATTGTTTTACACTGGGTAGCCCATGCCCCTAGATTCTCTCAACTGGCTACATTGTATTCCCTTGGTAAATCAACAGTTATATATCTGTTGTGCGCCGAGGCATAAACATTCTACGCGAGAGGCTGACTCCCAATGCAATCTTGTTTCCCATGGCATCGGAGCTTAAGCAAGTAATGGTGGATTTTGAGGCATTGTGTGGGCTACTATACTGCGCTGGAGCTCTGGATGGCACATTCATGCCTATTAAGAAGCCTGGGATGTTTGGAGACACCTACTTTTGTTACAAAAAGTTTTGTGCAATACTATTATTGGGATATATGTGGATGCCCGAGGGATTTTCACATATGTTATGTTGGAAGACCTGGATCAGTTGCTGCACTCACTACCATCCTGAGTGCTCTGCTCGACTGTTCTATCTCTTGGGTAGCTAGTAGGGAACTATAGCCACATTTAAGGCCACAGATAGTAGAGAACAGTTGCCAATCCCTGCATGTTCTCTACAATATATCTAACTACTAGAGACGGCCGAACTCACAGAGTTGCAAAGCAACGAAATGTCAGACCAGCTCAGGAAATGCCTAATCACACGCTTCACATCGTACTCTTCTCGTTTCCTGTCCCTAAGACTCTGAAAGCGTCCGTTAGCACAGGTAAAGAGAGGCACTTGGCATCTCGTAGCGATGCCAGTTCATTGTGGCTAGCAAAGGTCATCTTAACCCAGATGTAGGTGTTAACAAGGTGCGACATTGGGAGTTGCCCATCCCTGTTCTCTACTATCTATGCTACGATACATGCAGTGCACTGTTTCCCCTGAAGCTACTTGCACTCGTCATCATCATCAGCGCTGTCGGTGACGACGGTCTTCACGGGGTGGTCAGGACGGCCCAACAGTGCGCCACAGCTCCACATGGTCATGTATCCATCTTGCTGCAAGTTCTTTGTGGAACAATCTCCTGTGTTGGTCCCAAATCCTTCGGCGTAGTGCGGTATTTCAACACCCCCCACCTTGGTGAGGGGTGGGAGGGGGGAGCGAGAGCGAGAGCGAGCGCCCTTCGGGTGGTCGATCTGGTACAGGTTGTCTTCGGACAGAACAGAAGCTCTGACAGCAGGCAGCTTGTGTCTGCTGCACGGGTTGGCCATCGCCATTGGTTGCGAGGACTGACCAGCGGCTGGTTTACTGTGCATCCTCCTGTTGTTGTGAAAGAAAAGGGAGAGGGATTCAAAATGCATCACAAGAAATACTTGCTTCGTTACTTTTCTATTCCACACACGTTTGTTATGCAGTGGTGTTGCTAAATGGAGCAAGTGTCTTACTGATTGCACAACCCAACAGTCTGTCTTGTGCTCAGATGCAAGTGGTGAAGATGAAGAAGTGCATGCATAACACGTGGTGCAGTGGATCTTACCTTCTTCTTGCAACCAGAATGCAGGCAGTGCACGCTGCAATTATGAACATGCCCACCAGCACACCACCCACAGTGGCACAAACAACCACCACAAGATTGACTGGGGCTAGGTCATCAGCAGCTGCAGAGGTAGTGTGGGAAGAGGGGGCTGTGGTGGAGAAGGAGGGGAAGGAGGTAGAGGAGGGGGAAGAGTGATCTGTTTGGCGGTGGAATAGAGAAGAAAAGGGAAAGTGGATGTGGTGGATACTAGAAGATGGTGAGTTTATAAACGGTTTTAGGAAAGCTGTTCACCTCTTGCCACTGCATGAAGGACTGCCACTCTTCCAGTGCACGAGTCAAGCGAGTAACAGATGGGCTCTACCTGGTCACTGCTACTGGCAAGTACTACATAGTAACCCTCATGTCGTGCAGTGGCGTTGAGGGCAACAGCAGTCTGGTTGAAGTCCTCCAAGCTGTACTCTCCTGGAGTCAGACGATTCCACGCCCCTCCCATTGCTGTGCCGATGAAGAACCAATGGAGACTCTTGTACTGTGCAGCGGACACAGACAAGCTCAGGTTCTCCCCCGGAGTAAAGTACACAGTTTTGTTTGCTGGGTATACTGCCGGAAAGCCTACAATACGCAAAATAGAGATGAAACTATTAATTGTATTTCTGTTTGGTATTCAACTGCAAACTGGCCAGCATGATATGTTGATGAAACAAGCAGTGTACAAATGTAACCTATTGAGCTCACTAGTCTGTGAATAGAATTGCAACTGAACAGATCTAAAGTGTGTGACCTTCTTTCTGTGAAGGATTACCATTAGACCATTACATATGGCACAACAGCCCAGGTACTCCTAATAAGAGCCTACCTTGTAAATCCACATAGACAGGATCAGATTGGGCCTCTCCCAGCCCGTTGGTTGCAACACAGTAGTATAATCCTCTTGTGTCCACAGAGAAATTGTTGAGAGTGAGCTTAAGGCGAAAGTCGAAGAGTTGGGGCTTGTAGAACGGCCTTAAGATGACATTCGGCCCTGACTGGAGTTGGGCTCCGTCTTTGAACCATGCAAGAGAGGGATAGGGAGCAACGTGCTTCCCCACAATACAGTCCATTGTGGGGAGGTTGGACCCATACACAGAGAGGATGCGGCCAGCATCAGTTAGCCGGGGCTTGGGGGGAGGGGCTGTGGGAGAATGCATGTGGAAGTTTCTTACAATGACTCATGCAGCACACATTGCGGCAAATTGCAGACGGCATGTCTCACCTCGCGGCAGCTGCACCCTCACAAACACCCTCTCCACTCCACTGGGATGGGACACCTGACAGATCAGCTCTTGTTCGTCAAGTGCTGTCAGAATGTAACTGCTTCCGTACCACAAACCAGCACCCTGATATTGACCGTCATCGCTCTGCAGCTGGTAGTAGGGCAGCTCAGCATTCTCGGTAACAACAGATCCATTGAGATGCAGCCACTGAGCTTCATTGTCTTGTTCGCTGTCACTGCTGCACAGCATCAGCGGACATTCATTCTTGTGGTAATCCGAGTGCACAGTGTACACGCTGTTGTTGCCCAGAGGAAATGGTACCTTCTCCTGGCCAAACCCCAGCACGCGGATACCTGTGTGACACGCGTACACACACCTAACCTTTACCATAATATAGCTTGTATATAATGTAGCTATATAGCGGACACAAGAGAGGTAGCCTAACACAGGCTGCAGTTTGTCACTGCGCACACACACACCACGTGCAGGGACTCAGTACAGATTGAATGTGCATGGTGTGACTCGTGTTGCTGGCTGCAACGGCTCTGCATGCCAACACTCACACTCAGCTCCGTGGGGAAGGACCAGCACAGGGGTAAGGGCACTCAGAAGGAAAGCACCCAACAGATACATTCTGCAAGAGTTCCCACAGCAGCGGCTTCCGCAGCAAAACAGCAATTGTTTGTGGTGGACTAGCTACTATGTGTCCATATATAAAGTACATTAAGACTGAAAGTGAAGGGCTTCCATATAGAACTATGAAACTGAGAGAATACGCTAGTAGGCAAAAACATGGCCCACTGCCCACTGCGGGGGCTGTGCCGGTCAATCTATCATGTGCAGATTTGGAGGAGTATTAAGTGGGAGGTTGGATGGACCCGTGGGCTTTGGTGCAAATGCTCAGTATAACAGCAACTTAATTAATTGATTAATTGAAAGGACAGGGTCTTCAATATGGTATTCAATCAATCCATGAATATAGGTCTTCTGAATGCAAGAGGGAAGCAAAACAGAATGGTAGCAGTGACTGGTTGCGTTGGGCAACTTGTCACGACATCCATTAATTTTGCAAAATGGCACAGCCGACCGAGAAGATATCAAAATTGCATGTGTAGGAGTGACATGGAACATAATATCAATAAAGAACGAAGAGAATTAAGCGCTGCATCCACCTTGTTGCAATTTGGCAGCAGCAACTCATTTGCTCTGCTTTACTATATAATATAGCTTATATATAATGTAGCTATATAATATATATTATTATTTGTGCAAAAACAATCCTGTCAACATAGATCGATGTAGATGGGGTCCATATTTGTCATAATATAGGGACACATTTACTGGGGAACATATTTTATGGCAGGGAACTGATTTTGCAGCAAAAGTATTTCCGGGGGTCCAAATATTTCGCAAAAATATCTGGACTTGGACGGGACCTGAGTGGACCTGGGGGCGCATATTTCGGGGCTCCAAATTTTGTGACAGATCTACACACGTAAACTCTTAATTCTACCCAAAACTTGCCCCAAAGTAAGAAACAGCGTGTTTGCCACACACTGCACTGTCGACATCTTGTAGTCCACACGGACGGCACGTCGCGCAGTCGCTATTTCTGAGAAATTCACCGAGTTACCCGCCCACGGCTTGATTTTTGGCCGATATAATCTGAACTCTATGAATATCTCAGGAAATGTAAGCGCAATTTAGTTTAGTATTGGTGTGCGAGTTGGACATAGATGCTAGTACCTGATATCTACGTAGGTTGGACGTTTATCACTTATCAACTGTTGGAATTACACGACGACAAATACGTTAATTTCACGGAGTTACTCCATTTACCCTAGCAGAAACACAGAGGTAGTCTAACACAGGCTGCAGTTTGTCACTACGCACACACACACCACGTGCAGGGACTCAGTACAGATTGAATGTGCATGGTGTGACTCGTGTCTGCAACGGCTCTGCATGCCAACACTCACACTCAGCTCCGTGGGGAAGGACCAGCACAGGGGTAAGGGCACTCAGAAGGAAAGCACCCAACAGATACATTCTGCAAGAGTTCCCACAGCAGCGGCTTCCGCAGAAAAGCACTGAAAGTGTAGGGCTACTACTTCTATGCCTTGGAAACACAGGATGGGAAACACGTTCGGCTGCCTGACCCACGAGATCCTCTCTGAGAAGGCGGTTCCCAGATCGGGCAACCGCATGTTGGGTACCGCATGCAGTCGCCCCGCCCCCGCCAAGACGATATAGGGTCAGCCTTCACGGCCGTTCACACAGCTGGGGCACACAGAAGTACGTCGCGCCCATGGTGCCAGGGTACACAGGTGAGCCGCGCGCGGCTAGAACCTCAGATCAGATGAGAGTGTGGTGTGTATCTGGAATGGCTGGGCAGATCATGCAACACCCTCCTCTCTGCAGGCTACATCCCGCAGCAGCTGAACCACTACGGCGCCCGTTATGCCGAGATATGCCTATCTGCCGTGTCTAACTTTGAGCATGGCCAACAGAAGCAGAAGGCAAGTGAGGCAGAGTTCAGGACCCTCAGCCGACTGCAGTGTGACCCCAGTACACGCCCCCACGAGACACTGGCCCAGAACACCACACCCCTCAAACCAGTTGCAGACAGGGCCAAGCCGTATCTCCTGTCCTTCTCCAAGCAGCACTCCATCTCTCCCTTCTACATGCCGGATGGACACCCTCAGAAGTACTTCATGGCTGGCTACACTGGGTTTGTGCCCACAGCTCAAAAGCACTTTGGCCAGAGTTATCCCATCATCACCACCACCGCCCTTCACGAACACAAGGCACAGTCCGACAGACTGAGCAAGTCTTGGAACGAGCCAGTGTCTGTGTTCCGTCAGGAGGAGAGGAGAGTGCAGACATCCACCATCTACCCCAAGGACTCCGGACTAGTTCCCCGCTACACTGGCCACATCCCAGGTGAGTGGTGTGCCACACGTGTGGTGTGTGCTGTACCCTGCACTATTTATACATGTGTCCTGTGTTGTGCATTAAGCAACTATATACAGTAGCTTGGTGGTCCATGGTATGGTATGTGAGTGTATGTATGCATGCATGCATGGCATGTGAGTGCATGTATGTATGTATGCATGCATGCATGGTATGTGAGTGTATGTATGTATGCATGCATACATGCATGGCATGTGAGTGCATGTATGTATGCATGCATGCATGCATGGTATGTGAGTGTATGTATGTATGCATGCATGGTATGTGAGTGCATGTATGTATGCATGCATGCATGGTATGTGAGTGCATGTATGTATGCATGCATGCATGCATGGTATGTGAGTGCATGTATGTATGCATGCATGCATGGTATGTGAGTGTATGTATGTATGCATGCATGCATGGCATGTGAGTGCATGTATGTATGCATGCATGCATGCATGCATGGTATGTGAGTGTATGTATGTATGCATGCATGCATGGTATGTGAGTGTATATATGTATGCATGCAGGCATGCATGGTATATGAGTGTATGTATGCATAAATGCATGGTATGTGAGTGAACACTGTTATGATGTGTATGTGTTTTGTTGTGTGTGCAGGTGAGAAGTTCAAGTTTGGACACCCCTTCGGCAGCAGCACGATGGGCGCCGCACCAGGAGTTGCCTGCTGAAGGCAGCGCCAAACCGTGGCTGGCAATTGTACAGAGATATACATGACTTACTTTTTATAATTAATAACAAAAAAACAACATTTTCTTTTCGTTTGTGCAGTTTTAGCACACAAACACAATAATTTACTTTGTTATCTGCATTTTAATGGTTATGAATGAAGATCATTTGGATGCAGGTGGGAAGTAGACGAACAAGCTGGTTTGGTGAGATGTGTGTAGAGTCCACAAACCATTCCACTGGCAATAGAGAAGGTGGTGAACACGTCATGACCGTTAACTCGGAGGGTCACTGTTACCACCTCGCTTCAAGTCTGCCTTTGCAATTGGAGTAATTCCATTAGATAATTTGTAGTAAACAACATCACCACCTCCAGACACGATGGCTAATGTTACACTGTAAGGAGATGAAGGAGGGGAGGAGTACTCTACACAATGTACAGCTGTGATTTGATGCCTCCCAATGCTCTTACCCTATCGCTGCTTCTACCCCCTTGGGGAGTGACGGTTGGACTGTTTGCAGGAGCACATTGAGCCTGGGAAGAGCACGAAGGGAAAGTCAATGACGTCAAAGAGTAACACCACCTCCCACCCACATACTCTGTGAGGGTAAACTTGCTGTCTTTTCCAAGGGGTACAATGACTTCTCGCTCATCACCCTGAAAGTGTGTTCAAGTGCATGTGAGTGTGTGTTCATACACGTACAGTGTGTTGTATGTGTGTGTGTGTGTGTGTGTGTGTGTGTGTGTGTGTGTGTGTGTGTGTGTGTGTGTGTGTGTGTGTGTGTGTGTGTGTGTGTGTGTGTGTGTGTGTGTGTGTGTGTGTGTGTGTGTGTGTGTGTGTGTGTGTGTGTGTGTGTGTGTGTGTGTGTGTGTGTGTGTGTGTGTGTGTGTGTGTGTGTGTGTGGAAGACAACCACTGAAGGAACAGCGTGTGCAGCTGGACACGTGATTAACAAGGCATTCAGAGTGTGATGCTACTGCATACCATGCCTACGTGGATGCAGGTGAGGTCCAACTCTTTCAATGGGTGCTTCAGAACCGTCCTACCCACTCCGTCTGTTGGCAATTAAAGAAAACAACAGCGAATAGCCTATTTAATACCAAAACCTGAACCACCGTGGCCGTACAACGCTATATCTGCACGTGTGTGTAAATGCGTCCACCCGTTTCTCAACCGTGAAGGCTTGCACCAACATGTCGCGGCAGGTCGAGGACAGACTCGAGCACTTTAGCACAACTCGACACCAGCATACGTATATCATGAGTCATGAGTCCACATTCGGCCAGTGAACGTCATGCAGTAGTTACTTACTCGTCTCAATATTCGCTTGAACTAACGACACTTCTGCTTCACTTTGTTTCATTAGTACAGGCATACATACACGGCAGAAGAAGTCAAAGAGAAAACAGTGGTCGCGGTTCGCGATTGACAAGCAAAGCCAATGTGACCAAGGGGCTCCCCCCAAAGTGGTCACGTCACTATACGATACATGCAGTATGTGCACTGTTTCCCCTGAAGCTACTGGCACTCGTCATCAGCAGCGCTGTCAGTGACGACGGTCTTCACGGGGTGGTCAGGAAGGCCTAACAGTGCGCCACAGCTCCCCATGGTCATGTATCCCTCTTGCTGCAAGTTCTTTGCGGAACAATCTCCTGTGTTGGTCCCAAATCCTTCGGCGTAGTGCGGTATTTCAACACCCCCCACCTTGGTGAGGGGTGGAAGGGGGGAGCGAGAGCGAGAGCGAGCGCCCTTCGGGTGGACGATCTGGTACAGGTTGTCCTCGGACAGGACAGAAGCTCTGACAGCAGGCAGCTTGCGTCCGCTGTACGGGTTGGCCACCGCCATTGGCTGCGAGGACTGACCACTGGCTGGTTTACTGTGCATCCTCCTGTTGTTGTGAAAGAGAAGGGAGAAGCATTCAAAATGTATCACAAGAAATACTTGCTTCGTTACTTATCTATTCCACATATGTTTGTTATGCAGTGGTGTTGCTAAATGGAGTAAGTGTCTTACTGATTGCACAACCCAACAGTCTGTCTTGTGCTCAGATGCAAGTGGTGAAGATGAAGAAGTGCATGCATAACACGTGGTGCAGTGGATCTTACCTTCTTCTTGCAACCAAAATGCAGGCAGTGCACGCTGCAATTATGAACATGCCCACCAGCACACCACCCACAGTGGCACAAACAACCACCACAAGATTGACTGGGGCTAGGTCATCAGCAGCTGCAGAGGTAGTGTGGGAAGAGGGGGCTGTGGTGGAGAAGGAGGGGAAGGAGGTAGAGGAGGGGGAAGAGTGATCTGTTTGGCGGTGGAATAGAGAGGAAAAGGGAAAGTGGATGTGGTGGATACTAGATGATGATGAGTTTATAAACGGTTTTAGGAAAGCTGTTCACCTCTTGCCACTGCATGCAGGACTGCCACTCGTCCAGTGCACGAGTCAAGCGAGTGACAGATGGGCTCTACCTGGTCACTGCTACTGGCAAGTACTACATAGTAACCCTCATGTCGTGCAGTGGCGTTGAGGGCAACAACAGTCTGGTTGAAGTCCTCCAAGCTGTACTCTCCTGGAGTCAGACGATTCCACGCCCCTCCCATTGCTGTGCCAATGAAGAACCAATGAAGACTCTTGTACTGTGCAGCAGACACAGACAAGCTCAGGTTCTCTCCCGGAGTAAAGTACACAGTTTTGTTTGCTGGGTATACTGCCGGAAAGCCTACAATACGCAAAATAGAGATGAAACTATTAATTGTATTTCTGTTTGGTATTCAACTGCAAACTGGCCAGCATGATATGTTGATGAAACAAGCAGTGTACAAATGTAACCTATTGAGCTCACTAGTCTGTGAATAGAATTGCAACTGAACAGATCTAAAGTGTGTGACCTTCTTTCTGTGAAGGATTACCATTAGACCATTACATATGGCACAACAGCCCAGGTACTCCTAATAAGAGCCTACCTTGTAAATCCACATAGACAGGATCAGATTGGGCCTCTCCCAGCCCGTTGGTTGCAACACAGTAGTATAATCCTCTTGTGTCCACAGAGAAATTGTTGAGAGTGAGCTTAAGGCGAAAGTCGAAGAGTTGGGGCTTGTAGAACGGCCTTAAGATGACATTCGGCCCTGACTGGAGTTGGGCTCCGTCTTTGAACCATGCAAGAGAGGGATAGGGAGCAACGTGCTTCCCCACAATACATTCCATTGTGGGGAGGTTGGACCCATACACAGAGAGGATGCGGCCAGCATCAGTTAGCCGGGGCTTGGGGGGAGGGGCTGTGGGAGAATGCATGTGGAAGTTTCTTACAATGACTCATGCAGCACACATTGCGGCAAATTGCAGACGGCATGTCTCACCTCGCGGCAGCTGCACCCTCACAAACACCCTCTCCACTCCACTGGGATGGGACACCTGACAGATCAGCTCTTGTTCGTCAAGTGCTGTCAGAATGTAACTGCTTCCGTACCACAAACCAGCACCCTGATATTGACCGTCATCGCTCTGCAGCTGGTAGTAGGGCAGCTCAGCATTCTCGGTAACAACAGATCCATTGAGATGCAGCCACTGAGCTTCATTGTCTTGTTCGCTGTCACTGCTGCACAGCATCAGCGGACATTCATTCTTGTGGTAATCCGAGTGCACAGTGTACACGCTGTTGTTACCCAGAGGAAATGGTACCTTCTCCTGGCCAAACCCCAGCACGTGGATACCTGTGTGACACGTGTACACACACCTAACCTTTACTATAATATAGCTTGTATTTAATGTAGCTATATAGTGGACACAAGAGAGGTAGCCTAACACAGGCTGCAGTTTGTCACTACGCGCACACACACCACGTGCAGGGACTCAGTACAAGTATAATGTGCATGGTGTGACTTGTGTTGCTGGCTGCAACGGCTCTGCATGCCAACACTCACACTCAGCTCCGTGGGGAAGGACCAGCACAGGGGTAAGGGCACTCAGAAGGAAAGCACCCAACAAATACATTCTGCAAGAGTTCCCACAGCAGCGGCTTCCACAGCAAAACAGCAATTGTTTGTGGTCGACTAGCTACTATGTACCCATATATAAAGTACATTAAGACTGAAAGTGAAGGGCTTTCATATAAAACTATGAAACTGAGAGAATACGCTAGTAGGCAAAAACACGGCCCACTGCCCACTGCGGGGGCTGTGCCGGTCAATCTATAATGTGCAGATTTGGAGGAGTATTAAGTGGGAGGTTGGATGGACCCGTGGGCTTTGGTGCGAATGCTTAGTATAACAGCAACTGATTAATTGATTAATTGAAAAGACAGGGTCTTCAATATGGTATTCAATCAATCCATGAATATATAGGTCTTCTGAATGCAGGAGGGAAGCAAAACAGAATGGTAGCAGTGACTGGTTGCGTTGGGCAACTTGTCACGACATCCATCAATTTTGCAAAATGGCACAGCCGACCGAGAAGATACCAAAATTGCATGTGTAGGAGTGACATGGAACATAATATCAATAAAGAACGAAGAGAATTAAGCGCTGCATCCACCTTGTTGCAATTTGGCAGCAGCAACTCATTTGCTCTGCAGAGGCACACTGAGTTCACTCATCAAGAACGGCCGTGCACTACACTCTTCAAACGTGTTGAGTGGGGTAGGCACCAAGAAATACGTAACACTGCAGTGGGTTATCATCAACAGCTTTCATAATCTACAGAAAATAAAAAGTACTCAAAAATATTAGTTTTTTGCCGAGTCTTTTTGCTGAAGCAGTTTACGGAGGTTGTCCACTGTATTGACTGGCTGTGAGCAGACAAAGTTCTTGCACACGTATGCAGTGGCCTTTCCATCAACTTTGCTCATGTTCTGCACTGGAGGCAGCCATTTTGTCACAGGGCTATGGCCACTGCCGTCATGGACCACTAGCAGACGAGACAGCAGGCTGCTGCAGTTAACACATTCTATCATGGAGCGAGTGTCTTCTGACTGGAGGCTTCCACAAATGACAACCTGCAGGGGCGGGGCACAGTGGGAGGGGACAGAGAGCATGTTCACATCCCAGGGACACAAGGTCACACTATCAACACTGATACTGCGCCACTCTGCACTTCCAAGATCGTTAACAGCTGGATGTGGCTCTGTACCGTACAATACAGTTTGAACAATCTGCAAGAGGCTATGTGCGTACACAGTGCATGGAATTGGATGATTATTACCCAAAGCCACACCTTGAATCCCTATCTTCCTAGACCACTTACAGTAGAACCTGCCCAATTGTTCTGACCTGGGAGGTACCAAATCTCTGATGAGGTGCGATGTATGTAGTTGACACTAGTGGTATCGCGGTATTGCTAGTGGTCAATAATTTGGTAGAGGCTCATTGCTACGGCATAGGTAGGACTGGGCAAATTTTTGAGCAATCACGTAGCAGTGAAGAAACAGATAGAAATGTAGACGTTTCGACTGCGAAGGTCTTCGTCAGTACAAACGTCTACATTTCTATCTGTTTCTTCACTGCTACGTGATTGCTCAAAAATTTGCCCAGTCCTACACTAGTGGTATCGCGGTATTGCATTGATACCGTTCCGGTATATATTTGTATGTTCGTCATACTGGTAACTGGATACCAATTATACCGTGAAATACCCATTTAGCCTCAGTAACATTTGGAGCTGTAACTGGCAAGCAAGATCTTAATTAAGCTTCTAAACAACATTACCCATCTTGAATATATCTCTGTGAACAACTTTTGTTCCTTGGGTAGACGGCGAAATGGTACAAAAACGATTTTTAACTGGATAAACAGAAGCTTCCGGGGCAACCTTTTTGTTTTGTAGATTGTTTCTGCACCGGTTCGTTCAGAAAGATCGTTACCAACGCTTCAAGAGTCGGTAGTGTTGCGTGTAGCGTACGAACAAAACGGTGCAAATGGAAGGAGCTCACAGACACTGCAACGTATTTTATTGCTAAGGACTCTCTTCCTACACAAACATACACATGTAGTTATATCGCAATGTTTATTTTTAAAGAAATACCGCCCACCCTTAGGCACTACAGTGGAACCTCTCTATAGTGGACACCATTGGGACCCAGCTGGCTGTCCTGTATACAGTGGAACCTCTCTATAGTGGACACCATTGGGACTCAGCTGGCTGTCCTGTATACAATGGAACCTCTCTATAGTGGATACCATTGGGACCCAGCTGGCTGTCCTGTATAGAGAGGTGTCCCTAATTGAGAGGTAGATTTGTACACAGCTCTATGTGGCTGGGACTGCAGACAGTGTACTCATCAGAGTGGTGTTCCTCATTCAGAGTGTCCTTTATAGTTCCACTGCTACAGTAGCCAGCATCCTCATTACGTAGATAGGTCCTTCTAGCCTAACATGCAAACCACTATAGAGCCTGATGACAGGAGTGGTGTGGTGTGGGAAAACCCCTGAATTTACCTCAGTGGGCGGGTTCAAGTAATCCAAGTAGGCCACACACATCTGACACAACGCTACAGAGTGTTCCTCCAGCATCTTCTTGCTCGATGTAAAGATTCTTTTTGCTTTCTCTTTGAATTCCTGGCTGCTGAAGAGTGTTCCCATTCTGAGTAGATTAAAGGCTGCAATGGAACTGGGACTGGGTTCAGCGCCATCTTGATCTACGTGTATGTGTGTGTGTGTGTGTGGCAAAGGGGCAAATAAGGTCACAACAGATTACTGTCAACATCTCCACGACAGCTTGTTGGAGAAGACACACACACTGTTGTGACAAGGGCCAAACCAAATTATTGAAACACCAAACAAACAGCCACACTGTTCTGCATTAGGACACAACACAGCCACTTTGGAACCTCTCCAACGTCACATGCTGATTGAGTGGTGGACGATAATGAATAGGTTGCAACATGCTGACCATACAGGTACGATGAACAGTTTGAAAGTTATCCACAGACATGTGAGCGCTGACCACAGAAATGGAGAGCAGTAAGCAGGTTCAGTTAGACATGCGTGTACGTATGTATGCGGTTTACATACTGTATACATACGTACGTACATGTACTGCAGTGTGCCGAGAGGCGTCTGTTTACTGTATGTGGAGCCCATCCACAAATAAACTACCTTACAGACTAACCCACATGAGAGATGTTGGGTTGTACACAGCACACACCACGCACGCACGCACGCACGCATGCACGGACACACACACACACACTGTGGCGTGACCCACTAGAGTGTGGTTGTTGAGTGCACACGCTGTGCAGTGCGGTGTTGTGGAAGCTTTCAGTATGCATACAGAGACTTGTGTACACACCAAAACAAACTAGTGTGTATTCAGTCCCCATTCCCTGTACACACATTCCCACCCCAACACCTCCTCTACCATACTTTCCATTGATACACAGATCTTCTCTCTCCCACCTCCACTCCCACCCTTCCGTCTTTACCTGCCTCCACCAATTGAAGCTTTTGTCTCACTCTACCTCCTCCCTCTAACCTACCCTCCCTTCTTCCAACTCCCTTCTTCCCACTCTCTCCCCCACCCCTCACTCCCTTCCCTTCCTTCACACTCTCACACTTCCCCCCATCCCTCTCCTCTCTCACACCCTCCCACCCACCGCTCACACTCCCTCCACCCCTCTCTTCCCCACCCTCACACTCTCCCCACACCCCTCTAAATCTCTCCCCTACCCCTCACACTCCTTCCCCACCCCTCTCACTCCCTCCTCCACCCCTCACCTTCCTTCAGCCTCAACAACACACTGGCGTCCACACCGGTACTGCTGAAGAGCCCACCGCCAACCTCGTCCCAGAACAGCTCCAGCTGCTTCTGCTGCAGCTGATTGGCCCACTCCGCCCACTGAGGGTCCTGTGTGTTGTCAAAGAGGTCAAGCAGCCCACGAATGAGGAAAGAGTAGTCGTCCGCAAACCCCTCCACTGCTCCAACAGACAGTTCACTGAATAAGGAGGGGAAGGAGAGGGGAGGGGAGGGGAGGGGGAGGGGGAGGGGGAGGGGAGGGGAGGGGAGGTGTATAGTCTCTAGACTGGGCAGCACAAGTGGGCAGCTGGACATGCATCTGCTCACGACAGATGCTCCCTCACCCTCTCTCATCACGGTAGGCGCTTCGGAGCAGTGTTCCCTTGTCTGCATTGACGAGTGTGGACCTCACAAACGCCGCAGCCTCCAGCGCCACTTTGGTGTACTCCTCTCTGCCTAGCGCTCGAGCAGCGCAGGCGAACCCTGAGATCATCAGACCTGTGAGGGTGACAAGTGACAGTGGTACTCATGACAGTGACACGTGCCAGGGGTACTCATGACAGTGACAAGTGACAGTGGTACTCATGACAGTGACACGTGCTAGGGGTACTCATGACAGTGACACGTGCTAGGGGTACTCATGACAGTGATAAATGACAGTGGTACTCATGACAGTGACACGGGACGGTGGTACTCATGATAGTGACAAGTGACAGTGGTACTCATGTCAGTGACAAGTGACAGTGGTGTAGATTATTGTGACAAGCAGGAGATGACTAAACTGATACATATACACATGTTGTACAAATGTGTGACACACAGGTCATCATGTGCTGTGTGACATGTAGCAAGCAAGTAAGCACTTATTGACATAAATGTGACAAATGACATGAATGTGAAGTATGTCATGTGAGTGTGACAGACACTGTCACTATGTGACAGCATAGCAGACATGCAGGCTACAGCCAACACTTTCTATCTCCTATGCACACACCATTCCATGCCGTTAGTATCTTGTTGTCTCTGTGGGGCTTGGGTCTCTTCTGGCGCTCGGCGTAGAGCACCCCTCGACCTGTCTCCAGGACCTGCTCAGCTTGGGCAGTGGAGAGGCTGAAGGCAGTCGCAGAGGTCTCAAGTGAGCCCTCCACAATCAGAACATTCTGTCCCTTCAGCTCATTGTGGGGGTCCTGGGAGTGGAGTGAAGGTCAGCAGATGCAACAGGGGGTGCAGGAGAGGGTCAGTACAAGGAATAGGGGGTACAGGGACAGGGCCAGTACAAGGAATAGGGGGTGGGGGGGAGGATCAGAGGAAGCAACAGGGGGTGTGGAAGAGAGCCAGCAGAAGGAACAAGGGGTGCAGGAGAGGTGGGCCAGCAGAAGCAACGATCTGTAGGAACATGCAGTCCCTTCCAGCCACTACTTTGGTTGCTGCTCTCAGTGGAGGCAGTGCTACTGCGCAACTCATGTAGAGGGTCACATTGCCACTACTTCTACGTAGGAGAGAATCCTGCTATCTAGTTCCCTCCCATACATGTTTTGGACCCACATTCCCATACCTGTTTTAGATCCACATTCCTATACCTGGTTTGGATCCACAATCCCCCCATACCTGTTTTGGATCCACATTCCCATACCTGTTTTGGATCCACATTCCCGTTCTTTTTAACTCCATAATGATGTACAAACAAATCTGCTGCGGTTTTCTCTGGTTGCCCAGGCAACTTGTCCGTCAGCAGACGCCGAATGTCAGACTCCATCCACACACAAAAAGCTCCCTCCTTCTTGTGCTGGTCAGCTTCACTGGGAAAGGAATCTGCATCCTCAGCAGAGTAAAACCCTCCATCCTGATAGGGGCGTGACCAACATATGTTAATGACAAGATCTTCCCTATGAAAGCCCAAATACAGCTGTATATGTGCGCACCTTGTCACTGAGATCCCTCGAGACGTAGTGAAGGATATCCTCCGCTGTCTCCTTGAACACGGGCTCACGGGTGACCTACACACACAACAGAGGGTACAACACTGCATTCATGCCAAATTGTCCACTAGTCTAGCGCGCTAGACGCTCTCCGCCGCCAGGCGCTCACACCACAGAAGGCGATGAGGGTCTAGGAAGTTTCCTAATTAATTTGTCTGAACTGACCAATGGGTTTGAGCCTTCCGAAATCAAGTCGCCATATTCATGGCTTGCAGTTGTTAATATGTAAGTGTGAGAAGATGGCCTTGTGTAGGGGCCTACCAAAGTGGCAAGTGATCCTTCGCTACAGTCACTCTGCTTCACCAGCTCTTCGTCATCTGCGGCGTAAGTGCCCGGCGGCGGAGAGGGTCTAGCATGCTAGACTAATTGTCCAACCACTTGGACTGAGCAGATCCAGCACAACCTCCGCACAACAGGCTGTCATGAAAGTCTCCCAAACGAGAACACAGCCCACCATTCCAGCTAAATACAGATGTGCGCTATCCATGCCAGCTACAAACAGATGTGTGCCAATGCCAACCATCCCGATATGGTACGTAGGATACACAGTTCTCTGGTACCAGCTTAAAGGTGGATGAAAACCGTGATGCTCCCATCTTCTTCAGGGTGAAGAAGGCCGGAGCTACCTTCAAGCTGGTACCAGAGAATTGTGTATTCTACATGCTTCAGCCAGCTATGAAGCCCCACATCAATCGCGTCTAGACTATCTTGGTGGACTGCACAGGTAGGCCCCTGCTGCCGCAGCTTAGTAGAGGCTTCAACCGTTTTAACACAAACACACATGCTGCATGCGGGGTCTGCTCAGGACGTGGCACACCTGGTAGGCCAAGGCATAAGTGGCTGCCAGCTGTCCTTGGTCGTACAGCATCTTCTCAAAGTGAGGAACATGCCACCTGGCATCGGTGGAGTAGCGGTGGAAGCCCTGCAGGAGATGGTGGCAGGAGCACACAGTGAGCACCATTTCATCTGGTGATAGGCATGCAGCAAACAGCACAGCTCCACAAAGCAGTGAAGTCATTGGCATGCTTCAGCCATGCTTTGCACGGACAGAAGTGCTAACCCCCCCCCCCCCCCCGGCATTCAATTCTACAAGACTGTCCGTGGGGTTTGAATGATGTAAACATCACAGTAAACAAGCAGTGTCGCCATGTGGGCGATATTCACCCCATCCCAGTCCCACCACACAGTACGGTCCAGTGTCTACAATTACGTAGATCTCCCGGCGTGCCACTGAAATGACCAATACTGCGTGGAGTGCAATGTGTACCTGCTGAGTGTGTTGTGTACAGAATTGTGGGCAGTGTACACACTTCAAAGAAGGCGTCATTATCTCTTCTACGCCGCGCCTCTCACCACAACACAGGCACTTTGTTTTCAACATGGCAGGGTGTGTTTGTTCATTGTGTGGAGGAAGCAGTGGGAAAGGTGTGCCGACCTGCTGCCTGTTCAGAGGATACTGAAAGGACTCTTCTGGTGGACTAGGAAAACTAGTCTGCCACGGAAGCACTCTGGATCAACAACCAAACAGTGAACTACAATGGAGGGGCGCGGAGGAGTCTGCGGTGTGTGTGAATCCAGTATGCAGGCTATGTACATGTTATTATGAGCTGTCATCTTGTGGCAACACTTCTGACTACACTGTCACCATGGCAATGGAGGGATCCCTCACCATGGCAACAGAGGGATTCCTCTCCAGGTTACCTGCACTATCACCACACATGTACCGCATACACCATTGCCATGGGAACACCCAGCCCTGCATTCTGTTGCTATGGGAAAGAAAGCACCTACCACTATATACCTTCTGTTGCTATGGAAACACCCAGCTTTGTGTGCATTCTGTTGCTATGGAAATAGGCTCTTTCTACACCTTGTCATTATGGTGCGACACGTCTTACTCTGTTGCCTAGCTCCCACACTGTTGCTGTGGACACACCCACCTTCCCTACATGGTCGTGCATGCCGCCCCGCCCCATCATCCTCAGTGTGTGGAGGGCGCACTCCAGCCCCTCCTTCGCCTGCGGGCTGCTGGGGTGGTGGGTGTGGTTGTGGATCAGCAGGTTCAAGATGGCTGCCGGAAGACAGGAGGCAGGAATGAATGAGGCAACAGGAGTCAGACGGCATTACTTACGGATGCATGCCTCAGTACTACTTACAGTGGAACCTCTCTATAGAGGACACCATTGGGAGCCAGCTGGCTGTCCTGTATACAGTGGTACCTCTCTATAGAGGACACCATTGGGACCCAGCTGGCTGTCCTGTATACAGTGGAACCTCTCTATAGAGGACACCACTGGACCCAGCTGGCTGTAATGTATACAGTGGAACCTCTCTATAGAGGACACCATTTTGGGACTCAGCTGGCTGTCCTGTATACAGTGGAACCTCTCTATAGAGGATACCATTTTGGGACTCAGCTGGCTGTCCTGTATACAGTGGAACCTCTCTATAGAGGACACCATTGGGACTCAGCTGGCTGTCCTGTATACAGTGGAACCTCTCTATAGTGGACACCATTGGGACTCAGCTGGCTGTCGTGTATACAGTGGAACCTCTCTATAGAGGACACCATTGGGACCCAGCTGGCTGTCCTGTATACAGTGGAACCTCTCTATAGTGGACACCATTGGGACCCAGCTGGCTGTCCGGTATACAGTGGAACCTCTCTATAGAGGATACCATTTTGGGACTCAGCTGGCTGTCCTGTATACAGTGGAACCTCTCTATAGAGGACACCATTGGGACTCAGCTGGCTGTCCTGTATACAGTGGAACCTCTCTATAGAGGATACCATTGGGACCCAGCTGGCTGTCCTGTATAGAGAGGCGTCCCTAATTTAGAGGTAGATTTGTACACAGCTCTATGTGGTTGGGACTGCAGACAGTGTCCTCATTAGAGAGGTGTCCCTAATTCAGAGGTAGATTCGTACACAGCTCTATGTGGTTGGGACAGACACTGTCCCCATTAGAGAAGTGTCCTTACTTTGGTGTGTCCTTCATAGAGAGGTTCGACTGTAGACAGAACAGCCTCATTAGCCAATCACATTAGACAAGAGTATAGCACCATTTAATGTGTGTACGTACGTACATATGTACATACGTACGTACATGTGTGCACTGTGCAAGGTACGTAGTTGTTAGACCTCACAGGGTTGTGGGAACTTGGGGGCTGACCCAAAGCCACCATACTTCTTGTCAAAACGGGAGACTAAGGTAGCACACGCCTTCTCAATGCACTGTGGGCGGGGCAACTCGTGCGCGGGGCCACCTGATGCACTCATCGCTTCCTGCAGAATATTCATCACACGAGTGCCTTGCTGCACCAGCTGGGCGTGATTGGCTTCCCACTGAGTGGGAGGGGGATGTAGAGGGGGAGGGCCAAGGAGGGAGGGGAGAGCCAAGGAGGGAGAAAAGAGGGGAGAGAGAGGAGAGAGGGAAGGGGAGGGAATGTGGAGGGGGAGGGCCAAGGAGGGAGGGGAGAGAGGGGGGGAGGGAATGTGGAGGGGGAGGGCCAAGGAGGGAGGATTGATAGGAAGGAGAGGGAGAGGGAGGGTGAGGAGGGTGAGGGAATGTGAAAGAGGAAAGCCAAGGAGGGAGAGGAGAGGGGCGTAGTGTGGACTTTTGAGGCACAGAACACTAGGCAAGAAGTAAATCATTCCATGCCACTTTGGCCACAAGCCCTTAGCAGTTGGCAATATACACCAAACAGCTCTAGGGCTTTGTAGTCCAACCACTCTCGGCTAAGGCCAACAGACATACTGTCACTTATGTCACTAATGTCAACTGACATACTGTCACTTATGTCACTAATGTCAACTGACATACTATCACGTATGTCACTAATCTGCCAACAACTGAGATACTGTCATTTATGTCACTAATGTCAACTGACATACTGTCACTTATGTCACTAATCTGCTAACAACTGACATACTATCATTTATGTCACTAATCTGCAAACAACAGCGTATAAACAACAAGTTTCCCTTGGGCTGTGTGTATGATGGATGACCCCTGCAGCCTGCCCACCTGTTTAGCAACGCTCCTCAGCACCGTAGCAAACCCTGGTCTCATGAAGGAGTCCTCGGGAGGAAAGTAGGTCCCCCCGAGGAACGGCTTCAGCTCAGGGGTGAGGAACACGCTCATTGGCCACCCCCCACCCCCCTCAGTAGCTTGGATGTACGTCATGTACACGCGGTCAACATCGGGTCTCTCCTCTCGGTCCACTTTGATGCTGACAAAGTAGCGGCTCAGAAGTGTCCCAATCTCTGGGCTCTCAAATGACTCCCTCTCCATCACATGACACCAGTGGCAGGTGGAGTACCCAACTGAGACGCACGAAGGAGGGGGAGGGGAAGGAGGAAGGGAAGGAGGAGGAGGAGGAGGAGGGCCGGGGAGGGAGAGGAGGAAGAGGATCAAATACAGTGCACACACTTGCTGGCCATGACACAATGAGGATGATGCAAGGGCGATGCCCTGCAGCAGTGGTTACCCATACATAGTGCACGTGACAATCACGTGCCATATACAGGACACACCAATGACACCCTATACGTAGCTCTCGAGCTCACTATACATACTCCGCAACCCTTCCATTAGCAGTCGCTGACACATAACATACCGGAGAGGAAGATGGGCTTGTTCTCTTTTTTCGCCTTCTCGAACGCCTCCTCCCCCCAGGGGTACCAGTCCACGGGATTGTGCGCGTGTTGTCTCAGATACGGTGACTTCTCCTGCGCCAGACGGTTCAGCCGGCCCGCCTGGCTACTGGCCATCCTAGCTAGGCCGCTCCTTGTGAAGGGGTGCGCGGATAGCCCAGACTGCGAGCCTTGAAGAGCTGGTGATGACGTTCTAACAGCTCCCAACCTTGTTCGGGCTTTGCGGGACTGTGTCAGCAGCCATCTTCCCAGCATAGCAAGGTAAATGATTTATACGCAAAACATAGATATTATTTACTAGCAGTGAAGCCCGCCTTTGGCGGGCTTCACTGCTACGGCGCTCCTTCGACAGCGGCCCTTCAACGGCGCTCCGACGACTGTGATTCAACGACAGAGCCTTGATGGTACCACTGTTGTTAGCTAAATTCTCAGTTCTTCTTGCATTTGGTAGCTAGCTATATAGCTCTTGGCCATATACAAATAACACCATCGTGGGAATATGTAGCCGAAGCAAGCTGTCTGGTAGTTTGGCTTGGGCAAACCACAGAACATGCCATGTTTCTGTAGCTTATTTGTGCACAATGGTATATAGCTACGTAGCTATATAGCTCTTGGCCATATACAAATAACACCATCCGAGAATATGTAGCCGAAGCAAGTTGTCTGACAGTTTGGCTTGGGCAAACCACAGAACATGCCATGTTTCTGTAGCTTATTTGTGCACAATGGTCCGTCTATATGCCTTTACATGCCAGAGAGCGCGAGTATCTCCTCTTGGGCATTGAACCACCTCTCACAGCATGTGATAATCATGACAACATTGGCAACATGTGACGACATCATGACAACCTATCAACATTTTCACAGCTTGTGCTAATCATGATTCATATAGCTACAGATTCATGTTTGTTGAGCCTATTGAGCTGCAGAATGCACGGTTGCAATTATGCTATTGGGTACATCATCAAACATCATCAATGTAACTTTTGTTATCACATGCATAAATATTTCATGTTAGTTCCCACGATGGCATTTCTATGATGGCGCTTCCACAACAACAATGTGCGAACCGTGCACGGAAGTCCGTATACTTTCTCCGTAAAACCAAAATGGCGGACGGTCGTTTTCTGGGTTTTCGCCGCGCGCTCCTCGGCCGAAGCGTATTAGCGCACGTCGCCCCCTCGAGGACACTCTACGGTAGGGGTTTCAAAGCGCTGTGAAGGTTTCGTGGCGATTTGGTTGCGCGCACGCGAGGATATCGCGCACAACCGTTTTCAACTCCTCTTTATTAATATAGATTGTGAAACATTATTGTATAACCAATTTAGTACAGTAGTAATGCATGTACGTATGTGCACGCAGGTCAATGTTTAGCCTTGGATAGGGTTGACCTAAGGGAGGGAAGGGAGGAGTGAGGGTAGAGTGAGGGGTGAGGGTGGAGCGAGAGATGGGGGTAGAGTGAGGGGTGAGGGTGGAGCGAGAGATGGGGGTAGGGTGAGGCATGAGGGTGGAGTGAGAGATGGGGGTAGAGTGAGGGGTGAGGGTGGAGTGAGGGATGGGGGTGGAGTGAGAGATGGAGGTAGAGTGAGGGGTGAGGGTGGAGTGAGAGATGGGGGTAGAGTGAGGGGTGAGGGTGGAGTGAGGGATGGGGGTGGAGTGAGAGATGGAGGTAGAGTGAGGGGTGAGGGTGGAGCGAGAGATGGGGGTAGAGTGAGGGGTGAGGGTGGAGCGAGAGATGGGGGTAGGGTGAGGCATGAGGGTGGAGTGAGAGATGGGGGTAGAGTGAGGGGTGAGGGTGGAGTGAGGGATGGGGGTGGAGTGAGAGATGGAGGTAGAGTGAGGGGTGAGGGTGGAGCGAGAGATGGGGGTAGGGTGAGGGGTGAGGGTGGAGTGAGAGATGGAGGTAGAGTGAGGGGTGAGGGTGGAGTGAGGGTGGAGTGAGAGATGGGGGTATATAGAGTATGGGGTGAGGTGGAGTGAGGGGTGGGGTGGAGTAGCTTACACTCCAGTGGCTGCACTCTGCTGTCCTGTGAGGACCACGTAGGGGAGACTGGTCTGTTTCTGCTTGTCCTGCATGAGGCCCAGGGTCCCCAGCGGGGTGTCCTGTGTATCAGCCTTCTTCAGGTCCTGAAGGGGTCACAGAGGGCAACAGAGGCTGGACGTGTTTGTGCTGGTACACAGTACACAGCCTATGGGGACACACTTCTGCTACCAGTGGGAGGGACCAGTGGGAGGAACCAGGGGGAGGGACCAGGGGGAGGGACCAGGGGAGGGGCCAGGGGGAGGGACCAGGGGGAGGGACTACGTAGTGGGTGGGTGCTAGTGGGAGGGACCAGTGGGAGGGACCAGTGGGAGGGACTACGTAGTGGGAGGGACCAGTGGGAGGGACCAGTGGGAGGGTGCTAGTGGGAGGGACCAGTGGGAGGGACCAGTGGGAGGGACCAGTGGGAGGGACTATGTAGTGGGTGGGTGCTAGTGGGAGGGACTATGTAGTGGGTGGGGGCTAGTGGGAGGGACCAGTGGGAGGGACTAGTGGGAGGGACTATGTAGTGGGTGGGTGCTAGTGGGAGGGACCAGTGGGAGGGACCAGTGGGAGGGACTATGTAGTGGGTGGGGGCTAGTGGGAGGGACCAGTGGGAGGGACCAGTGGCAGGGACTATGTAGTGGGTGGGGGCTAGTGGGAGGGACCAGTGGGAGGGACTACGTAGTGGGTGGGGCCTATCTCATGGCACACTTTGGGCTCACGTTCACACCAGTCCCACCACTGCAGAGCAGAGCTGGCGCTAGGGGAGTGGACCCCTAGCCACAACAATCCTTACATGCCACCCACATATTCACTCCTGAAAGAATTGCGAATCTATCTGGTCTTCGAACAGGAAGCATTACCCCTCGCCCCGCCCCCTCCCCCACACACACTTGCACTTACAAACTCATCCCAGACCCTCTTCATTCTCTTCTCAGTCTTCTTCTTCCCAGATCCCTTTCCATGAAACTTGTGTGACATGAAACGAAAAGCCTGATGGAGAAGGGACAGGGAGGAGTGGCAGGGAGGAGGGGAAGCGAGGTGGGGAAGGGAGGAGGGGAAGGGAGGAGGGGAAGCGAGGTGGGGAAGGGAGGAGGGGAAGGGAGGAGGGGAAGCGAGGTGGGGAAGGGAGGAGGGGAAGGGAGGAGGGGAAGCGAGGTGGGGAAGGGAGGAGGGGAAGGGAGGAGGGGCAGATTTACACTTTTGCCTATTCACGCTCTCATTACAGCTGCAGCCATGCACCTGCCCGCCCTCTTCATGGACACACCTCTTTGCTCTCCAGTTCTCTACCAAAGTCATCAGTGTACACAATGTTCACTTCTGGCCGGTAGTCCTTCTTTTCAGGGAAGGAGTGAGGGTCTCGGTCTCGGTCTCGGTCTCGGTCTCGGTCTCGATCTCTTATCCGGTCTAGATCACGCTGGTCCCTAGCCACAGAGAAAATGATGCATTCACTTTTGTGTGTGTGTGTGTGTGTGTGTGTGTGTGTGTGTGTGCGTGTGTGTACGTATGTGTTGTGTGTGTTTGTGTGTGTTGTGTGTGTGTGCGCGTGTCTGTGTGTGCATGTGTCTGTGTCTGTGTGTGAGAGTTTGTGTGAGTGTCTATCTGTGTGTGTGTGTGTGTGTGTGTGTGTGTGTGTGTGTGTGTGTGTGTGTGTGTGTGTGTGTGTGTGTGTGTGTGTGTGTGTGTGTGTGTGTGTGTGTGTGTGTGTGTGTGTGTGTGTGTGTGTGTGTGTGTGTGTGTGTGTGTGTGTGTGTGTGTGTATGCGGGGTTCTTACCCGCCCCTCCCCTGTTCTTCCTTCACTACAACACCGCTTGGAGCTTTCTTAATTGGCTTTTCATCGACACTTTTCGTTTCAATGAAACCCTTTCTAGAAGCTACCTGGAGGGCAGCCGCCATTCCCGTGGCAACTGCTGGCTCTGCCTCCTGATACAAATCCTTTTCCTGCAGTACAGTGATTCAGTAAAGACTAATACAAACTGCTTCCCAACACAAGTCTAGACTCACGTCTAGACATATCTACAGACTTCATTAGAGGGTGTACAGTATGTACATACGCATACATGACACGACATGGCAGTCACTCACGGTAGGTTGTGTCTTTGCGTCTGCAGACACCTCTTGCCAGCCTCCCTGCAGCCTCTCCCCCACCTCCTGGTCAGCAGTGTCAACATCCTAACAGACGACACACACAGCGTACATACGTACATACGTATGCTGAACTGTTTGTATGAGCCAGTGTGGGCTGCAGCTCAAGGGCAGCACACAACACACTCAGTACGTGGGCAGGAACACATTACCCGAATTTGACCCATTGGCGGCTCACTCCTCCCAAGTAGTGTCATGCACAGTAGAAACTGTGGTGTGTGTGTGTGTGTGTGTGTGTGTGTGTGTGTGTGTGTGTGTGTGTGTGTGTGTGTCTGTGTGTGTGTGTGTGTGTGTGTGTGGTGTGTGTGTGTCCATACCATGTCATCCTCAGTAACTGTGCTACGACGGACAGACTCTTTTGTAGACTCTACATGAGAGGTGAATAGGGCAAAACTAGCATTCACATGAGGGTGTGAGGGAGTGAGAGAGTGAGGGAGTGATGTTGTGGGGAAGTGGGGATTGAGAGTGTAAGGGAGTGAGGGTGTGAGGGTGAGTGAGTGAGTGAGTGAGTGAGTGAGTGAGTGAGAGTGTGGGAGTGAGGGTGTAAGGGTGTGTGGGAGTGAGGGTGTAAGGGTGTGTGGGAGTGAGGGTGTAAGGGTGTGTGGGAGTTTGGGTGTGGGGGAGTGACAGTGTGAGAAGTCAGGAGGAAGGCTAGGTGGAGGGCATGACTTCAACCAGTCCATGCTGCATCCATCAGCTGCGTGAAGAGGACTGAAGAGATGAGTTAAGAACTTACTGCGCTCAGCCTCCTCCCCAAGCTGCAGACAGAACTCAGCAGTTCTGTCGAGGACTATTGCATCTGAAGACAGGCAGAGAGACACGGATGAATGTCAGTGCTGGTGGGTCAAGAGGGTGACAGGGAATATGGCAATGACAGACCCTGCCGTGGTTTGACCGGTGAACACCAGAAATGATGAACCCTTGCCTCAATCACAATGTGCTCTTGCACAATATGCCTACGGACTAGCCACCCCACCCCACCTTCAGAAAAAGGTGCCTCCTGTTTGATTTGTGGGGCCTGCTGTAGTATACGAGCCACCTTGGCTGCCCCGCCCCCCTCTGGCCCCTCCCTTTTTGCGTTTAGGAGCTTCCTCGTCCGTTCCAGAGCAATCTCAATGGCATTGTCTGCTTCTGCATCTACAGGAAGCAAGAAGCAAGGCAACCAACACTTGTCCTCTTGTATGGACTATGAATCTAATTATCATTCATCAAGGCCCCGCCCCTCACCATCGACAATGATAGGCTTTACATCCACGTCCATGCCAATTTCATCCTCTTCATCGCTATGGCGATGCCTGCTCCGCCTACCATGATCCCTTGAGCCCAGCTCTGCGTCCTCTCCCTCCACTGCACCACCAGCGGGAAGGAGATCATCAGCCTAGGAAGGGAGGGGGAGGGGCAGGGGAGGGGAGGGGAGGGAGGGGAGGGGCAGGGGAGGGGAGGGGAGGGAGGGGAGGGGCAGGGGAGGGGAGGGGCAGGGGAGGGGAGGGGAGTAGTAGTAGTTTGAGAGGCCGTGGGAGGCAAAAGCAGAGGCAAACATGTCCTTGAGGGCATGTATGTACAGTATGTACGTACCTCACACACACACACACGATCACAAGTTGACAGAATCATCTCAACCCCCACCCCCACCTCACCCCCTACCCCTCACTCCTCACCTCGCTCTCACCTCTCACACCCTACCTCTCACTCCCCCCACCTCACCCCCTACCCCTCACTCCCCCCACCTCACCACCACCGGCCTCACACCCTTCACCTCACCCCCTACCCCTCACACACCCCTCACCTCACCCCCACCTCTCACACCCTACCTCTCACTCCTCCCACCTCACCCCTACCCCTCACACCCCCCACCTCACCCCTACCTCTCACACCCCCCACCTCACCCCCACCCCTCACACCCCCCCACCTCACACCCTCACCTCACACCCTACCCCTCACACCCCCCACCTCACCCCCTACCCCTCACCCCCTACCCCTCACACCCCCCACCTCGCCCCCTACCTCTCACACCCCCACCTCCACCCCCACCCCTCACACACACACACCTCACCCCCTACCCTTCACACACCCCACCTCACCCCCACCCCTCACCTCACCCCCTATCCCTCACACACCCTGAGGTGGGTTTTCTTCACTTTCCTCTTCTTCTTAGGTTTCTTAAACTTGACCATCTCCTCCTCTGTGTAGTACTCCCGGGCCACCTGGGAGGGGGCCACTTGCAGCGACACCTGGAGGGAGTGGAGGAGTGGGGAGGGGAGGTGTGTGTGTGTGTGTGTGTGTAGTGTGGTGTGTGTGTGAATATGTGTGTGAATGTGTGTGAATGTGTGTGTCCTCACAGCTCCTGAGTGAAGCCGTTGTTGTACTAGCCTCCTCTCTCTGTCCTCACTGGCATCAAACACACCTGCGTCACCTGCACAGTGAAAACCACAGTGACACTACACAGGACTGTCACCAGGTGACACACGGTCCCATACACAGCCACACAACCGCCCTCCATTCCACCGCCCTTCACACAACCGCCCTCCACACAACCACCCTCCATTCCACCGCCCTTCACACAACTGCCCTCCACACAACCGCCCACCACACATCCGCCCTCCATTCCACCGCCCTTCACACAACCACCTTCCACACAACTGCCCTCCACACAACTGCCCTCCACACAACCGCCCACCACACAACCACCCTCTACACAACCGCCCTTCACATAACCGCCCTCCACACATCCGCCCTCCATTCCACCGCCCTTCACACAACCACCTTCCACACAACTGCCCTCCACACAACTGCCCTCCACACAACCGCCCACCACACAACCACCCTCCACACATCCGCCCACCACACAACTGCCCTCCACCACAACCGCCCTCCACACAACCTCCCTCCACACAACCACCCTCTACACAACCGCCCTTCACATAACCGCCCTCCACACAACTGCCCTCCACACATCCGCCCTCCATTCCACCGCCCTTCACACAACCACCTTCCACACAACTGCCCTCCACACAACCCCCCATCACACAACCACCCTCCATACAACCGCCCACCACACAACTGCCCTCCACCACAACCGCCCTCCACACAACCTCCCTCCACACAACTGCCCTCCACACAATGGAATGGAGTGCAGAGGGTACACACCTAATTGGAATGACTCCTGCTTAATCCCATCTATCTCCTCATCATACTTTGACAATACCTTCTTCTCCTTCAACTGAAAAACACCCAGACACGCAAACAGACAAACAGACAGAAGACAGAGTGACAGAGACAGACACAGAGACAGAGACAGAGACAGAGACAGAGAGAGAGTGACAGAGACAGACACAGAGACAGAGACAGAGACAGAGACAGAGACAGAGACAGAGACAGAGACAGGGAGACAGAGACAGAGACAGAGACAGAGACAGAGACAGAGACAGAGACAGAGACAGAGACAGAGACAGAGAGAGAGAGAGACAGAGACAGAGACAGAGGCCAGAGACAGTCAACGGGTTAAGCCTGTACTCCATTAGGTGTGTACATACGTAATAGCAACTCACATTGCCAAACTCATCGAACTCATCCTCGTACGTGTCATATCCTGGGTGCTTCTTCTTCACACTGACATTACGAGCAGCCTGAGCGTGAAGAAGCAGCCATGGAACAGTGAGCTCTAACAATCATTGGTACATACGTATATACTGTACGTACACCACCCCCTCCTCAGTGCACCACACACCACCCCCTCTTCAGTGCACCACACACCACCCCCTCTTCAGTGCACCACACACCACCCCCTTCTCAGTGCACCACACACCACCCCCTCTTCAGTGCATCACACACCACCCCTTCCTCAGTGCACCACACACCACCCCCTCTTCAGTGCACCACACACCACCCCCTCCTCAGTGCACCACACACCACCCCCTCCTCAGTGCACCACACACCACCCCCTCCTCAGTGCACCACACACCACCCCCTCCTCAGTGCACCACACACCACCCCCTCCTCAGTGCACCACACACCACCCCCTCCTCAGTGCACCACACACCACCCCCTCCTCAGTGCACCACACACCACCCCCTCCTCAGTGCACCACACACCACCCCCTCCTCAGTGCACCACACACCACCCCCTCCTCAGTGCACCACACACCACCCCCTCCTCAGTGCACCACACACCACCCCCTCTTCAGTGCACCACACACCACCCTCTCCTCAGTGCACCACACACCACCCCCTCTTCAGTGCACCACACACCACCCCCTCTTCAGTGCACCACACACCACCCCCTCCTCAGTGCACCACACACCACCCCCTCTTCAGTGCACCACACACCACCCCCTCTTCAGTGCACCACACACCACCCCCTCCTCAGTGCACCACACACCACCCCCTCCTCAGTGCACCACACACCACCCCCTCTTCAGTGCACCACACACCACCCCCTCTTATGTTTGTGTTTCATTAATAGTTTTTTTTATGTAAATTCTTTTCCAATAAGAACAAACAATTCACAATTATTTGAGTCACACTTCCCAATACCGCAGTAATCACCAATGGGTACTTCACATTACAAGTACTCAGCTCTTGTAGCGGAGTCAGTATGCCCCACCTTCTCCTCCTCCACAATGTTGACGTTCTCCAGTGTATCATCCTCCTTGTCCAGCACTCCAGAGTCCTTTAGCGTGAGTATGACAGTGCGGCCCTCCTGAAACGTGTCCTCCTTGTGCTGCACCGCCAGGCCTTGGAGGTCTTGTGCAGTGTACGCCTGGGGAGATGGGGGAGTGTGAGGGTGGGGGAGTGTGAGGGTGGGGGAGTGTAGGGGTGGGGGAGTGTAGAGGTGGGAGAGTGTAGAGGTGGGGGAGTGTAGAGGTGGGGGAGTGTAGGGGTGGGGGAGTGTAGAGGTGGGAGAGTGTAGAGGTGGGGGAGTGTAGGGGTGGGGGAGTGTAGGGGTGGGGGAGTGTAGAGGTGGGAGAGTGTAGGGGTGGGAGAGTGTAGGGGTGGGGGAGTGTAGGGGTGGGGGAGTGTAGGGGTGGGGGAGTGTAAGGGTGAGGGAGTGTAGGGGTGGGAGAGTGTAGGGGTGGGGGAGTGTAGGGGTGGGAGAGTGTAGGGGTGGGGGAGTGTAGGGGTGGGAGAGTGTAGGGGTGGGGGAGTGTAGGGATGGGGGAGTGTAGGGGTGGGGGAGTGTAGGGGTGGGGGAGTGTAGGGGTGGGGGAGTGTAGGGGTGGGGGAGTGTAGGGGTGGGAGAGTGTAGGGGTGGGAGAGTGTAGGGGTGGGGGAGTGTAGGGGTGGGAGAGTGTAGGGGTGGGGGAGTGTAGGGGTGGGAGTGTAGGGGCGGGAGAGTGTAGGGGTGGGGGAGTGTAGGGGTGGGGGAGTGTAGGGGTGGGAGTGTAGGGGCGGGAGAGTGTGAGGGTAGGGGAGTGTAGGGGTGGGCAGTGTACAAATGCATGCACAAACACTCTCACAAACACATACACTACGTACACACACCTTCTGCTTCTCATCCTTGACTGTTTCTTGCAGCAAGGTCTCCACCCCAAACTCCTCATCCATCTCCTCCAACAACCTGGCCTGCAGATGTACATAGGGGAAACAGAGTCCAAACATGACCCACTCGCCAGCAGTCACCAAGAGGAGAAGCAAGTACTGACACACAGAGAGCAGTACGGTCCTTCCCCAAACAGCACCCCGGCACCCCAAGCAGCACCCCTGCACTCCAAGCAGCACCCCTGCACCCTAAACAGCACCCCTGCACCCCAACAGCACCCCAAGCAGCACCCCTGCACCCCAAGCACCACCCCTGCACCCCAAGCAGCACCCCAGCACCCCAAGCAGCACCTCTGCACCCCAAGCAGCACCCCTGCACCCCAAGCAGCACCCCAAGCAGCACCCCTGCACCCCAAGCAGCACCTCTGCACCCCAAGCAGCACCCCTGCACCCCAAGCAGCCACACTCTGTTCACACTCACCCTCTCCTGAGCCAACCGCTTCTCCTCTTCTTTCTGTCTCATCTTGTCCACCCACGATAGAGCAGAGTCGTCCTCATCACTGTCCACCTCGCCGAGGGCCTTCACTGATCTGGGAGATGTGCAGTGCAGTATGTACGTTGAGAACATGACCACACCATACACGAGTGTATGCCAAGTGTGTGTGTCACATAGTGTCACTCACACCAATGGCTGAACACACCTGAGTTTCTTGTTGATTTGTTTCTTTTCTTTCAAAGTGTTCATCCGTTCTTTTATCTGAACACACACACACACACACACAGCTCACACACACATATAGCTCACACACACATATAGCACACACACACATATAGCACACACACACAGCACACACACACACACACACACACACACACAGCACACACACACAGCACACACACACACACAGCACACACAGCACACACACACAAACACACACACACACACACACACACACACACACAGCACACACACACACACACACACACACACACAGCAGCACACACACACACACACACACACACACACACACACACACACACACACACACACACACACACACACACACACACACACACACAACACACACACACACACACACACACACACACACACACACACAACACACACACACACACACACACACACACACACACACACACACACACACACACACACACACACACACACACACACACACACACGAGAGTGGGACATCACACAATTTCCCTCACCTTCTGAGCACTCTTCTCAGCTCCGAGGTTCTTTGCAGGAGCGTGTACATCCTCTCGCTTCCCCGTGGCTTGCTCCCCATCCCCCTCCTCCTGCCCCTCCCCCTCCTTCTTGCTCTCTCCGCCGACATCAAGAGGCTTGAGTCCCAGCTGTGCTCGCAACTTGCTGCAGTACAGATCAACCAATACATGTACTGTAACTACCCCATACATCCACATACAAATAATACATGTACTGTAACTACCCCATACATCACATACAAATAATACATGTACTGTAACTACCCCATACATCCACATACAAATAATACATGTACTGTAACTACCCCATACATCCACATACGTACAAATAATACATGTACTGTAACTACCCCATACATCCACATACAAATAATACATGTACTGTAACTACCCCATACATCCACATACAAATAATACATGTACTGTAACTACCCCATACATCCACATACAAATAATACATGTACTGTAACTACCCCATACATCCACATACAAATAATACATGTACTGTAACTACCCCATACATCCACATACGTACAAATAATACATGTACTGTAACTACCCCATACATCCACATACAAATAATACATGTACTGTAACTACCCCATACATCCACATACAAATAATACATGTACTGTAACTACCCCATACATCCACATACAAATAATACATGTACAGTAACTACCCCATACATCCACATACAAATCAGTATTGACTATATACAGGTATCACATACGTAGAATGGTCTACAGTAGCATCAGCTGACCAATTTAAACATGCAGTTAGTCAGTTCCTACTCCCACTTCCACATCTCCCATTCCCATTCTCACTTGGCCTCCTCCACACTCATTTCCACTACACTCCCTGAGCCAGATGGCAGAGGTAGACTGTCTGCTGCGGTATCTGAGGAGCAGATGTAAAGCATTAGGGGACAACCTCACCACACACATCCAGCACAACATGCTACAGGCCACACACGACTTGCTACAGGCCACACACGACTTGCTACAGGCCACACACGACTTGCTAGCTAGGACACACCCTTTGTTCTGGAGTTCTTCTTGTCTAGGTCAGCACCTGGGAGGGAGGCAGGGAGGCAGGGAGGCAGGGAGGCAGGGAGGCACAGATTATGTAGGAGAAGCAGCAACGTGTGTTGTGTGTGTGTGTATGTGTGTGTGTGTGTGTGTGTGTGTGTGTGTGTGTGTGTGTGTGTGTGTGTGTGTGTGTGTGTGTCTGTGTGTGTGTATGTGAGTGGATATGTATGTATTTGTAACTACCAGTAACAGAAGAACCTCCCTTCATCTCTCCCTCCCCGCCACTTACTTCTGGCCTCCTCCCTTGTCAGCAATCCATCTCTCTCCCTCTGTCGGTGTGGGGACAGAGAACCGCTCTCTCTCCTCTTGTGCCTGTGCTTCCGCTTTCTCTCGCCCCGCCCCTCCTCCCCCTCACTCTCACTGCTAGCCTCCTCTCTTCTAGACCTCTTCTTCTCCGGCTCATCGTCACTTGAGTACTCCCTGGACAATACAGAATTGTCACACACAGTATTGTTTTGTATTGTATTGTACTGTATTGTATTGCATTGCATTGTATTAAACTGTATTTGCTTGTACTGAACTGTATTGTATTGTACAGTGGAACCTCTCTATAGAGGACACCATTAGGACCCAGCTGGCTGTCCTGTATAGAGAGGTGTCCCTGATTCAGAGGTGGATTGCATACACATGCAAAAAGAGAGAGAGAGAGAGAGACTGAGTGAGAGAGAAAAGGGGCTGCATGATACAATCCTTCTCCTCAACATGTGTATCAACGAGTACCACACACAACCACCCTATTGAGCACTGGGTGGCTATCACTAATGCAAAGACACCACAAGCACTGGAACCACTGGGAAGGCTCTGCATTACAACACAACACAACCCTGCCTGGCCACTCAGCACATCAGCTACGTACGTACGTACGTACACACACACGATGCACTACCCTTGAGAGCAAAATGTCTTGGCGTGCAGAGACAACACGGTGCACATACAATGCATGCACTGTCACTAATGCGCGCGATCCGTGGACAGTGATGACAAACGCAGTCGTGTCTAGCAGATTTGGTGAGTTGCAGTGAGTGGAGAACCTTTTTGAATGCTTTTTCTCTTTTCTTTCCTTCCTTTTGCTTTTGTGCTCTTTATCTTGGCGTCTTTTGGACTCTCTTTCTTCATCACCGTCGTCCTCCCTACGTTTACGGCCGTCTGCCTCTTCTTCATCCTTACGTTTGTGCCGCTTTCGCTCGGACTTTTTCGTGGAGCCCATTTTTACTGTTCGAACGCGTACGTTGCTCAATCGTTGCCTTATTGCGCAATGAAAACATAAATGGCGTAAATGGGAGGGCGATTACACGTCAGCCTTATAAAGAAGTTCCAAAGAGTACTTGCAGTACTTATGTATTAAGGCTCTGACTCCTCTTCTCTTCTTCTCCTAGAGTGGTACTTCTTCAGATTGTCTTTTGCTCCCAGGGTATGCCCGTGAGTGTCCAGCACTGCATAAGACCAAACAGACAAGAAAATGCAGCACTGGACTAGTGTATACAGCTTACTTAGTAAATGAATCACGTTACAGTCATGTGAATATCACGTGACTCACACTGCTGGTACAGGTCAGACAGGTCCTGTACTCTCCCTGCCAGCGAGCTGGAGCTGGATGGAGCAGGGGACTTGGCGGGACTGGTCTGCGAGGAGGCATTCCGGGAGGGAGCCCGCTGCAACTGACTGAGCAGCCGCCGGCCTTCCTCCAGCTCAGCCTGCTGCTGGCGGAGGCACTGCAGCAGCTCCTCTAGGAACTTACGGTCACTCAACTGTGGCAAGACAGGGCATGCATATGTAATGTTCTGGGCACACATCTGCAGGGTGCACACACACATGCACACACACGCACGCACACACGCACGCACGCACACACACACACACACACACACACACACACACACACACACACACACACACACACACACACACTCACAGTCAGCTCTGGAACAGCCAACATGTGTGTCAGTTTCTTCTGAGCCTCCTGCACTGTCTGAATCATCTTGTCCACCTGACTGCAGGTGGCATCGCTCCCCACAGCTGACTCCACCAGCACGGCATCACAGGGAGGCACAGAGGGGGGCAGTAGGAGGCTACCGCTGTGAGTGGTCTGCACAAGAGCATCCCTGAGCTGGACCACTCTGAGGGGAACAGCACCTGCACCTGCGTGCAGCACAAGTGGAAGAGCAGACGGTGATGACACTGTATGATCATAACCCAGTGACCCATCAAAGGACTTGTTTGATTTCTTTATTTTGCACCCCCAAGCACATTGCACATGTACCAAAAGCCACTGAAAAGTACATTAAACCCTTGACATTTAGCGAAACTCAAGACACGTGCATGTACACGCATGCACATGTGTTGGGTGTGATAGGGCTAGGCACCCACCTGAGTCTCGTGTGTGGCTTGCAACCTGGTCTGTGTCGGAAGCAAATGTGGTGAAAGTGGCAGTGCTGTCCACATCACTGACCTCATCCTGCTGGGAGGGTTGGCGGGGAAGGCCGAGGCTTGTGCGGTGTGAGGGTGGAGAGTGCTGGGAGTGCTGCACTGGACGCTGTAACGGAGACATCTTCCTCTTCATCACTGTTTCCGTGTGCCCTCCTCCCTCTGCCGTCCCCCATTGGCCACAGGCGGGGACATGTAGAGGGGAGGACTGTGCTCCAGCGCTTGCCCTCGACCAAGTCAGAATGCTGTCACACAGGTCCACCGGCTCTCCCTCACCCACGCCGGATGAGTTCTGAACAACCTGTGTCACATTAGGCACCATCCGGCTGGTTTGGGCAGAGGCATCCAGACCACCTGTCCCACTCTGCACGCCCACACTGGAGAGCAGGGAGGCCTGGGTCCCTACTGTCCCTCGCTGCAGCGGCACAGTGAACCGCGCCACTGGAGGAGTCGTTCCACCATGCTGCACACCGTAAGACACTTCTGACTGAACAGAATGTGTGCCGTTTGCTGGTGCAACGTGACCTGTTGGGCGGGGGATCCTAGACCGTCGCTCGGAGCCCCACCCCCACCGTTCAAGGGGGCGACCAGAGAGTTCACGACCGCTGGCGACATCTGCATGCGTTTCTCCCTGAAACAACCTGGCTGGGCGTGACCCCGTCCTCTCACCACCACACTGGACCGACTTGTCATCTGCTCCTGCATGCTGTCTGCCACGATCCACAGACATGCTCTCGCGTGCAGAGACCCTCCCCTGCTGGGCCCCTCCTGTTGGCAGATAGGCTTCGCTCATCAGCGGCTCATCAGAGTCTGAGTAGAGCAGTTGGTGCGGGTACGGGGTGGAGTAGGCCGCGGGATGCTGAAAGGTGATGTTGGAGGGTCGGCCGGCAAAGGACGATGCCTTGTCACCAGCTCTCCGTGGTGTACTGACCTCTGTACCCTTGTGCAACATGGGCGCAGAGGCAGAGTGAAGGGCCATGGGCTCTCCCTTCGGTCTCCCTTTCTCCTCTCTCTTCCCTGTACGGGAACTGGACAGTCTGGTCCCTTCAGTCTGGCTATGCTGAGAGGTCAGAACAGATGAGGAGATGGTTGTGGTGTCATCCATGCTGGAGGCAGTAGTGCGGGCGGCAGAGGCCTGGGTGGCTCTTGTCTTGGTCTGTGTTCGCAGTGGTTCTTTCAGCTTCCTCTTCAATTCCTTTGAGAGGTCTCGGTTGCTGCGGATGCTGGCATCCATCTTGTCTCTCAGCTGGCCAACTTCTTTCATCAGGGTAGCAAAGTCAGCAGGGAGGGCCTGCTGCAGGACTTCCCCCTTTTGGTCAGTCTGGGTGACCTCATCTTGCCTGCCTTCAATGGTGGGCAGAATGTTCTGTGCCGCCTGGTACACCTGTAGCTCCTTTGTCAAGGCTGCTATGTGATTCATGAGTTGCTCTGTCTCCTTCTCCTTCAACTCCAGCTCCTCGAGCAGAGCAGTTTGCCTGTGTGAGTGTGATATGCATACGTATATGTATGACACATATGTACGTACATGCATATATATATACTACATACATATGTACGTGCTACATACATACGGATGCACCTACTACATACATATGTACACATGCATGTACGTACATACTACGTACATAAATTATGTATGTATGTACTACATACATAAATTATGTATGTATGTACTACATACATAAATTATGTATGTATGTACTACATACATACATATGTTGGTACTATATACATATGTATGTACGAACTAGACATACGCACATTCCATGCCCTCACACAATCGCGTACACACAGTCCACCTCACCTCCACCCTCCGCTGCACACTCTCACTCACACCTCACTGTCACCTGTCCCCACTCACGAGGCAGCTGTTGCATTCAGCTGGGACGTCATTGCCTCAATCTCCTCCTCCAGCTTCCGACTCCTCTCCGACATCTCTCCCACACTTGGACCCGCCTGGACACCCTCAGTCACCTGTGAGGGAAGGGGGCACATCAGCTGAATGACGGAAACACTGCAGTGTGGACACACGCCACGTACATGTGAAGTGGATACACTAGTACATACATACGTACATACGTACAGATGCAGAAGAAGCACTACCAATACAGTGGGACCCAGCTGGCTGTCCTGAATACAGTGGAACCTCTCTATAGAGGACACCACTGGGACCCAGCTGGCTGTCCTGTATACAGTGGAACCTCTTTATAAAGGACACCATTGGGACCCAGCTGGCTGTCCTGCATACAGTGGAACCTCTCTAGAGATGGCACCATTGGGACACAGCTCTATGTGGTTGAGAGTGCAGACAGTGTCCTCATTTGAGAGTTGTACTATATTCAGAGTGCTCTTTATAGAGAGGTTCCACTGTACGTAGGTACGTATGTACAGTGTGCCTCTGTAAACAACACAGGGATACACACACAGTGAGGGGACATCAGACAGGGGATGGGAGAAGGCTTGTCCATGTATGTACATAGTGTAGGCCCACCTTGGCTCTCTCCAGGTCCACGCGCAGCCTCTCAATCTCACTCTTGGCCCTCTTGTACTTGCGTAAGAGCGTGTTACGCTGCTTCTCTAGAGAGGTGATGCTCTCGTTCTTCTCCTTCTGCAGGGCGGTCAGCTGAGACTCAAGGGCAGCCATTTTGGCCTGGGACTGAACCAACTCTGAGTGGAGCCTGGGAAAAATGGGAATGGAAGCAAGGACTGCTAGACCCTCCACCTGAAAGGTAATCCTATTAAGTGCCCTCCCAACATGCACATGCTAGCCGGAACACAAGGACTTACGTACGTATTCATGATTCACTTCAGCGCAAAGATTACTTGGCATAAGATATTCACACATACCCCACCACTCCCCTCGCTCATGTCCCTCACCTCACCATCTCCCCCTCCCTCACCTCACCACCTCCCCCTCCCTCACATCCCTTACCTCACCACTTCCCCCTTCCTCACATCCTTCACCCCCTTCCCCCTCCCTCATGTCCCTCAGCTCACCACCTCCTCCTTCCTCATGTCCCTCACTCACCATCTCCCCCTCCCTCATGTCCCTCACCTCACCACCCCCCTCCCTCCTCTCCCTCACCTCACCACCCCCCTCCCTCCCCTCCCTCACCTCACCACCTCCCCCTCCCTCCCCTCCCTCCCCTCACCACCTCCCCCTCCCTCCCCTCCCTCACCTCACCACCTCCCCCTCCCTCCCCTCCCTCCCCTCACCACCTCCCCCTCCCTCCCCTCCCTCACCTCACCACCTCCCCCTCCCTCGTGAGCTGTGTGTCCTGAGAGGCCTGCAGCTGCTGTGCCAACCGGAGGGCCTCTTGCTGGGCGGCAGCAAGCTCCGAGTGCAAGGCATCAGACGGGTCGGCTACGGCAACAGGGGAAGTCCCCTGGTCTACCATTGCCAAGGGTGCTGTCCCAGTCCTGTCGAGCAACACACATACAGATTACAGAGTATAGAGACAGTAGAGGTACAGGAACCTCTCTATAAAGGACACACTGAATATGGGCTACCTCTCTAATGAGGACACTGGCGCTGCCCCAACCACATAGAGCTGCGTACAGATCTACCTCTGAATTAGGGACACTTCTCTATACAGGACAGCTGGCTGGGTCCGAATAGTGTCCTCTATAGAGAAGTTCCACTGTACACCACATGTGTAGACATGTGTACTATTAGTGTGGAGGGGCACACATGTGCAGACTCACCCCATGTCTACAACCCCTGGCCTCCAGCCGGCCCCCAGCAGCTGCTGAGCTATCCTTTGCTGAGCGAGCTGGTTCAGACGCAGGCCGGCCTGGTACTGCTCATCCAGGGCACTGAGGTCCTGGGCTTGGCGGCTGTCCTCCCACCGAGAGTCTTCTCCATCCCTACCTCCCACACCTGGCGGAACAGCAAGCACAGCAGTCTAAGAACTATTGTGAACCCTGGCTAGTGTGAACGAATCTAAGAACAGCAGTGTGTGTACACACGTACTTGTGTACATACGTACAGTACATATGTATGTGCATACGTACGTATACAAAGGCATATACGTACGTACCTGTCAACTAAACCCCACCCAGCCCCTCCCCTTACCTGATGTGGTGGAGGGCCAGGATGCATCCAGTGGTGGAGCCGGAGGAGTGGAGGCAGGTGAGTGCTGCACTCCTGCGGAGGACTCCTGGACTACGCTCGGCAGCCCACCACCAACGATGCCTGGAGAGCTCCTACCAACACTGTCCCACTGTACAGACTCAGACTGCACCATCACTGCCTTGTCAGCTCGGCGCCAGTACGTCTGAACACTGGCTGAGGTTGTCTCCTTGGCAACAGGGTGTGCAGGTGGTAGCATGCCGAAAGGCGTAGACGCCCTGCTGTCTGGTGTGCAGCTGCGTCGAGCTATCTCCCTCAGCTGGTCAATCTCGTCCTGGGCCTCGCTCAGCTTGGTCTGCAGGGAGTCCATCTCCGCCTCGCGCTGCTGCTGGGACTCTGCAGCTAGCTTGCTCTCATCTGTGAGGCCACGCTTCAGCTTCTTGTTCTCCAACTGAAGCTCCTTCAGACGGTCGTAGATCCCTGGAGGAAGAACAACTGTCTGTCTGTCTGTCTGTGTGGTGTGTGTGTGTGTGTGTGTGTGTGTGTGTGTGTGTGTGTGTGTGTGTGTGTGTGTGTGTCCGTATGTGTACATACCTGACAGATCTGCTTCCTCCTCAGATTCAGAGACGCCCACACCGATGTCCTTGTGTGAGGGGGCCTGAGAGTACATCACAGAGAAATCTCAAGAGACAAACTCACTGGCATTCCAACATTGTCAAAGAACACCACACCACACCCACCTCACCCATCCCACCCCACTCCACCCCACCCCACCCCACCCTTCCCACTCCACCCCACCCCACCCCACCCTTCCCACTCTCACATGCACCTTCCTAGCCGGCTGGCTGCCCAAGGCTGCCAACTGGTCCTGCAGGTGTGCTACTCTCCTCCTCAGCTCCACAACAAGGTCCTCCTTCTCTGCTCCCTCGTGCTGGAGGGCCGTCATGCGATCCTGCAGCTCACTGATCATTTCACCGGCATCTTGCAGCTTCTCTGCCATCTTTTCCCTCTCCTGCGCCAGCTCCTCAGCCTGCTGGGAGAGGTCTCGTACCAGCTTCTCCATCGAACGGCCATGATCAGTGAGGATGGCGTTCTCCTCCAACACTGCCTCTCTATCAGCAGCCAATTCATCATTCTTCTGCAGAAGGAGAGCATTGTCCTTTTCCACGGCACTCAGGCTGGCTTTCAGTCGACGAAGACTGTTCATTGCCTCCTGATTCTGGGTCTGCAGCTCCTTCAGCTGGCACCCCGTCCCCTGCCCCTCCTCCTCCTCCTCCTCCCAAGGGAGGGTCTGACTTGCAACCTCTGTCACAGGGACTGCCTGTGAGGACTCGTTCATCACATGTCTCACCTACAGGACACACACGTATTGCAGCACCCTCACTGTGCTGTGTGCACCCACCCAATGACTCGTTCACACACAGTGTCAGGTACAGGAGGTGTGCTGTGTCCATGCGTATAGTGTGTGTGTGCGTGCAAGTGTGTGTGAGTGTGTGTGTGTGTGTGTGTGTGTGTGTGTTGTGTGTGTGTGTGTGTGTGAGTGTGTGTGTGCGTATTACAATATTGGGGTGTAGCGAAGTGACACATCAAGGAGGCTCAAACACACTCCACACCACCCACCCACCTCCAGTTTAGGGCTGCCATCAGTCACTGTGACCTGGTGTTGGGGGGAGGGAGGCACGTTGATGATGGGAGATCCCTGGTTGGAGGGCACGGTCACGTTGACGTGCACTGGGGAGGGCTGGATGATGCGAGGCTCCCGATCGGTAGAGAGAACCCTCAGCAGGCGCTCTAGGAGGTCCATCTGAGGGAGCAGAGGAGGACAGTGCAAGCACTGGAGGTGGTACAGCTAGTGCATGTGGATGCGCGTGCACGCACGCACGCACGCACACACACACACCTGATCTGTGGGCTGTTGGGAGGACAGATTGAAATAGTTGGTTGTCTCCTTGCCACGACGTCGAGCATTGAGCTGTTCAAGGAGACCTCTCAACTCTGCCAAGATGCCCTCTAATTCGGCCATTGTGTGGTGCCCTTGGACAAGGGGTGGAGTCTGGCTACCAACAGATGTGTGCGCATCAACGCTGTCCTCTCGATCACGAGCCAGTCGACTCTGGAGGGTCTCCAACTGGTCCTGTACAGCAGAGGGCAAAGACCATCGTACAGCCAAGGGGTAGTGGGATGTGAGAGGAGAGGTGGACATGGGAGGGTGAAGGGGGAGGTGAGGTGGACATGGGAGGGTGAAGGGGAAGAGTGGAGGAGCAGATGGCATACCCTTAGTTTGCTGGCCTCCCTCTCCGTGTCTCTACGGCGCTGGTCAGCAGCTGATGCGTTAGCTCTGGCACGCCTCAGGTCCTCCTTGAGACCCTGTGCAGACAGGTGGGAGCATGTGACTGTCACATGACAGGTGGGAGCATGTGACTGTCACATGACGGTGGGAGCATGTGACTGTCACATGACAGGTGGGAGCATGTGACTGTCACATGACGGTGGGAGCATGTGACTGTCACATGACAGGTGGGAGCATGTGACTGTCACATGACGGTGGAAGCATGTCTAGGGAATATCAACATACGTACGGTACGTACATCTCATACAAAAGGTAACGTAACATTCTATGCTTGTTTGACGACTGTGGGAGTGGGTACTTCAGTTGTGTTGGCCATTTTGTTGCAACTGAGGAAGATATAACGAATGACTACGTACACATCTCTCAATTCTTAGTCACACATCATTGTACGTGTGTACAGTACTGCCTGTTGCAGTGCAGGAGGTGGTTACAACTGCATTGGGCATGTGTGTGTACGTCCCAAGGCCGCTCAGGCTCACTCTGATGACGCTGTCCTTGTGTGCCAGCTCGTCCTCCATCCTCTCAACTTCGGCCTCCTTCTGTCCCAGTCTCCTCCGCAGTGACTCAAGCTGGGAGCGCAGCTCTCGCACACTAACAACCCAGGGAGGAATCGCAGAATTCACCAACCACATCTCCCCTTCCCCCCCTCCCCCCCTCCTCCAACATACATACGTACGCACATACATACGGACGGACGTACACACCTCTCTGCTTCATCCAGCTGATCAGAGTCTGAAGTCGCACCTGCAGCGTGAGCAGGTCCACGGGGCCGAGCCATCTGCGAAGCATGATTAGCGGCACTCTTCCGTAGTCCTTCTAGCTCCTCTTCAAGCGACGCAATCTGTGCCTTCAGGTCCTTCTCTGCATCTGCAACGTTATGCGCACATGCATTAAGAGATACAGGCAGACAGAAAGAGATCTGTAAGTCAGTGGCATTACACAAATGGACCTCTTCTTCTCTCAACTACCTACATGGCCAAAATGTCCTGATTTTGATTGCTAATGCTATATTGCCTGCTCTATGAGTGACTCCATTTACTCCTTCCCTCCTCTCTCCTCCCTCCTCTCCTTCCTCTCCTCCCCCTCTTCCCTTACTTCTTCCCTCCCTCCCCTTCCTCCCTTACTTCTCCTTCCCCTTCCACTCCACTCCCTCCCTCCTCCTCTTGCTCCTCCTTTCCCTCCCCCTTCCCCTCACCTCCTTGCTGCTCCACCACTCCTCGCAGGTCAGCCAAGGCCTTCTCCAGCACACCCACCTCAGCCGCCTTGCGGGTGGAGAGGTCCAACAGCTGCTGGTCCTGCTGACCAACCTGGTCCTCCTTGTCCCTTAATGCCTGCTGCAGTCTGGCAATGGCTGCATCGCGCTTGGAGAGCTCTGGCCCAAGTGACTGCACAGAAAGAGAAGAGGCAGTCTTCACCCAGTGCCTCCTTGTCACGCACTCCTCCTCCACCTCTCTGCCTCACAATGGAGTGGTTTAAACTGCGAACTACGTACATACAAGCAGCCACGCTCACCTCTAGTTTCTTCTCAAGACCCTGTAACTGATCCTTCAGAGCATCGTTTTCTGCAAGTGCATCGTTCAAATCCTGGCCATACTGGTCCTGGACCTGTGAGCACGGAGCACAGTACATGTACGACATGTACGTACTGTACATGTAACACATAACATACAGTACATGTGCAGTACATGCAACACATGTGCAGTACATGTAACACACATGCAGTACATGTAACACATGTGCAGTACATGTAACACATGTGCAGTACATGTAACACATAACATACAGTACACATGCAGTACATGTAACACATGCAGTACATGTAACACATGCAGTACATGCAACACGTGCAGTACATGTAACACGTGCAGTACATGTAACACATGCAGTACATGTAACACATGCAGTACATGCAACACATGCAGTACATGTAACACGTGCAGTACATGTAACACGTGCAGTACATGTAACACATGTGCAGTACATGTAACACATGCAGTACATGTAACACATGTGCAGTACATGTAACACATGTGCAGTACATGTAACACATGTGCAGTACATGTAACACATGTGCAGTACATGTAACACATGCAGTACATGTAACACATGCAGTACATGTAACACATGCAGTACATGTACGTAACATGTGCAGTACATACGTAGGTACAGATGTACGTACGTACAATCAACACACAGAGCGCTGTGTTACCTGGGTACCCCTGATGACCCAACCTTGCTAGTGAGCAATCCCCCATTCCTCTCACCACCCACTCACACTCTGCCTGTCATCCACGAGCTCAGCCATGTCCCTCTTGGCTTCTTCTAGCTCGCGCTCCAGCTCCTGAAGGGCATCTCTTAGTGCCTCCACCTGCCACAGCCCACAAGGTCACAGGAGGGAAAACAAGACACCTGCCTCTCCCCCCACAAGACACCTGCCTCTCCCCCCACAAGACACCTGCCTCTCCCCCCACAAGACACCTGCCTCTCCCCCCACAAGACACCCGCCTCTCCCCCCACAAGACACCTGCCTCTCCCCCCACATACAGTACGTACCTCTTCCTCCCCCCACCTTTCCCTCCTCCTCCCCACAACTCTTCCTCCCACCACCTCTCGGCACTCTCCCTCTCCATCCTCACAAACCTCTTCCTCCTCCCCACACACCTCTTCCACCCCCCCACACCTCTTCCTCCTCCCCACACACCTCTTCCACCCCACCACACCTCTTCCTCCCCTCCCTTCACACCTCCCCATGGATGTACCTCTTCCTACCACCACCTCTCCCTCCTCCTACACACCTCTTAGCACTCTCCTCCCTCTCTCCCTCTCCCTCCTCATACACACAGTATCCCTCCCCTCTCACCTCCCCATCCTTTTTCTTCAGAGCTGCCCTCAGCCCCCTACCCTCATGGGCCTCAACCTGGAGGTCTTTCATCTTCCGTCGCAGGTTCTCCAATTCCCTCTCCTGCTCATCAGAAGCACTTGCCTGCTGTCCCATGTCAGACTACAGCAACGAACAGAGGGGAGACAGTGTGATGGAGGCATCTCAGCGAACAGAGGGGAGACAGTGTGATGGAGGCATCCCAGCGAACAGAGGGGAGACAGTGTGATGGAGGCATCGCAGCGAACAACTGTGCTGTAGCTCTCAAGCCATCAGTACAGTGGGTAAAGGAGCACACAGACAACACTGCACCCACCATGACACCATCGCAAAGACATTAGCACAGTGTCTCCAATTGTGCCAATTGTGCAAATAACTCACTTTGGCTCTCTCTAATTCACCCTTCACTCGCTCCAGCTCTCTGTTCCTCTCCACCAGCTCTTTGTCCTTCCCACTCAGTTCATCCTTGAGATCCTACGTGCAATGGGAGCAAGCAGGAGCGGGTTAGATGCAATGGGAGCAAGCAGGAGCGGGTTGGATGCAATGGGAGCAAGCAGGAGCAGGTTGGATGCAATGGGAGCAAGCAGGAGCAGGTTGGATGCAATGGGAGCAAGCAGGAGCAGGTTGGATGCAATGGGAGCAAGCAGGAGCAGGTTGGATGCAATGGGAGCAAGCAGGAGCGGGTTGGATGCAATGGGAGCAAGCAGGAGCAGGTTGGATGCAATGGGAGCAGCAGGAGCAGGTTGGATGCAATGGGAGCAAGCAGGAGCAGGTTGGATGCAATGGGAGCAAGCAGGAGCAGGTTGGATGCAATGGGAGCAAGCAGGAGCAGGTTGGATGCAATGGGAGCAAGCAGGAGCAGGTTGGATGCAATGGGAGCAAGCAGGAGCAGGTTGGATGCAATGGGAGCAAGCAGGAGCAGGTTGGATGCAATGGGAGCAAGCAGGAGCAGGTTGGATGCAATGGGAGCAAGCAGGAGCGGGTCACACTCACATACGTACATACGTACGTACATGCAAGTGTACACGTTTGCACCCACACACCTGTAGCTGTTCATCTTTGTCCTGCAGAGCATCCTGAACAGCCTACACAAGTTCAACAGTACATGTACGTACTTACTTACATGCGTCAGCCAATACACACATGTACTTACATACGTCAACCAATACACACATGTACTTACATGCGTCAACCAATACACACATGTACTTACATACGTCAGCCAATACACACATGTACTTACATGCGTCAACCAATACACACATGTACTTACATACGTCAGCCAATACACACATGTACTTACATACGTCAGCCAATACACACATGTACTTACAAACGTCAGCCAATACACACATGTACTTACATGTGTCAGCCAATACACACATGTACTTACATACGTCAGCCAATACACACATGTACTTACATGTGTCAGCCAATACACACATGTACTTACATGCGTCAGCCAATACACACATGTACTTACATACGTCAGCCAATACACACATGTACTTACAGGCGTCAGCCAATACACACATGTACTTACATGCGTCAGCCAATACACACATGTACTTACAAACGTCAACCAATACACACATGTACTTACATGTGTCAGCCAATACACACATGTACTTACATACGTCAGCCAATACACACATGTACTTACATACGTCAGCCAATACACACATGTACTTACATGCGTCAGCCAATACACACATGTACTTACATGCGTCAGCCAATACACACATGTACTTACATACGTCAGCCAATACACACATGTACTTACATACGTCAGCCAATACACACATGTACTTACAAACATCAGCCAATACACACATGTACTTACAAACATCAGCCAATACACACATGTACTTACATGCGTCAACCAATACACACATGTACTTACAAACGTCAACCAATACATACGTACATGCACAAGTCTCCAGCTCATGCGGGGACAAACAGGCCTACATACCAAGTTACAGCAACACCCTACAGTAACTCTCCCCACATGCACTCCCACACCCACGCAAACACCCGCCACACCCACGCAAACACCCGCCACACCTTTAACTCGTCCTCAGTGGCCGCCAGCTGTGCACTGAGCTCCTCTGCCTCTCTCCTCAGCGGGTCCAACTCCGCACAGCCCTCCTGCAACTCCTGTGGCAAGCAACACACGAGACAGTGAGGCAATTGGGCAGTGAGGGGGAGGTGTGGGTGGGGTGAGGGTGGGGTGAGGGGGAGGTGTGGGTGGGGTGAGGGTGGGGTGAGGGAATCAGACAACCCCCACACATACAACATGGTCAGCACACTCAGTGTGTGTAGCCAACAAGTCTTCCTTCCAATGAACCTCTTCTGCTGCTATGCCAGCCAACTCACCTTCACCTCCTCCTCCTTCTCTGCTAACTCATTGTATGCATCATCCAATTCTCTGTGGAATGCACAGACAGACAGACAGATGGACACACAGTGACTGTGAGATCCACAACACATCACTACTGCCCACAGAGTGTCCTGTTTGCAGACAAGAACAATGTGAAGTGCTCACTTACGCCTTGAGGCGTGCAATCTCATCTTCCTGAAGAAATAACACAGCAAAGAAACGTACGTATTATGAGCACTTATGTTGCTTAATTTAATATACACACGCACGTGAACACACATCTGCAGCTCGGAGCACATACGTGTGCTGAAGTCGACTACTGCAGTCACACTGCTGTGGACAGCACCTCATGTCACAGTGCACGCATACAGTACAATACGCACAATGTATGTACAATGTGCGTATGTGTGTATGTACCACCAAGCAGCCCCTCCCTCCCCTGTAGCCCCACCCCCTGCTGCGTACCAGCTGTTGCCGCTGCTGCTCCTGTGCACTCTCCACGCCTGCAAACTGGGTCTCCCTGTCCAGGATGGCACCTTGCAGTTTCCGCTTCTCTTCAGCGAGACGGGCTGCAAAGTCCTCATTCAACTTTGACAAGAAGGGAAGGAGGCATGGTCAGCGCACACACACACATGTATGTACACACGTACACACACGTATGTACATACACACGTACGTACACACACACACACACACACACATGTACGTACACACGTACACACACACACACACGTATGTACATACACACGTACGTACACACACACACACACACACACACACACACACACACACACACACACACACACACACACACACACACACACACACACACACACACACACACACACACACACACACACACACACACACACACACACACACACACTACATATGTATACATAGGTGCAAAAACAGCACTGCACTTGTAGACGCAAGAAGCCAATATACACCTCCAGTTTTGGCCATTCAAAATCACTCTCATTAGCAGCAAAGGGTGCAAAGTGGAGTGTGGTTACCTTCTTAATGTGGCTCTCATGTTGCAGGGCCATGCCATCCATCGCATGTCTGTACAGTAAGGGAGGACCATGCCCGCAGTCACCCACTCACTCAGGTACATACATGTACTTGTATTTACCACAGCCAGAGCTGGCTATGTTATCCCCATTACGGCTGTAAGCCAGCAAGAGGCAAGGAAAGAGTGTTGGTCCCATTGGCAGCGAGGACACCAGCCTTATCTCCACATCCACATGTCCCCCTAAGTGCATTGGGGTACTCATCTATGGGCTTGCAAGACCCATGAGATGAGTGAGGTGGAGTACAGCCATGAGTGACGGCATCAAAATATCCATGCTAGACTCTTGGCCGCAGGATTCCCCACCTCTACACTTGGTAATACATGTATGTACACACACACAGACTCACTTAGCCTTGAGGAGCAGCTCATTCTTCTCCTTCAGCTCCTTCTTCAAGCTGCCAAGCGCAACATTCAAGTCCACACTCTGCAGGGAAGAGGTCACACACACACACACACACACACTCACCTCACCACCAGCACAACCAGGTCACACACAGACGGCATACACACCGACAAGCTAGTAGGCAGAGCCTTACATGTCTTACAGGAGTGGACTTGCCTCATCACACACCACTAGGATGTATGTATGTATGTATGTATGTATGTATGTATGTATGTATGTATGTATGTATGTATGTATGTATGTATGTATGTACATATGTATGTATGTACGTATGTTTGTATGTATGTATGCAAGTATGTATTATATTACAGAAAGCACAGCACAAGTGCTGGCTTGGGAGCTATCTGTACAGCTCAGCACGAGGTTGGAGTGGTGAGGCCTGTGAGAGGTATGCCGCGTGGCCCCATACACGGCTGGCTCACCAGCCTCCAGTCGTCACTGTCGTTGCCCATCTGTTTCCGCAGGGCCTCCTCAAGGTGGTAAATGCGCAGCTTTAGGCCAAAGTTCTCCTTCTTCAGTTCTGACAGTTGCTGTACAAAACAGAGGAAGGGAAGACCTCCATCACATGAGCACACAGAAACAAGAACCTCACTACATACGTATGTACCCCACACCATCGTGCACACGAGGCACACATACATGCACACGCACGCACACATGCACACACACACACACACACACACACACACACAGGCACACACACACACACACACACACACACACACAGCCAGCCACACAGCCACACAGCCACACACACACACACACAGCCACACAGTGGCAGTCCATGAGTGTGAATGGCACCACCCTGACAGCAAAGTACGCACCACCCTGACAGACACTCACAGCCCTGCTGTGCCCCCTCCCTCACCGTCTCCTGGTCCTTCATGAGTCTGCTCCTCTGTGGGGAGAGCTTGCTGGTTGCAGCCGAGAGGGTGGGGCTGCCGCTGGCTGGGTGGCGAGGGTCAGAGACGTCACTTGCAGTGGAGACATCGTTGACCGTAGCCACGGAGTCTACCTTGGAGAGCTCCATTTGGTTCAGTCTGCAGTGCCACACAAGACTCTTCAATGCAGTGAGCCGCACTTATCAGAAGTGCAGCTGTGGGCTTATCCAACACTCTACCTCTGCCACAAAGAACAACAATGATTATTTGCACAGCGCGGGAGAATACCGCACCAAGGCGCGACAGACAGACGACCTACCTAAGTCAGTCCTTCAAACTACCTACCTAAGTCAGTCCTTCAAACTACCTACCTAAGTCAGTCCTTCAAACCAAACCTATTGTACCCTGAAACCTGGCTGGATCTGCTACGCTACAAATACACCGTGGAACATGCTGCAAGACGAGAGCATTGTGCGGCGCGCTTGCCAGTCCAGACTGAATCAACTCTATCGACACACCTCGAATACAGTTTACTCAATCACAACAAACAAAGCAAGATCAACCGAGCAATTAACCTATACTCACTGCGCGCAGCGTTGCGTGTGCTAGCTACACTGTACTCTCACGTGTTCTCCATGCCCAAAGGCAGGGTTTGGTCCTCTGAAATAGACGTCATTCGTGGCCCGTATTGCCTAGCCTTCTTCGGATTCTATCATGAGAATTCAACACACACATATGGGACGGCGCGCCAACTCCAAATGATGCCTCCTTTTTATTTTCGTCCAGAAATATACCCCCGCGGGATTGCACAAAATTTTCGTGCGTAAACAATTGCGTCTGTATAAGAAACCGAATTAAGCATCCTACAATCCAATGCGGCTAGCGCTTAGCGTATCAGGGATCATGAATTGTAAAGGTACAGATCTGGATTGAACACAAAGAGTCAGTGCTTTCCATGTTTGACTTTCAGCATTGCAGTGGCTTTCCGTTTAGCATTCTCGCTGCTTGAACAGGCTTTACGCTTCCTGCATGCAAAAGTGAACACAAAAAGTACCACATCATAACAGACACAAATACAAACCTACATTGGTCGTGGATTGCATTGTTTGAACTATAGTTATACATGTACAAAACGGACAACATAACCACTTTATGTATTTATATATGTAGAGATGTATGTATGTATGTATGTATGTACATATGTATGTATGTATATGTATGTATGTATGTATGTATGTATGTATGCATGCATGCATGTATGTATGTATGCATGTATGTATGTATGCATGTATGTATGTATGTATGTATGTATGCATGTATGTCTGTATGTATGTATGTATGTATGTATGTATGTATGTATGTATGTACGTATGTATGTATGTCAGTGCCACATGTACATATGTATCTCATCTGATCAGGACAAGATTAAAGGAGGCAAGGAGGTAGGATATCGTAGAGCCTCACTGCTACGTTGTTGATAATCAGCAAATCGATCTTGAGCATACACGTAGCGAATTCAATCAATAAAAACCGACTGCAGGACTTTTCAGCCACGTAGGTCTTCGTCAACTGCGTAGTTTGGTGCGCAGTTGTTTATGTACATACGTATACGCTCAAAATTAACTCGCTAGTTATGCTTGTCGGAGTTCAACCCTAGAACAGACCCACAAACTCATATCCTCCTGTGTGGTGCCAACCTAGCCATCTTGCTTGCCCCTGCTCGAGTCCTGCTGCCCACCACCTTTGCTTCCTCGCCCACCACAGTCCTCTGGGGGCAGTCCCTCCTCTTGTGCTGCAGACTTCCACAGATGTGACAACCCACAGAAGGACTGAGGGGATGAGAGAAGACTTCATCAAGCACGCACAAGTCCCTCTTTGAGGGACAGCTACCAAGGGCACTCACGCTAGTCCACACGAGTGAGCAGGCAGCTCACACTTGCCACACACTTCACAGTGCACACGCCCTACGAAGGAGACATACAGTGAACACACAGTACATAGGCCAACAGGTGAACACACAGTACATAGGTCAATAGGTGAACACACAGTACATAGGCCAATAGGTGAACATACAGTACATAGGCCAATAGGTGAACACACAGTACATAAGCCAACAGGTGAACACACAGTACATAGGCCAATAGGTGAACACACAGTACATAGGCCAATAGGTGAACACACAGTACATAGGCCAATAGGTGAACACACAGTACATAGGCCAATAGGTGAACACACAGTACATAGGCCAACAGGTGAACACACAGTACATAGGCCAATAGGTGAACACACAGTACATAAGCCAATAGGTGAACACACAGTACATAGGCCAATAGGTGAACACACAGTACATAGGTCAATAGGTGAACACACAGTACATAGGCCAATAGGTGAACACACAGTACATAGGCCAATAGGTGAACACACAGTACATAGGCCAATAGGTGAACACACAGTACATAAGCCAATAGGTGAACACACAGTACATAGGCCAACAGGTGAACACACAGTACATAGGCCAATAGGTGAACACACAGTACATAGGCCAATAGGTGAACACACAGTACATAGGCCAATAGGTGAACACACAGTACATAAGCCAATAGGTGAACACACAGTACATAGGCCAACAGGTGAACACACAGTACATAGGCCAACAGGTGAACACACAGTACATAGGCCAATAGGTGAACACACAGTACATAGGCCAATAGGTGAACACACAGTACATAGGCCAATAGGTGAACACACAGTACATAAGCCAATAGGTGAACACACAGTACATAGGCCAACAGGTGAACACACAGTACATAGGCCAATAGGTGAACACACAGTACATAGGCCAATAGGTGAACACACAGTACATAGGTCAATAGGTGAACACACAGTACATAGGCCAATAGGTGAACACACAGTACATAGGCCAATAGGTGAACACACAGTACATAGGCCAATAGGTGAACACACAGTACATAGGCCAATAGGTGAACACACAGTACATAGGCCAATAGGTGAACACACAGGTCACCGTCAGTAACACAAAACATATGTACAA
>OX465043.1:5877321-5884821 GCA_949841015.1 Aplysina aerophoba
CCTACTTCTAAACATACACAGTAAGGGCACCGAGTGTCTGAAGGCCCCTACTTCTAAACATACACAGTAAGGGCACCGAGTGTCTGAAAGCCCCTACTTCTAAACATACACAGTAAGGGCACCGAGTGTCTGAAAGCCCCTACTTCTAAACATACACAGTAAGGGCACCGAGTGTCTGAAAGCCCCTACTTCTAAACATACACAGTTAGGGCACCGAGTGTCTGAAGGCCCCTACTTCTAAACATACACAGTAAGGGCACCGAGTGTCTGAAAGCCCCTACTTCTAAACATACACAGTAAGGGCACCGAGTGTCTGAAGGCCCCTACTTCTAAACATACACAGTAAGGGCACCGAGTGTCTGAAGGCCCCTACTTCTAAACATACACAGTAAGGGCACCGAGTGTCTGAAGGCCCCTACTTCTAAACATACACAGTAAGGGCACCGAGTGTCTGAAGGCCCCTACTTCTAAACATACACAGTAAGGGCACCGAGTGTCTGAAGGCCCCTACTTCTAAACATACACAGTAAGGGCACCGAGTGTCTGAAAGCCCCTACTTCTAAACATACATATGAACCCTACAGCAGGACCTTGACATTCCTCCATTGCAAAGTCACCTTCTTCATCGCAGAGAGTCATTGTTACGTAATGATACCAAGCGGGGGGGCACATGTACAGGTTTGCGAGTGGGGTGGCAGGGGGGAGGGGCGTAGCAGCCCGACAGAACTAGTTAAGGACGTTTCGGCCATGTAGGCCTTTAATTTGTCACTGCATAGCATAGTGTTATGTTGAAAATATGCAGCTGTTCGACTTGTACTCACAGTGATGTAAGAAAATGCAGGTACAAATGTGCATATCGAGAATCAGAAATTCAAACCACCTTAACTTATAAGTCATACGTTACCTTTACGGCATATTAACTGAGCTCTATATAAACCATAATAAAATGGTGCCTGCATGCATGCTCGTGCAAGTTTAAGCATTATAACGCGCGTGTATATAAGCTCACCGTGAGGACAGAAGGGATGTTCACATCCGACGGATTGGTCCAGCAGAGCGTCCACTCCGCGGGGGTGCGGAACAAACTGGCGCTCTTGTGTCCTGGATTGCAAACTCGAGCTCGCATGACCGGCCGACATTTTGAGGCATTGCGTAAGACACTTAATGACTCATGATAATTATGCCCATTTTAAATGTGGCTCAAAATAATAATAATATTAATGATATTAATAATAATACATTTTATGATCACAGCTATAAAAAGCCATAGTTAGCTTTGAGCTTTCAGCTTTGAGGATTGCTGTAGCATTTATCTACAAGCGCGTGCGTGCATGTGTCGATATAGCAGTCATCCAATATACAAAAAAAAGGATTGGAAACTGCCGGGGGAGAGGTAGCTAGCTAGTGGGTAGTTTCTTGCAAATAGCGTTCTGTCGTTGTCATTCAGTCATCTGCTGCCTGGGGAGCATGAGGAAGGGCGTAATCTGCATAATATGGGCTTGGAACAGCGTAATGAGGCTCCTCTCCACTTGCACTGCCCGCCTGGTCCACATTCTCGTAGGTGTGCTCGGCATCACTCAACAGCTCCTGTGTGCAGCTGTCCCTTGCAGCCTGACCTAGCCTTGTCGAATCTGTAATTGACTGCTCATCCTGGCCTCCTCGTGCATCATTCATTTCACTCTCTGCGACGTCCACTTTGGCATCAACGTTCCTTCGAATGGGCATACTGGTGTACAACAACAGGCAGTGAAATGGTGACACAAGAAATGACAGTTGCATGCATGCATATATGTAACTGTATATATATATATATATATATAACTGTATATATATGTATATATATATATATATATATATAAATGCATCATCTAAAGAAAACTGTTGCAAAACCACTGGATTAATTAATGTCATATGTATACATGTCATGTATAACTCAACGTGCAAACACAAAGTGACCTCCAATGAGTGGAACACTAGTGGAACACTAGTGGCTACCCGTCTTCCACAGGCACATGTACAGCCAGGCAGTATCTGTCAGATGTGGTGCGCAGGGCAGGTACAGCAACTTACCAACTAGAGTACCTTTGAGCTTCAAACGCTGGTTGAGAAGCTCCACATTCACCCTCTGCTTGAAATGCAGCACATCCTTCTCTAGGCGTGTAGTTCATGCACATGGCCGCTTCCTTCCGAGGAGAATATTTGCCAGAGCGTTTAGCACACCGCCTGAAGTACAGTAAGAGAAACAAGAAGATGGGGTGCTACATATCAACTGGCCGTCCATGGCCTTTACTGTTTACATACAGTGCAAGTTGCAATACGTTTAAAGAGGATAAAGTTGAACAATAAATATTGCACAAAGTGCAGGCATGTGACTGCGCTTAGCTTACCAGACAACTGCAGCCTCCACTGACATTGCCACAAGGAAGATGAAAATGCCAATAATTACAACTGGTGCAGTAACGGCCGTCGTAAGGTCAGAGGATGTGGCTGCTTCTGTGCAAACATGGTTAATGTACCATGCAAGAGAATGAGGGAGAGACCAATGTGAAGTAAGTATTGTAATCTCGTACACGACAGAATCGATACCTCTGACTACTGCATCATATTGGTAGTATCGGCACCCTAAGTGTGCCATACCTGTTGGTGTTGCTGTAGAGCCGTCCATTGTAATCATTCGTTCTTCCCTCTCCCCCTCCCCTGCATCAGTGAACGCCCCCACCGAGATGAGGTACAGTGTGCCAGGGGTCAGTTGAGTCAAGGTGAAGCTGGTCTGGTTGGGGTGCAGACTGGCCACTTCAGAGTTGTTGGAGTAGATCTGCACACAGTAAAACACCACGTAAACAACATGCCACTTAATTGTTCTCCCTCCTCTGAAGCAAACATGACCTCCCGCCTACAGTGCCTCCCTGTGCCCACAATGCAGTGTATACCTTGTAGAATCGAAGGATGCCATTGGGGCTGGCAGGAGCCTCCCAGGTCAGGGAGTAGGCAAGTGAACCTGCAGCTTCCTTCCTCACTGTCAGCTCCCTCACCTTTGAAGGAACTAGCAATAAAGACAAGCAGCTACAACATGTCACTGTGGCATGTGATGAAGGAGCTGTCTACAATTCAAGGTGCCACTGGGCAAGCATGATTACTGTGAATAGGACATAAGGTGATGCATGCTAGATCAACAGTACAGTATTATTAGTACATGCAATCTGGGTTCTAGTAATATAACAATCTTGATTAGTTCTTGCTGTTTATGCACACTCCCTCTTGCCTCTAGCTTACCGTCTTGTGGCATCCTCACTGAGGAGGGGTTGCTGAACGGTCCCTGGCCAGCAGTAGTGACTGCTGCTACGCCAAACTCGTAGGTTGTGAAGGGCTGCAGTTGGTCCACCACATGCTCAATGACATCATCCTGTCCCTCAGCAGCTTCCACCTCCTCCTCCCTCACTGAGCTCCTGTCATCAGCCGGGAAGTACCTCACCACATAGTGCACTATCTGTCCATTCTGGTCGTCCAGTGGTGGGTCCCTCCACCTCACCACAGCAGACCTCGGAGTGGAGGCACTGACTGAGATGTGTTGAGGTGCAGCACTGGGAACTGTAGTGAGGGGGACAGACAGTCTTCAAAGGTATACACTTCATCCATGCACACACACACATGGGGGAAGACTTCACTGAGCACAAGCCATTTGTAAGCATAAGCATATACACTGGTAAAACAGTGAATTCCACACACACAGGCACATGCAGTGTCCTCTAACAGACATTCACAAGGCACTTACTGTCTTCCTCTGTTCTAGCAGAGGTTGTCTCCTCCTCCCCCACACCTGCACTGGTTTCTGCTTGCAGTGTGAACTGGTAAAGCACATCTTCCTCAAGGTTACTAACAGTCAGCACTCCTCCTGCTGAGGATGCGCTGATGAACTCATTGCCGTTGTGCACAGCACCCGAGGGAAGGGAGCCAGAGTAGATGAGTCTGTACACTGTGATCTTTCCATTTGGGGAAAGGGGCGGAGTCCAGGTCAGGAGGATCAACCTGCGTGATACTGTGGTTGCAGTGAATGACTCCACTGGACCAGGGACTGGAGGAGACCAAGAGTTACAGTTAAGAAGGTATAAGGGGTCATCAAATGGAGCTAGGGCCTACATCTCCCATAATCTGACAGGTCCCACCTACCATCCTCTGGTGTGATGATGACCACTGGGTTGCTGAAAGGGCCCTCTCCCACTTCATTCACAGCCCTCACTCTGAACTGGTAGGTTGTGTATGGCTGCAACCCCTCCACAGCCCTTTCCTGGTTGCCTCCCCCTGAGGAGTCCACTGGAACACTGATCTCTTGTGCGGCACCAGGAGACCCACTGATGCTGTACTCCAAGGTGTAACTCAACAGACGGCCATTTTGCTCATCCATGTGAGGTGCTTGCCAGCTGAGTGCCACTGTTCTAGGGCCTGTCACATTCGCAGTCACCTCACGAGGAGCACCATCTGGAGCTGTATGAAACATGACAAAAGTGAGCAGGTCTGTGCCTCAATCAAATGTACTGACTAACACAACATCAATTGACAGAGCTAGTGTGTCTGTACAATTGAGTCCTACAGTCTACGTGAGTCAGCAAAGTATGGAACTGAAATACATACACTGACCATCTTCCTCAGTTGTCCTCTCCACTGCTACACTGAAAGGACCTGCTCCAGCTGCATTCACTGCAGACACTCTGAAGGAGTACCTTGTGAAGGGCTCCAGGTTAGACAGGGTCTTGCGTTGGATTGCTTCACCTCCGTCTGCTGTCACATGAGAGTCTTGGGTCATGTCTGACTCATTTGAGGGGAAGTACCTGATGATGTAGCTCAGGATGGGTCCATTGTGGTGCACCAGTGGTGGTGCCTGCCAGGTAACCTCCACAGAGTTGGGTCCCTGAACCTCCACATTCACCTCTCTGGGAGGACTGCTGGGGCCTGCAGGAGTGGACAGCACTCACTCAGCAACTGGAGACATGCACGGCACCTCAGGGTCAGAGGGACTCACGGGCAATAGAGGTCCTCACAGACACAGTGCTCCCCTCTCCCCTTCCAGCACTGGTCTCAGCTGACACAGTGAAGTGGTACAGCGTATTCTCCTCTAAACCAGTCACTGTGTAGCTCACAGATGGAGTTGTAATGTTCACTTCTCTGTTGTCATGGGTACCATTCTCTGTGACAGGTAGGTATTCAATGTGGTATCCAGTTATGTTACCATTGGGGTCAAGAGGCAGAGTCCACGATAATTCCACACTTGTAGAAGATAGGGGGAATCCACTGATAGAATGCACTTCACCAGGAACTGGTAAAGAAGGGAGATAAAGTAGCCTAAACATGCTAAAGATTCTTCACTGCAATCGCCATCATTTTATTTGCACTATATAACATGCAGTTTAAGGAAGTTGAGCGTAGTTAATGGAGCACTCTCCCCGGTTGCTTTGTGATTGGTCTAGTGCCAATTAAACAGCATTACGTCAAGGGTGCAAATGGCGCCAAGGTAGCCATCGCTGCAATTGCGATACTCTGATAGGTTGACTCTCGTCTGCTGCGAGCGAATAGCATGCACGTATGCACGTACGTAGCCTCCTTAACAGCCACCTTCTGCATGCTGTTTGAATGTGTCTGGTGCTCACCATAAGCAAGATGGAAAATTGTACACTGACCCAGTGTTAACTACGCATGCTTCCCCACCACTGATGTGAGGGCTTAGATTAATGGCATTTTACAGGCTCAAAATTGTACACTAAACCAGTGTTAAGCGTGAAAAGTGGCAGTGATCACTTGAAACATTATGCCAACTGGCCAGGTACAACTGATCAATGGCCAAGGGAATGAATATTTGTGGAAACATGACAATGTCTCCACACTCATTCAACAAAGATGCGACTCCTCCATCTTTTGTTGGATGACTGGGGAGGCAATCAATGGCTGCCAAAAGCAGCACTTAAATCTCCTGACAGTGGATCAATGTTATTGATCTTGGCCAGTTGACATGATAATTTCCAGTGAATATACTGTCAATTATCAGCACTCACCATCTTCCTCAGTTGTCCTCTCCACTGCCACACTGAAAGGACCTGCTCCAGCTGCATTCACTGCAGACACTCTGAAGGAGTACCTTGTGAAGGGCACTAAATCAGTCAACATTGTGTGCAGGATTGCTTCATCTCGGTCAACTGTAACATGGATGTCCACTATTTCAGTTTGGTCATTTGTGGGGAAGTACCAGATGATGTAGCTCAGGATGGGTCCATTGTGGTGCACCAGTGGTGGTGCCTGCCAGGTAACCTCCACAGAGTTGGGTCCCTGCACCTCCACACCCACCTCTCTGGGAGGACTGCTGGGGCCTGCAGGAGTGGACAGTACTCACTCAGCAACTGGAGACATGCACGGCACCTCAGGGTCAGAGGGACTCACGGGCAATAGAGGTCCTCACAGACACAGTGCTCCCCTCTCCCCTTCCAGCACTGGTCTCAGCTGACACAGTGAAGTGGTACAAGGTGTTCTCCTCCAAACCACTCACTGTGTAGCTCACAGCTGGAGTTGTAATGTTTACTTCTCTGTTGTCATGGGTACCATTCTCTGTGACAGGTAGGTATTCAATGTGGTATCCAGTTATGTTACCATTGGGGTCAAGAGGCGGAGTCCACGATAATTCCACACTTGTAGATGATAGGGTGAATCCGCTGATAGAATGTACTTGTCCAGGAACTGGTGAGAAAGAACAGGTGAATAACAACAAATGCTACAATTTGCAAAAATCATTCTGGTTAACACAGGCATGCACAATTTGATGGATTTTACTGAGAAAGAATAATTGACTCTGAGCCATATGTATGTATCGACAGCTGTGTACACCTGCCATCATCAGTGGAACTCACTACATCACTAGCAATAAACTTGATCCCTAGTCAGGGATCACTTGCCAAGTTGTTGGCGTAATTATTTCCAGTGAATACTGCCAATTATAAATAAGTACTCACCATCTTCCTCAGTTGTCCTCTCAACTGCCACACTGAAAGGACCTGCTCCAGCTGCATTCACTGCAGACACTCTGAAGGAGTACCTTGTGAAGGGCTCCAGGTTAGACAGGGTCTTGCGTTGGATTGCTTCACCTCCGTCTGCTGTCACATGAGAGTCTTGGGTCATGTCTGACTCATTTGAGGGGAAGTACCGGATGATGTAGCTCAGGATGGGTCCATTGTGGTGCACCAGTGGTGGTGCCTGCCAGGTAACCTCCACAGAGTTGGGTCCCTGCACCTCCACACTCACCTCTCTGGGAGGACTGCTGGGTCCTGCAGGAGTGGACAACACTCACTCAGCAACTGGATACATGCAAGGCACCTCAGGGTCAGAGGGACTCACGGGCAATAGAGGTCCTCACAGACACAGTGCTCCCCTCTCCCCTTCCAGCACTGGTCTCAGCTGACACAGTGAAGTGGTACAAGGTGTTCTCCTCCAAACCACTCACTGTGTAGCTCACAGCTGGAG
>OX465043.1:5889821-5924821 GCA_949841015.1 Aplysina aerophoba
GGTCAGTGCTCACCATCTTCCCCGGTTGTCTCCTCCACTGCCACACTGAAAGGACCTGCTCCAGCTGCATTCACTGCAGACACTCTGAAGGAGTACCTTGTGAAGGGCACTAAATCAGTCAACATTGTGTGCAGGATTGCTTCATCTCGGTCAACTGTAACATGGACGTCCACTATTTCAGTTTGGTCATTTCCGATGTCCCTTGCTTTGTGTTGGTCATTTATGGGGAAGTACTGGATGATGTAACTCAGGATGGGTCCATTGTGGTGCACCAGTGGTGGTACCTGCCAGGTAACCTCCACAGAGTTGGGTCCCTGCACCTCCACACTCACCTCTCTGGGAGGACTGCTGGGTCCTGCAGGAGTGGACAGCACTCACTCAGCAACTGGAGACATGTGCAAGGCACCTCAGGGTCAGAGGGACTCACGGGCAATAGAGGTCCTCACAGACACAGTGCTCCCCTCTCCCCTTCCAGCACTGGTCTCAGCTGACACAGTGAAGTGGTACAAGGTGTTCTCCTCCAAACCAGTCACTGTATAGTTTACAGTTAAAGCTGAACTTGTACTTATTTCTCTGTTGCCATGGGTATCATTCAGTGATTCAGAGATGTATTGAATGTGATAGCCTGTTATGTGTCCATTGCGGTCAGTGGGCGGAGTCCATGACAATTTCACACTTGTAGAAGACACAGAGAAACCATAAACAAGCCTGACTGGTCCTGGAACTGAGATGTAATGCAAAAGACAGAAGGAGTATAATGGCATGCAGCTACACATACCTGCTATAGATACGTACGTGGAGAGTAGAGGTGGACAGGGATACACACGTCATTCAATACAGTACCAGCTCACAATATATAACTTTACTATAATGCATACATGTTATCATAGCTGTGTGTAGCTAGCTATAGAGCATCTAGCACTGCAATCACAGCAACAATTTGTACTGCACACACACGCATGTACACATGCTCCTTTTCCCCGTGCACATGCATGCACACATTCATTTTCACCATACAAGTAGTTTTCAATGATATAGGCAATTATGGTTGTGTTGCAAAGGTCATCAATGAACCCAACATGCAGAGACCAAGTACAATTGATACGGGCAGTATGCCACTTAGAAACGCAGACACAATCAACTCATACGTGTACATGCACATATCCTGCTAGTGTTTCTGTACAGCAGTCATAAAGTGACCAGAGCATGGAAATGAAATGCACTCACCATCTTCCTCAGTTGTCCTTTCCACTGCCACACTGAAAGGACCTGTTCCAGCTGCATTCACTGCAGACACTCTGAAGGAGTACCTTGTGAAGGGCTCCAGGTTAGACAGGGTCTTGCGTTGGATTGCTTCACCTCCGTCTGCTGTCACATGAGAGTCTTGGGTCGTGTATGGTTCATTTGAGGAGAAGTACCGGATGATGTAACTCAGGATGGCTCCATTGTGGTGCACCAGTGGTGGTGCCTGCCAGGTAACCTCCACAGAGTTGGGTCCCTGCACCTCCACACTCACCTCTCTGGGAGGACTGCTGGGTCCTACAGGAGTGGACAGCACTCACTCAGCAACTGGAGACATGCAAGGCACCTCAGGGTCAGAGGAACTCACGGGCAATAGAGGTCCTCACAGACACAGTGCTCCCTTCTCCCCTTCCAGCACTGGTCTCAGCTGACACAGTGAAGTGGTACAAGGTGTTCTCCTCCAAACCAGTCACTGTGTAGCTTGTGACGGAGATGGGAAGTGTTATGTTTCTGCTGTCAGAGACACCAGACTCGTTATCAGAGTGGTAGTCAATGACATAGGACTTTAGGACTCCATTAGGGGTGAGGGGCTGAGTCCAGGATAGTGACACACTAGTGGCGGGAGACCCACTAGCAGAAGCCAGCTGTGCCACAGGGCCTGGAGCTGAGGAGGAATCAGGGAATCCCCCAGCAGGTGGTTGCTTACACAAAGTCTATATATATAGTGACATGGTCTTGTCCACTGCCAACTACGAATGGCAGCGGACCAGAGACGAGGCCATTAGTGACACCTAGTGCACCTACTCAATCTCACCTCCTTCCTGAGTTGTCACTTGCAAGCCATTGCTGAGAGGTCCCTCAGCACTCCCTGCCTTCACACTCACCCACACCGTGTACCTGGTTACTGGCAGCAGGTTGTTGACTGTGAGTTGTGCATTTGAGACAGTGAATGGAATAGTAACAGAGGTATTGGCAAACCCTTCTCTCTGCAGTGTCACTTTCCACTCAGTAAGGATGTTGGCAAATTGGAGTTGAGGAGAAACAGAGCTGGTCACCACAATGGAGGAGTCAGTTGTTTCAACCAATGTCTCAACAGAAGGAGTTGGGGCTGCAGGTGGAAGAACCTGGTCACTGTGACTGAGCCTGCATTCACATTAACCAAAGTGAGACAGTGTGGCTGTGGCCTTAGACAAGAATACACATTTCTTTTAAGATTAATGGTAAATATATTATTATATATAATATAATATAATATTATGATGATTATTAAGAGGTACACAAAGTTCACGTACCATTACACACAACCCCAGCAGTCTGGGAGCAGCTCCTGCTACTCCACCCCGAATGGAGACACCAGCCAAGTGCTGTCTCACTTCCTGTGCAGTCCACATTGGAGAGAATGGCCCTGCCTGTCCCTTGTCCAAAGAAGGATCCAGTGGTGGCCCTCACAGCTCCACCCAGCCCCAGCTGTCTGCACACCACCTTAGCATCATTCAGGCCCCAGCCGGTATCACAGACAGTGCTCCAAGACCCAGTGTAGTACTGCTCCACACGACCCTCAAAGCCAGTGCCACCACCTGCTAAGCGAATGCTTAGAGCCCCTACGTATGAATATACCAGAAGCCATTAAAGAAGTCGGTGGTGACAGTAAACTTAGTTTACATGCGTGCTTGTGCAAATGAATGTAATGATTAACATTCGTACCATTACACACAACACCAACATCCTGTCCGTGGTGGCAGTCCTCCACTCCCCACCCACGGTGGGTGCAGTTGGCCAGCCACACCTCTCCTGTTCTGCAGTCCACATTGTCCAACCATATCTCACCACTGGTCTGTCCAAACTGGCAGCATGGAGCAACACGAGACGCCCCAGCAAATCCCAGCTGGTGGCAGACAGTGGCTGCCTCTGATGTGCCAAAACTCTCCCCACAAACAGACCCAAATTTTTCATTGTAGTTTACTTCGATTCTCCCTTCATTCTGAGCTGCTCCGCCCACCAAGCGGGCAGCACCATTAGTTGTAGGACCTAGTAGACAGTAAAAGAGTATTATTTTAGCTTCTAAGCTTAGTGTTGGTCATACGACCTACAAGCAATGGAAGCTTAATTAAGGAAGGTGAATTCAAATTAACTTTGCACAGCTAATTAGTATAGCTTGCTAGACCCTCTTCTACCTGCAGCTGGTGCATGAGTAGAAGTTAGAGAGAGATAGAGAGCAACTCCTCGCAAGCTGAACTACAGCTTGGAAGAAGTGGCGACAGGAGAAACAGAACCTAGACCATGCAGGTTCTAAGTGGTCATAGCTTGCAACCCGCTCTTGGTCGTATGTAAGACAATGAGAGATGACATGAGCATAGCCTCATAGTCTCAAGTCCTTTTTCCTGTTGCCACGTCTTTAAGCTGTGAAGTCAGCAACTCTCCACTAGTTGCATGTCAGCTTGCAAACACTCACTGACTGACAAGCTAATATCACGCAGTACAAGTGGTCAGTGCTTACTGTTTGGGTGGAGTTCACTGGAGCAGCAGTAGACCTGCTGCCAGTACCTCGTCACCTGCTGTGATGAAGTGACGGAATAGGACCTAAACAGGAGTTATACGACAGCAATACTTGCATTGAATACACTCTACCTGAGAGTGTGTGCTGCAGCTTATGTGGTGGGTGTGTGCTATAGGGAGACTCACACAGTTCTGCATGATGCATACCACGCCCATGAGTTTGTGACACAGGTCCTGCGGTAATTTATGTGCTGGGTGTAGGCTGTGGTCCTGTAGGACAGCTGTCTTGTACAGCGTTTACACCTGCATACACATACGTACAGTATAAAATATGCAGCTAGCTCAGTAAGCTAGGACAACTACATAGTGTAGCCCTGTGCTCTACAGGGAGGTACACACAATGTATCATAGTACTATATACAGTATATATGTATTTACGACATCATCGTGACAGTGACAGTTCTACAGTTATTTTCTATCATCTGATAGCTTACAAACCAACCTATGTTTACGCATTACTTATCAATGGTTTATACATTCTGTTGAAACTGATTGTCTAATGTTATCAGTCAGTTCAGAAATAAAGGAGGTGTACACATGTTATTGCCAACAAGAAGACTGTTGACTCTGACAAAACTGTTCCCTCCACAGTGAGATGTTCAGCTGGTTACAATTCTATGTCTTCTTCATAGTCTCTGTGTGGCTAAGTTCTGTCATGATAGCTTATTCCTGTGACTACACTAGCCGGGACTCAGATAGACCAATGTATATACGTATCTACCAATAGACCAATGTCAGACGTTTTGGGCCAATCCACTGAAGAGAGCCCTGGATTGGGCCAAAATGTCTGAATTTTACACCCAACACGGTCTATCTGAGTCCTGGCTAGTGTAGTTACAAAAATAAGCTATCAAATCTACGAATAATGTTAAGTACCAAACTATATACAGCAGTATACTATATAATTCACAGAGGATTGGGTTTGGAGGGACCTGAGAAAGCCTTACTCTTCAAACTGCTGTCCTTGGCCTGGCTGAATGCTGAGAGAAATAGACAACAACAGCAACAGCAACAGCATCGTGTACAGGCAAGCCATCACAGACAGGTTTATGATCCCACTGTATACGCTGTCAACACAGGCTGTGTACTCTAAATACCTACCATACCGGGTACTAATGCAAAATACTGCAAGGCAAGCCTTATAATGTTTTCCATATGACGGACAGGTCACAACACACCAAGTATGGCTGCTAATTTGGCTCCCTACATCCACGGCCTAATTGATTTTTCCAAGAATAGCAATTACTTGTTACCTATGTATTACGCTGTTTGCTTGGCCTGTGGCTGCCAGCTCAGCACCACAACACACATGCGGGTTCACCTGCGGGCACAAAGGACAATCCCCCTGACCAGCACTGCATCAACACATTTCTTTGCCAGCTTCATTGCCTTGCTGTCTAGAGCAGCCAGACCAGGAGCCCCCCTCCCCCCTCCCATCCCAGGCTGCCAGGGCACACATGTGGTACCACTGTACGTGCCAACACCTTCACAAGAGGCAGACTACTGTGTGTGGTGTGGTGGATCATAAACACAACACACACACACACACACACGTCCTCTGCGCCATCACTTGTACATCAAGTATGGCTTCAACACTGACCACGAGGTTTAAGCTGCTTGTACAACAATAGCACAGGACAATCCTCAGCAGACCTGTATACAAGTGTACACCAGTGTACCACAGTAGCAGACAGGTGGTGGTGGTGTCCCCAGCACACCCTACAACCACACCCCCAGCACATCCTACAGCCACACCCCTAGCACACCCTACAGCCACACCCCCAGCACGCCCTACAACCACACCCACCAGTCTCGGCAGCAGAACATCTCATGCAGTGTCACACACTACAGAATGTACTCCTCACAGACACACTCACTGGTACATACGTACGTACGTTCAATACAGCCACAACAAATTAACTAAGCATACAATGAAGTGCACAGTTCACCTGATCAGGGAGAAGAAGACATTCCCAAATCAGTTTACCATGAGGCCAATGTAGGAGGGGCAGCTGGGCTCTCCCTGCCTACAAAGCAATGGTGCTCAGCTGTGCAGTGCCAGCACCGCCACTGATTGGCCTCATGGGGTCTCAGGGGGTTGGGCATTCCCACAGGACAAGGTAGAGTTGGCTATCCATTAGTGCACACTGGAGAGGGACTGATGAGTGTGTGGCGTACACAAGACAGACAATGTGCAGATGGCAACGTAGGCAGAATTCAATAGTGAACTTTCGTGTAACCACCAAGGACTTCAGTGGATTTACAATGGACTTCTATACAACCTTTCATTGGATGTCACTCCGGTGGGAGCAGTGATATGCCTCAACTGCTGTGACCCTGTTACTATGCCAACTGTTACCATAGCAAGGTTATACCCTAATAACCAACAACTATGATGTCATTAGGGTTAGGGTTAGGGTTAGGTTAGCAAAATTTAATTTAGTCCGTTCTTTCTACCTGATACTATACTTACTGCGCGCCGCGTTGCATGTGCTAGCTACACTGTACTCTCACGTGTTCTCCATGCCCAAAGGCAGGGTCTGGTCCTCTGAAATGGACGTCATTCGTGGCCCGTATTGCCCAGTCTTCTTCAAACGTGTTCTACACACACACACGGGACGTTGTGCCAACTACAAATGATACCTCCTTTATTTCGTTCATCCAAAAATATACCACTGTGGGATTGCACAAAATTTTCGTGCGTAAACAATTGCATCTGTATAAGAAACCGAATTAAGCATCCTACAATCCAATGTGGCTAGCGCTTTGCGTATCAGGGATCATGAATTGTAAAGGTACAGATCTGGATTGAACACAAAGAGTCAGTCCTTTCCATGTTTGACTTTCAGCATTGCAGTGGCTTTCCGTTTGGCATTCTCGCTGCTTGAGCAGGCTCTATGCTTCCTGCATGCAAAAGTGAACACAAAAAGTACCACATCATAACAGACACAAATACAAACCTACAATGGTCGTGGATTGCATTGTTTGAACTACAGTTGGTACACACAGCAGACAACATAACCACCTTATGTATTTATGTATGTATGTATGTATGTATTTATGTATGTATGTATGTATGTATGTATGTATGTACATATGTATGTATGTATGTATGTATGTATGCATGCATGCATGCATGTATGTATGTATGTATGTATGTATGCATGTATGCATGTATGTGTGTATGTACGTACATACGTACGTATGTATGTATGTATGTATGTATGTACGTATGTATGCATGTTAGTGTCACATGTATGTATCTCATCTAATCAGGACAAGATTAAAGGAGGCATGGAGGTATGAACTAGCCCTAACCCGGCCTGCATCAAAGGTCCTGTACTACAAGAATACAGCCGCACTCTGGAATAAAACACATGCATAAAGATCAAAATATGAATCTTATTACACACTGTGGGTACTACGTATTGTTGTTAGGGCTAGGGTTACATTGCAAATTAGGAGCCCCTGTACATGTTCCAGCTGCCTATACTCCACACAGCAGCAACACCTACAGCCAGCTCTGTCTGTTGGCCCAACACAGACTTACATAGCATGCTTGTCAGAAATATTGTAGAGGCTCACTGCTGCGTTGCTGATAACCAGTGAATTGATCTTGTGCACACATGTAGCAGAATTCACTCAATAAAAACCGACTGCAGGACTTTTCAGCCACGTAGGTCTTCGTCAACTGCGTAGTTTGGTGCGCAGTTGTGTATGTACATATACTGAACTATACTGTATTGACTAACAGATCTACTGTATAGATTTACAGAGCTAGTGCACTTGTACATACAGTCTACGTGAGTCAGCAAAGTATGGAACTGAAATACATACACTGACCATCTTCCTCAGTTGTCTCCTCCACGGCCACACTGAAAGGACCTGCTCCAGCTGCATTCACTGCAGACACTCTGAAGGAGTACCTTGTGAAGGGCTCCAGGTTAGACAGGGTCTTGCGTTGGATTGCTTCACCTCCGTCTGCTGTCACATGAGAGTCTTGGGTCATGTCTGACTCATTTGAGGGGAAGTACCGGATGATGTAGCTCAGGATGGCTCCATTGTGGTGCACCAGTGGTGGTGCCTGCCAGGTAACCTCCACAGAGTTGGGTCCCTGCACCTCCACACTCACCTCTCTGGGAGGACTGCTGGGTCCTGCAGGAGTGGACAGCACTCACTCAGCAACTGGAGAAATGCAAGGCATCTCAGGATCAAAGGGACTCACGGTCAATATAGGTCCTCACAGACACAGTGCTCCCCTCTCCCCTTCCAGCACTGGTCTCAGCTGACACAGTGAAGTGGTACAAGGTGTTCTCCTCCAAGCCAGTCACTGTGTAGCTCACAGCTGGAGTTGTAATGTTCACTTCTCTGTTGTCATGGGTACCATTCTCTGTGACAGGTAGGTATTCAATGTGGTGTCCAGTTATGTTACCATTGGGGTCAAGAGGCGGAGTCCACGATAATTCCACACTTGTAGAAGATAGGGGGAATCCACTGATAGAATGCACTTGACCAGGAACTGGTGATAAAATCACATGTAAAAAAACATGTATAAGTAAACACATATAAAAGTGCTGTATATAACGTAACTTGCAAAAATCCTGTTAATTAAGCACAGGCATGTACAACTATCAATAAATCTTTCTCAGCAAAGAATTGATTTTGAGCTAAATGCATTGACAACCATGCACCTGCCATCATCAGTAACCACACACAGCACATCGCATTTAATTGCATCTGCATGAACTCCAATGATAGCTGCACCATGCTATAGAACCTCTGCCATCATCGTCCTCTTCAGTTGCCCTATACATGCATGATAGGCCTAAATGTGTAACTAGAGCAGTAGATCTTGGTCAGCACTCACCATCTTCCTCAGTTGTCTCCTCCACTGCCACACTGAAAGGACCTGCTCCAGCTGCATTCACTGCAGACACTCTGAAGGAGTACCTTGTGAAGGGCACTAAATCAGTCAACATTGTGTGCAGGATGGCTTCATCTTGGTCAACTGTAACATAGATGTCCCTTGCTTTGTGTTGGTCATTTATGGGGAAGTACTGGATGATGTAACTCAGGATGGGTCCATTGTGGTGCACCAGTGGTGGTACCTGCCAGGTAACCTCCACAGAGTTGGGTCCCTGCACCTCCACACTCACCTCTCTGGGAGGACTATTGGGTCCTGCAGGAGTGGACAGCACTCACTCAGCAACTGGAGACATGTGCAAGGCACCTCAGGGTCAGAGGGACTCACGGGCAATAGAGGTCCTCACAGACACAGTGCTCCCCTCTCCCCTTCCAGCACTGTTCTCAGCTGACACAGTGAAGTGGTACAAGGTGTTCTCCTCCAAACCAGTCACTGTATAGTTTACAGTTAAAGCTGAACTTGTACTTATTTCTCTGTTGCCATGGGTATCATTCAGTGATTCAGAGATGTATTGAATGTGATAGCCTGTTATGTGTCCATTGCGGTCAGTGGGCGGAGTCCATGACAATTTCACACTTGTAGAAGATGCAGAGAAACCATAAACAAGCCTCACTGGTCCTGGAACTGAGATGTAATGCAAAAGACAGAAGGAGTATAATGGCATGCAGCTACACATACCTGCTATAGATACGTACGTGGAGAGTAGAGGTGGATACACAAGTCATTCAATACAGTACCAGCTCACAATATATAACTTTACTATAATGCATACATGCTATCATAGCTGTGTGTAGCTAGCTATAGAGCATCTAGCACTGCAATCACAGCAACAATTTGTACTGCACACACACGCATGTACACATGCTCCTTTCCCCCATGCACATGCATGCACACATTCATTTTCACCATACAAATAGTTTTCAATGATATAGGCAATTATGGTTGTGTTGCAAAGGTCATCAATGAACCCAACATGCAGAGACCAAGTACAATTGATACGGGCAGTATGCCACTTAGAAACGCAGACACAATCAACTCATACGTGCACATGTACATATCCAATGGGAGCTAGTGTTTCTGTACAGCAGTCATAAAGTGACCAGAGCATGGAAATGAAATGCACTCACCATCTTCCTCAGTTGTCCTCTCCACCACCACACTGAAAGGACCTGCTCCAGCTGCATTCACTGCAGACACTCTGAAGGAGTACCTTGTGAAGGGCTCCAGGTTAGACAGGGTCTTGCGTTGGATTGCTTCACCTCCGTCTGCTGTCACATGAGAGTCTTGGGTCATGTATGGTTCATTTGAGGAGAAGTACCTGATGATGTAACTCAGGATGGCTCCATTGTGGTGCACCAGTGGTGGTGCCTGCCAGGTAACCTCCACAGAGTTGGGTCCCTGCACCTCCACACTCACCTCTCTGGGAGGACTGCTGGGTCCTGCAGGAGTGGACAACACTCACTCAGCAACTGGAGACATGCACGGCACCTCAGGGTCAGAGGGACTCACGGGCAATAGAGGTCCTCACAGACACAGTGCTCCCCTCTCCCCTTCCAGCACTGGTCTCAGCTGACACAGTGAAGTGGTACAAGGTGTTCTCCTCCAAACCAGTCACTGTGTAGCTTGTGGTGGACACAGGAAGTGTTATGTTTCTGCTGTCAGAGACACCAGACTCGTTATCAGAGTGATAGTCAATGACATAGGACTTTAGGACTCCATTAGGGGTGAGGGGCTGAGTCCAGGATAGTGACACACTAGTGGCGGGAGACCCACTAGCAGAAGCCAGCTGTGCCACAGGGCCTGGAGCTGAGGAGGAATCAGGGAATCCCCCAGCAGGTGGTTGCTTACACAAAGTCTATATATATAGTGACATGGTCTTGTCCACTGCCAACTACGAATGGCAGCGGACCAGAGACGAGGCCAATAGTGACACCTAGTGCACCTACTCAATCTCACCTCCTTCCTGAGTTGTCACTTGCAAACCATTGCTGAGAGGTCCCTCAGCACTCCCTGCCTTCACACTCACCCACACCGTGTACCTGGTGGCTGGCAGCAGGTGGTTGACTGTGAGTTGTGCATTTGAGACAGTGAATGGCATAGTTACAGAGGTTTTGGCAAACCCTTCTCTCTGCAGTGTCACTTTCCACTCAGTAAGGATGTTGGCAAATTGGAGTTGAGGAGAAACAGAGCTGGTCACCACAATGGAGGAGTCAGTTGTTTCAACCAATGTCTCAACAGGAGTTGGGGCTGCAGGTGGAAGAAGATGGTCACTGTGACTGAGGCTGCATTCACATTAACCAAAGTGAGACAGTGTGGCTGTGGCCCTAGACAAGAATACACATTTCTTTTAAGATTAATGGTAAATATAATTATTATGATGATTATCAAGAGATACACAAAGTTCACGTACCATTACACACAACCCCAGCAGTCTGGGAGCAGCTCCTGCTACTCCACCCCGAATGGAGGCACCAGCCAAGTGCTGTCTCACTTCCTGTGCAGTCCACATTGGAGAGAATGGCCCTGCCTGTCCCTCGTCCAAAGAAGGATCCAGTGGTGGCCCTCACAGCTCCACCCAGCCCCAGCTGTCTGCACACCACCTTAGCATCATTCAGGCCCCAGCCGGTATCACAGACAGTGCTCCAAGACCCACCGTAGTACTGCTCCACACGACCCTCAAAGCCAGTGCCACCACCTGCTAAGCGAATGCTTAGAGCCCCTACGTATGAATATACCAGAAGCCATTAAAGAAGTCGGTGGTGACAGTAAACTTAGTTTACATGCGTGCTTGTGCAAATGAATGTAATGATTAACATTCGTACCATTACACACAACTCCAACATCCTGTCTGTGGTGGCAGTCCTCCACTCCCCACCCACGGTGGGTGCAGTTGGCCAGCCACACCTCTCCCGTTCGGCAGTCCACATTGTCCAACCATATCTCACCACTGGTCTGTCCAAACTGGCAGCATGGAGCAACACGAGACACCCCAGCAAATCCCAGCTGGTGGCAGACAGTGGCTGCCTCTGATGTGCCAAAACTGTCCCCACAAACAGACCCAAATTTTCCATTGTAGTTTACTTCGATTCTCCCTTCATTCTGAGCTGCTCCGCCCACCAAGCGGACAGCACCATTAGTTGTAGGACCTAGTAGATAGTAAAAGAGTATTATTTTAGCTTGTACGCTCAGTGTTTGTCATACGACCTGCAAGCAATGGAAGCTTAATTAAGGAAGGTGAATTCAAAGTAACTTCACACAGCTAATTAGTATAGCTTGCTAGCCCCTCTGCTACCTGCAGCTGGTGCATGAGTAGAAGTTAGAAAGAGATAGAGAGCAACTCCTCACAAGCTATACTACAGCTTGGAAGAAGTGGTGACAGGAGAGACAGAACCTAGACCATGCAGGTTCTAAGTGGTCACAGCTTGCAACCCGCTCTTGGCCGTATGTAAGACAATGAGAGATGACAGATCATGAATGGGGTCAATAGCTTGTGTGGCACTGAAATTCTGCAATAGACCTTGTGTAGTGCGTAGTGATTAAGCATAGTCTCAATTTCTTTTCTCCTGTTGCCACATCATTAAGTTGTGAAGTCAGCAACTCTCCACTAGTTGCATGTCAGCCTGCAAACACTCACTGACTGACAAGCTAACCTACAATGTCACGCAGTACAAGTGGTCAGTGCTTACTGTTTGAGTGGAGTTCACTGGAGCAGCAGTAGACCTGCTGCCAGTACCTCGTCACCTGCTGTGATGAAGTGCTGGAATAGGACCTAAACAGGAGTTGTACGACAGCAGTACTTGCATTGAAACACGCTACCTGAGGGCACATGTGTGCTGCAGCTTATGTGGTGTGTGTGTGCTATAGGGAGACTCACACAGTTCTGCATGATGCATACCACGCCCATGAGCCAGCGACACAGGTCCTGCGGTAGTTTATGTGCTGGGTGTAGGCTGTGGTCCTGTAGGACAGCTGTCTCGTACAGCGTTTACACCTGCATACACATACGTACAGTATAAAATAAGTGGCAAGCTCAGTAAGCTAGGGCAACTACATATTGTAGCCCTGTGCTCTACAGGGAGGTACACACAATGTATCATAGTACTATATACAGTATATATGTATTTACGACATCATCGTGACAGTGACAGTTCTACAGTTATTTTCTATCATCTGATAGCTTACAAACCAACCTATGTTTACGCATTACTTATCAATGGTTTATACATTCTGTTGAAACTGATTGTCTAATGTTATCAGTCAGTTCAGAAATAAAGGAGGTGTACACATGTTATTGCCAACAAGAAGACTGTTGACTCTGACAAAACTGTTCCCTCCACAGTGAGATGTTCAGCTGGTTACAATTCTATGTCTTCTTCATAGTCTCTGTGTGGCTAAGTTCTGTCATGATAGCTTATTTCTGTGACTACACTAGCCGGGACTCAGATAGACCAATGTATATACGTATCTACCAATAGACCAATGTCAGACGTTTTGGGCCAATCCACTGAAGAGAGCCCTAGATTGGGCCAAAATGTCTGAATTTTACACCCAACACGATCTATCTGAGTCCTGGCTAGTGTAGTTACAAGAACAAGCTATCAAATCTATGAATAATGTTAAGTACCAAACTATATACAGTAGTATACTATATAATTCACACAGGATTGGGTTTTGAGGGACCGGAGAAAGCCTTACCCTTCAAACTGTTGTCCTTGGCCTGGCTGAATACTGAGAGAAATTGACAACAACAACAGCAACAGCATCGTGTACAGGCAAGCCATCACAGACAGGTTTATGATTCCACTGTTGACGCTGTCAACACAGGCTGTGTACTCTAAATAACTACCATACCGGGTACTAATGCAAAATACTGCTGAGGCAAGCTTTATAATGTTTTCCATATGACGGACAGGTCACAACACACCAAGTATGGCTGCTAATTTGGCTCCCTACATCCAGGGCCTAATTGAGTTTTCCCAAGAATAGCAATTACGTACTTGCTACCTATGTATTACATATGTGGACCCTTACAAGCTGTTTGCTTGGACTGCTTGGACTGCTGCCAGCTCAGCACCACAACACACATGCGGGTTCACCTGCGGGCACAAAGGACAACCCCCCTGACCAGCACTGCATCAACACATTTCTTTGCCCGCTTCATTGCCTTGCTGTCTAGAGCAGCCAGACCAGGAGCCCCCCTCCCCCCTCCCATCCCAGGCTGCCAGGGCACACATGTGGTACCACTGTACGTGCCAACACCTTCACAAGAGGCAGACTACTGTGTGTGGTGTGGTGGATCATAAACACAACACACACACACACACATCCTCTGCGCCATCACTTGTACATCAAGCATGGCTTCAACACTGACCACGAGGTTTAAGCTGCTTGTACAGCACTGCCCATAGCACAGGACAATCCCATCAGCAGACCTGTATACAAGTGTACACCAGTGTACCACAGTAGCAGACATGTGGTGGTGGTGCCCCCAGCACACCTTACACAACCACAACCACCAGTCTCGGCAGACTACAACCACACCCCCGGCATACCCTACAGCCACACCCCTAGCACATCCTACAACCACACCCACCAGTCTCGGCAGCAGAACTACTCATGCAGTGTCACACACTACAGAATGTACTCCTCACAGACACACTCACTGGTACATACATACGTACGTTCAATACAGCCACAACAAATTAACTAAGCATACAATGAAGTGCACAGTTCACCAGATCAGGGAGAAGACATTCCCAAATCAGTTTACCATGAGGCCAATGTAGGAGGGGCAGCTGGGCTCTCCCTGCCTACAAAGCACTGGTGCTCAGCTGTGCAGTGCCAGCACTGCCACTGATTGGCCTCATTGGGTCTCAGGGGTTGGGCATTCCCACAGGACAAGGTAGAGTTAGCTATCCATTAGTGCACACTGGAGAGGGATTGATGAGTGTGTGGCCTACACAAGGCAGACAACGTGCAAACGGCAACGTAGAGAGAATTCAACAGTAACCTTTTGTGTAACCACCAAGGACTTCTGTGGATTACAACGGACTTATATACAACCTCTCATCATTGGATGTCATTCCAGTGGGAGCAGTGATATGCCTCAACTGCTGTGACCCTGCTACCATGCTAACTGTTACCATAGCAACATTCTACCATACTAACCAATTTAAGGTACTGTGCTGCACAGGAACAACACACCTGATGCGTTTCTTGGAACACCGAGTCACTTACAGCACATACGTATGTATGTACATACCACACTGCTCTTGCCCACGAAACTTGATTGTCTCACACACCCCACTTCAGTTGCACATTGGGCTGTGACCCAAACCACTTGCATGACTTGGCAGCACCATGCATATTCCCAAGGTTACAGCAATAGTGCAAGCAATCATTGGACATGCATATTCCCAAGGTTACAGCAATAGTGCAAGCAATCAGTGGAACAATACAGAACTTGGGCTGAACCCATACGCTGTGTGTCGCTGAGCAGGAAATAAAAATCTGTCCACCCCACACTGCATGGTGGTGAAGCAAGTGCGTCATGGTTAGTTCTTGCCCGGGTCTGCCCCCGCTGCTCCCGTGGATATGTGTATCTCTTCTTCTTCGCTGTCCTCCATGTCCTCCTGAAGGATCATGTCGATCTCTCCTGATCGGTTGTGGTACCGGGCAATGTACTCTGTGGTGTGGTCACCTCTGGAGGGGAGGGGAAGGGAGGGGAGGGGAAGGGAGAGGGGAGGGGAGGAGGGGGAGGGGAGGGGAGGAGGGGGAGGGGAGGGGAAGGGAGGAGGGGGAGGGGAGGGGAAGGGAGAGGGGAGGGGAGGAGGGGGAGGGGAAGAGAGGGAAAGGAGAGGGGAGCGGAGGAGGGGGAGAGAGAGGGAATGCAGGTAGGAGGGAGAGGAGAGTACAGAGGAGGGGAGCAGGTGGAAGAAGAAGAAGAAGAGGGGAGGGGGAAGGAAGGGGAGGAGGGGAGGTAGGGAGAGGGGTGGATAGGGGAGGATGAGAATTTGCAATCACAGCAACCAGCCAGGCATGAGACACACAGCACAATAGCACAGTAGCACAGGAGTGTTGTCGCCACACACACACACACACTAGCCATGGCTAATCTGTTTTCTACTTAGTTAAGTGCTCAAGGACTCGCTCCACTACAACAACACGGGAGAGGGAAAGGAGAGAACAGAGGAAGGAGAGGGGGTGGAGATAGGGGAAGAGCGGGAAGAGAAGGACTCGCTCCCACTACAACAACACTACTACAAGCAAGAAACCGAAACAATCACATAACCTCCCACCCCCACCTCTTCCAGACACCCTCTCATTGCTCTAATGCAACAGCCACGTTATCAGCTGTCTGCTGTTGAGGCCTCACTTTGCTCCGATTGTGAGTACAAAGTAGAATGCTGCGAGAAGCAGCAGCAGTCCTTGGCTAATGACAGTGGACGCTGAGGCACAGATCATCAAGGGGACAATCACAAAGCTGCAGGAGAAGGTGAGAGACGGGGAACAGAAGACATTGTGCAGAAAGTACAATGGCACACATAAATATTTATTGGTATATTACGCCAACAGTGTCATCTGCTCATGTCAACAGAAAGCACTCCAATAGTGCTCATGATCATGGCAAGCTCCCAAACACACGCACGCACGCACGCACACACACACACACACATGCACACATGCCCCCCCCACACACACGCACACACATGCAGACACACGCACACACACGCACACACACACACGCAGACACACGCACACACACGCACACACACACACGCGCACATGCACACACACACACACACACACACACACACATGCATACACACCACGTCATGCATACGTTTGCACACATACATACGTACAAACACACTGTACACATTCATACATGTACATACATACAAACACAAATATTGAGTTGAAAGCAGTCTCTCACAGCTCACACACATACACAATACCACACAGTAGCTACAATCTCGTCAGTAAATTAAGACACTGAGTGGGACACATCCACCACACGCACAAGCACACAGGAACAGCTCTACCAACTATTGTTGCGGAGGGTTGGCTCCAAGGCTGTGTTCAACTGCCTGTGAATGCACAATATGTTATGGGATTACCCCACAGTCACTTCAATCAGGCTGTGATGAAAACATAACAGAGTGTGCTGTTTCAGTTTCAAACACATTAAAACTGACAGTTGTGCACTCTGCCGCCATAGGTGCTTGAGGGGTGCAAAGTGCACTATACTCAGTTGCATATAGACATACGTACGTACATACATATGTACAATGGGAACTGAGCTGCAATGAGTAGCTGCTGTGGACCAGGGGAGGCTGGCTGCTGTAGACAGAAGACTGCCTTACACAGTGACCACTATAGACAGGTTCTATACTGTACATGATACTATTGGACCAGGGGAGGCTGGCTGCTGTAGACAGGTGGCTGCCTTGTACAGTGACCACTGTAGACAGGTTCTATACTGTACATGATACTATTGGACCGGGGGAGGCTGGCTGCTGTGGACAGGTGGCTGCCTTGTACAGTGACCACTATAGACAGGTTCTACTGTACATGATACTATTGGACCGGGGGAGGCTGGCTGCTGTGGACAGGTGGCTGTCTTACACAGTGACCGCTACAGACAGGTTCAACTGTGCATGCACTTCCTTGCATGCAGCCATCCAACCAGTGAACCCACCCGAAGTATATGAGAGATCTCATCCAGCTTTTGATGTAGGATGTGTACTTGACAATGAATTCAAGCTGCGGGATGAAGTATCCCAGAAATGGAGCCTCAATGAACAACATGCACAGCGAGAATATTCTGCAGGATTGAAAGAAAGAGAGTGACATCGAGCCCACAACCACATTCATCCATTCAGCTCAAGGAAAGTTTCACAGACTCAAATATAGCCACTGCACCTAGGCCGTGTTCATGAGAGGGTGACACAGTGTGTACTGTAGTAGGACTCACAGCATAAGAATGCCGGCTCCTATGCATCGGCCAATGCTTCCAAAACTGCCAAAGAAGATTCCTGTTGGTATGAGAGTCACTATTCCGCACAAGAACATGACTATGAAGAGAACGAGACACAAGTAGTTAAGCAGATGAGTAGATTTCGAAACAAAAAGGATTGCACGTGAGAATGGTCAAGTATTGCACAGTTGGGTAACCACATAAAGAAATGAAACTTACTAAGAGCTGTTAAAACGCCAAGCGTTCTAGCTAGAATGGTACAACACCATGGAAACTCCCTATTCTTTTTAGGCTTTCCGCCGCCGTCCATTTTACCTACGTACGTACAATAACTTCCACTTCTATTCCAAATTGTGGGTTGGGAGAATGGACTAGGCCAAGGGAACTCCCCATGAATCACGTGGGTCAGCTAAAATGGCGGACAATGAAGACGATGTTGGCGAGCCAGCTCCCAAGCGCGTCTATTTTGGCAGCTTGGAGGAAGTGGAGAGGCAGAGACTTTTGAAAGCAGGCGAAGACAATGGCGCTGGGTCTATGTCTGCAGAAATTAAGGCTGGAATTGAAGCTGGAAACATTAATGTGTCGGCCCGTAAGCTGCATTGCACCCACTGTACGCACTTGGGTCGGTTTCCTTGGCAGTCAGAGATGGCATGTGGTAGCCTGTGGTGCTCTCGTCATACAGTACACACATGCACACTCGCGCGCACGCACGCACGCACACAACACGGTACTCTCTTTCTCACTATATATAGCTGAGACAATGGAGAGGTCATCCTATGCCAATGTTGCTGAGCAGCACAAGAAAGAGCTCCTCGATATATTTGAGGCCAGGAAGAAGGTCAGCTGAGTTGAAGGCTAAGTAAGATTCCAATTCAAAGTAAAGTCAGGACAGCTGAAAGCACACATGTTCAGTTGTGCGTGTGATATGGTTGGCCATACAATGCACGTACATGTATGGTGTGGTAGCTACTGTCTGGTGCATGCTGCCAATAGAAGTAGTCAGATGTAGCCGATGGGTTGGTTACACCTGACTAATGTTGTGTCTTGTCTGCAATGTATCTAGACACTGTGTCTGGTCTGTGATGTGTCTAGACATTGTGTCTGGTCTGTGGTGTCTAGACGTTGTGTCTGGTCTGTGATGTGTCTGGACGTTGTGTCTGGTCCATGCAGGCTCGCTCTATTGTGGTTCCGACAGACGATGCGCAGGTGAAGGCGAGGCTGAGGGAGTTTGGGGAACCCATCTGTGAGTGGCAGCAAGTCCTACTCAGTTTACAGAGGCATCCACTGAGTAAAATGGTGGAAACACTGCAGGGTGGTCACTGCATAGCATGCTAGTGTGTTTGGCAGAGATCAGAGCTGTCCCACAAGCTCCTGACCTCCAGCAACCAGTGTGCACACGCTGGATGGTACTCTGTTGGAGTGCACATCCACTGTGGCTGTGTGAACTGTCTGCCACTGCATGTGTGCCTGCTCTGGTGTGTGAGGGGAGATAATGTTTGTGTGTGTCTCATACGTAGGTCTCTTTGGTGAGGGCCCTGCCGACAGACGAGACAGGCTGAGGAGGATCTTGGCTGAACTGAGTAAGTGCAGACATCTGGTACGTATCTGTATTGGGTGGAGGGTGGATGGTGTCGTAGCAGGAGTGTGTACATACAAGACTCTCAGTCTTGGTCATGAAAGAGTGAGCACAGGAGAAATGGAAGTGTGCGTGGAAAGCATTGGCTTTACGCCGACACTTAATTACTGTGAGCCTTGGAAGCAGGCTGCATTAACTGAGGGGTCTGTGTCACTGCAAGTGCAGTCTGACTGGGCTGAAGCACACTCAGGTCACTAGGTGGCCCAGTTGGAATGTCTTGTCTCAATAATACAATCATTTTTATCTGTGATGACTTATGTAGTCTTTGTGAACTTGTCCATTTATACTTTTGTCACTCGTGTCACTGGTAATGTTGTCACTTGCTTCCGTCTTGAGTAGGGTGATTCATGCTGCTCTGTGAATGTGTTTATCTGCACGTTTCACTGTTTCTCAGCTCAGAGTGGGATAAGCGTTGAGAGAGAAAAGAAAGTAACTCATGTCGCTAAAGACATAGTAAGAACAGACAGAGTCACACAGTCTCTTTGTGAATGACTTGTGATTAATTTACTTGTCTAGCTTACACCTCCCTCCCTCCTCCCTCGTCCTCACAGCCTGAAGACAGTGTGTGGTACCATGAAGGACCGGAGGAGCTAGAGCAGGCTCGTCTGTGGATCACACAGTACTCTATCCCTCGGGCTGTGGCGCGGCTGGAGAATGCACGGAAGGAGCGGGCTCAGCCCAGTGCAGAGAGGGCAGCAAAACGGCAGGACACCCACAAACAGCTCAGGGTGGGATGCATACACACACACACACAGACACACACACACACACAGACACACACACACACACACACACACACACACACACACACACACACACACACTCACTAGTTTCAGTATAAATTCATATGTTTGGAGACTGTGCAGCTGCCTGCATCATTGGATGCACAGTTGCTGAAACGTTATTTAAATCTGCGGCTAGTGTGTGCAAAAGCGATTGACATGAACATTTTACCTAGCCGCTCAGATCTTTACAGAAAGCATACCTTAAGTGTATCATGGACACATGCTGTAGTTAGTGAGAGCTGTATGGCACCTACTCTGTGTGAGACGCATCTCTCACTCTTACTCCTCTGACCCGTGTCATTCTGTCACTCTCACTCCACTCGCAGTCACTGACAAACCTGTGCAGCCAGGTGGGTGACACCCGACCTGTGTCATTCTGTCACTTCTCACCAAATAGCAAGATGCTGGCCACTGGCTCATGGTAGGTGACGCATGTACAAATGTGACATTCGTAGGTGACACCCGTGGGTGTTGACGCACCTCGAGCTGACTCATTTGACGAATGTTTGGTGTTTAGTACAACAACACATGTTGTGTGTGTACACCAGGATGGAGACATGTATCTAGAGGTACCTCTCTCTCTCCTTGCTCAGGAGCGGCCTCTGTAAGCTGTGGAATGTGCCAAACTGCGAGGAAGTGAGGACACTGCGCGGGCACAATGAACGCGTGGGGGCCATTGTGTTCCACCCAAAGTCCACCCTCTCTCTCACACCCTCCGTCCTCAACCTAGCTTCATGTGCAGCTGATGGCTCTGTGTGTCTGTGGGACTTGGAGAAGTGAGCTCTTGACATATGGGTGTGCTGGTTGCTCCGGAAGAGGCAGTGCTCTGGCAGCCTGTAATGTAGTGCCTTCAAAGTGCATCTCACCACACCCCACCCTACCGCTGAGTAGACCACCACCTCTTGAACCCTGTATTGCGTATTGTCCTGTGATGCGATGGGATGCAATGCTGTGCAGGTCCTAGTGATGGAATATGATGCAATAGTGTGTGATGGATGCAATGTGATGTAATAGATATGTGTGATGCAGTATGATGTAATAGAGTGTGATGCAATATGATGTAATAGTGTGTGATGCAATGTGATGTAATAGAGTGTGATGCAATATCATGTAATAGATGTATGTATTATGCAATACATACGTAGACGAAAACTGTAAATTGAGGAGCCATGGTGACGGTGACCCCAACTATTTTCCCTTAGTGATACACCTGTTGCTGAACTGGAGAACCATGGCAACCGTGTTGCCAGGCTGGCATTCCATCCCTCGGGACGGTTTCTAGGGACCACCTGGTCAGAGTGACAAATGTGATGTGTGGCTGCGTGTGGGATGTCATGTGACATGATGACACATCAGAGTGTACAGTTGCTGCTGATGTTGTCGTGACGTGTATGGGGCATATACATGTCACCTTGATGACATTGATGACAGATGTGACATGATGACACATCACGATGCACAATGATGTTGTTGACTACCTCTCTGTGTGTGGTGGCCTCCCCTTCCCCTATGCTAGCTATGACTCATCGTGGAGGCTATGGGACCTGGAGGTACTGCAGGAGCTTCTGTTCCAGGTGTGTAGAGTCCTCGGGGGTACTCCCTGTGGATGGTCTAGCAAGCATAGGCTACTTGCCCTCTGAGGTCTCTGACAAGTTGTTTGTTCACTGTTCACAGGAAGGTCACTCGAGGCCCGTCTACGATGTTGCTTTTCATCCGGATGGCTCTCTCTGCTGCACTAGGTAAGTGGGAGTGTCAGCGTTCAGTTAGTGCATGTGTGTGAGCGTGATCGTCATCGTCTTCACCACTGTCTCTGCCAGTGCGTTTGATGGCTGTGGGCGCTTGTGGGACCTGCGAAGTGGGAAGTGTATCATGTTAATGGACGGGCACCTGAAGGGAGTGGTTGCAGTGGACTTTGCACCCTCAGGGTAGGTGTCTGCAACAAACAGCTTGAACAAGACGTGTATCAACTGTGATCAGGTCACAAGTGGTGTTAGTCTTCCCTTCTCTGTCAAATCCACTTCTTCCTCCCCCATGTTCACTTCTCCTCCCCCTTGCTAGCCTCCATGTTGCCACTGGGGGTGACGACAACACAGTGAAGATGTGGGACCTGAGGCAGCGCAAGTGCATGTACACCATCGCAGCACACACCAATCTCATCTCACATCTGAAGTTCCAAGGTCAGCAGACCCATATCTATTCACCAGCAATCATTTGGAATGGGGACATTAGGTGTATCTGTTTGACCTTTGTACCATAGATGGTGTGGGCCACTATCTCGTGACATCATCATATGACAACACAGCAAAGGTGAGCTTACGTAGATATGTGCCTCTCATAATAGTCGTTTGCAAGTAATGGCTCTCTCCCAGTGCGTGTGTGTGTGTGTGTGTGTGTGTGTGTGTGTGTGTGTGTGTGTGCGTGCATGCGTGCATGCGTATGTGTGATTATATCTTCCCTGTCTGCCCATCCCCCTGCCCCACCCCAGGTCTGGTCCCATCCAGGCTGGACCCCCCTCAAGACACTAGCTGGACATGTTGGGAAGGTGATGGCAGTGGATGTGTCCAAGGGTGAGTAGGTAAACCACTGCACACACACACAGGTCCACCAGCTAATTATAACTGCCTGTTACCCCTACATGTTACTGTCACCCCTTACATGTTACTGTCACCCCTTACATGTTACTGTCACCCCTTACATGTTACTGTCACCCCCTACATGTTACTGTCACCCCTTACATGTGACTGTCGCCCCTTACATGTTACTGTCACCCCTTACATGTGACTGTCGCCCCTTACATGTTACTGTCACCCCTTACATGTGACTGTCACCCCTTACATGTTACTGTCACCCCTTACATGTGACTGTCGCCCCTTACATGTGACTGTCGCCCCTTACATGTGACTGTCACCCCTTACATGTTACTGTCACCCCTTACATGTTACTGTCACCCCTTACTTGTTACTGTCACCCCTTACATGTGACTGTCGCCCCTTACATGTGACTGTCACCCCTTACATGTGACTGTCACCCCTTACATGTTACTGTCACCCCTTACATGTGACTGTCACCCCTTACATACGTACATGTTAATGAGCACACGTGGTGGAGTGTGATGTCTAATGCTACACAGTATTGTCTGTCTGCGTGTTGTTTTGATGCTATCTCTCTGTTTCCTAGACAACCAGTTTATAGCCACTGCGTCTTATGACCGCACATTCAAGTTGTGGGGAAGAGAGTGAGCACACTGCCACCACAGCACAGTGTGAACCAGTGACATCTTGAAAGAGACTTTTAATTCAGTCACATTTTATGGCCGGTGGTACATACGTAAATTGATCTGATGGTGTCTATTAAATGTACACGCTCGCTGCGTCCACTGTGTCCAGTAACCCACTTACCATAAGTACCACAGAACCTGTCTGTGAGTTGTCTGCACAGCACACCGGGCCCGGAGCAGCTCCATAATGGGTGGTAGGGCAAAGCCAAATGAGGGGTGATGTTGTATGTGCATGCACGACTCACCCTCAATCAAGTACAGTTATAATTATTTATTCAGGCAGGTGTCCTCACAATAAATTACATGGCAGTTACATATTCATTACTATGGTGAGAGCAAAGTTCAGTTATGTCCCTTGCTTCATCATAGTGAAGAAACTTAAACTGCTTGAACCAAGAAGCCTGGCAGGAACGCATGTTTTTTCCAAAAGGGCTCTTTGGAAAGTCAAAGTCAGCTGGTCGGTGGGGACAAGCAGGAATGTCTGGCATCTGATTAAGCGCGAACTTTTCCCTGCCAGCTGCGGTGCCACTCGAGGGGAGTGCGTATATACACAAGAACGTGAACGTCCGCGCGGCGGTTATATATAAAAGCAGCGTACGAGCCTTATAATTATATCTCGATTATATCTTACATCACATGCAATAAAATGGCCGCCGCGAACGGGTAGAGCCTGGTTCACGAAACTACGCTAACAGCTGATCGTTCTGGGAACGCTTCGTTCCCAGAGACTTTACTTTATGCCTGTGAAGGTAAGCCAATACCCTACCTACCCAAAACATGGCAGGGCAAATGCCCAGCTACCTGCCCAAAAGCTGGTAGGGCAAATGCCCTACCTGCCCTACCGCCTCCGCCGGCCTTGACTCAGTGTCACACAGTGTCATACGTACTTCAATTGATGTGATGATGTCTATTAAATGTACATGCTCGCTATGTCCACTGTGTTTAGTACTCCACATACCATAATGACACTTGTCTGTGAGTTGTCTGCACAGCACACCATGCAGTAACTCAGTGCTGTCAATGCTAACGTACCAGTATGAACAAGCTAGTGTGCTGTTGTATGCTAGCTATTGGCAGTGGGGGTAATTAAGACACACTAAAGTTGCAATCACACCACATGCATGTAGCTATGTGCACCATAATGTGGATGCACAGTAGACATTACATGTGCATATATAGGCACAACTTGCTAATAGAAGCACATGTGTCGAAAATTACAAGACACTTGCATTGTATACTTACACACTGCAATCTATGTATACTACTGTATCTAGCTTCTTCGCACTCTAATTAGCACTATCAGCAGTGTATAAGAGTAATTACAGCACTCTGTGGAGTTCGCACACTAGTCCACACGAATATAGAGCTCCACTCGGGTAGTGGCCGTGTCTTCGTTAGTAACTGGTGAACTATCTGCACACCAGTGCATCTCTACATCTTCATTGGCAGGCTGTGTCAGCATCTTCTTGAACCAAGGCTGGTCGGGATTGTCACAGCAAGTGGAGTTAGACACACACGAGGGACCAGAGTTGTCCCAGAGACGTTCAGGGTAGAGTTCATGTACGTAGCCATTCCTGCTAGGATTTCCAGAGTCACAGTAATAATCACTTCCAAGGAAGGTTGGCATAGTAATGGATGTCCCTTGCACAGCACAGGGACACTGCCATTGTGAAAAATAATTATCATCAGGGTTGGCATTGAGTCCCACCACATACGTCCAGAGATGGCGTCGTGGGGAGGATCCATGAGTGATGGATATTCCTTCTGCATACAAGTCATCTGGTGTTGTGGATGCAGATGAAGGTTGAAAGCCATTCATACTCCCGTACTGGTAGCCCTCCACCATTCCACAGACTGCAGTGTAGTTCTTCTCCAGTGCACTGAAGTGGACGGATGTACATCCTTCTGTTACATTCCTTCTGCAGTACCAACTCCCATTGACTGCAAAGCGCTCAAGTGGTTCAGGGCACTCGGCCAGACTGCCCCCCATGTCAAAGAAGCCAATTCTCATCCAAACCCCCTCTCCGCAGGAGGTGTGTCCACTTGGGTAGCAGTAGACCTTCCTAGTGGAGTTGTCACTAGAGTCACGAACCCAGTACCACCCATTGGAACTCAGTGGGTTGTTCCTGACTATCTCATCACAGCCATCCGCTGAGTAGTTGTAGGACAGGCCAAGCTTCCTCTCCCTCTCCAACCTCTGCGCCAGATTGTTGTTTATCTCCCTTGTAATCTGCTCATACAGTTCAGTTTTGATGCGGCTCCTTGCATTCCCGTCCAGCACTGTGATCCCGGGAGGACCAGGTATCCCTCGTGGGCCGGGTCGCCCTACAATTCCATCTGGCCCTCTCTCCCCGGCAGGTCCCTCAGCACCAGGTGGACCAGGGCGGCCTATAGAAGAGTGTGGAAGTAAAACAAAAGTACCTTCAGTACTACATGCATCCTGACGGTGACCAAGACAATGACCTCATGCAGACATGCAGTATGTCAGAGACACGTGCCATGTCCTTGCAGTGCCAGGTGAATGTACATAATTATGTGAGATGTGCTGTGTCACAACGCTATCTACTTCACCTGGTGGTCCGGGGGGGGCTCGTGGTCCAGTGGGACCTTCAACTCCCTCAGGTCCGGGCAAGCCAGGAGGACCTGCACATGATCAAGCACCAAACATTTCTGTCTGAGAGTCAATATACTAGAGTCTATTAGCTTTGTAGATATGTACTGTATGTAGCGGCATGATCCCTAACCACCCTATAGCACTCATCATACAGTCTGTTGGTGTTCACTCTCACCTGGTGGCCCTACATTGCCCCTTGGCCCCATTGGCCCTTCCCCTCCCTGAGGGCCATAGGGACCAGCTGGACCAGGGGGGCCTTGAGGGCCAACAAGACCATCCCTCCCATCTCTTCCTGGCATTCCATGGAAGGTGAACTGCATCTCAGTCACATTGCTGGCATCAAACTCTGCCACCTGACCAGACACACACAGTGTCTTCACAGCCAGAAAGAGTAGGACCTTGAGCTGACAAGGGTTCATTGCTTCTGGTCTCTCTCAACTAGTCTACAATTCGTATGGCACCCTAGTGAACTGGTGGGACCCTGCTCTCTAGGGGGTCAGCACGTGCGGTTTTGACAGCCACCACAGGAGAAGTTGTGAATGTCATTTCACTGTGCCACACAGACTTTCAGTTGCCATGGAAACCTTTCAAGTCTTACCCCCAATAAATAGTTTACAGCTCAGATGTATGTACACCACAAGTGTGAGATGTTGACCACTCATTGCTAATCTGGATTGGAATCTGGATCCCAATCCGGATTAACAGTGGTCATGTGAATGGGGGGATTGCTTGCATAATAGTATGTAGCTAATTATGGCACAGTACAAGTTGCAGTACCTATGACAATGTATACGTACATACTTAATATGGGCACACATACACATACACACACACAATCACACACACACACACACACTATGTAGCTATTCATATGTACATGTGGGCAATACTTTCAGTATTCCCGTTTCTATTAATCAAGTGTTGCAATTGACTCAAAATACTAAATACACTACACAATATAACATCGCAGCACACACCAATCTCATCTCACATCTGAAGCTCCAAAGTCAGCAGATCCCACACCCATTCTCCAGCATATCATTTGGAATGGGGACATCATTTATTGTATATATATATAATGGTGTGGGCCACACTTGTGTGACATCATCGTGTATGACAACACAGCAAAGGTGAACATAATGTACCTTTGGATTAGTGATTGCAAGTATATACTCTCTCCATGAGTGTGTCTGTGTGCATGCGTGTACGTACATTTTAGCACACATGCATGCATGTACGTACGTGTATACGTGCTCATGTGCGATTGTGTGATTATATCTTCCCTTTCTGCCCATCCCCCTACCCCACCCCAGGTCTGGTCCCATCCAGCTGGCTGGACCCCCCTCAAGACACTAGCTGGACATGTTGGGAAGGTGATGGCAGTGGATGTGTCCAAGGGTGAGTAGGCAAACCACTGCACAAACACACGTCCACCAGCTAACTGCCTGTTATCACCCTTTACATGTGATTGTCACCCCTTACATGTTACTGTCACCCCTTACATGTGACTGTCACCCCTTACATGTTACTGTCACCCCTTACATGTGACTGTCACCCCTTACATGTGACTGTCACCCCTTACATGTTACTGTCACCCCTTACATGTTCATGAGCACATGTGGTGGAGTGTGATGTCTAATTCTACACAGTATTGTCTGTCTGTGTGCTGTTTTGATGCTGTCTCTCTGTTTCCTAGACAACCAGTTTATTGCCACTGCGTCTTACGACCGCACATTCAAGTTGTGGGGAAGAGAGTGAGCACACTGCCTCCACAACACAGTGTGAACCAGTGACATCTTGAAAGAGACTTTTAATTCAGTCACATTTTATGGCCGGTGGTACATACTTCAATTGATGTGATGAAGTCTATTAAATGTACATGCTTGCTGCATCCACTGTGTCCAGTAACCCACATACCATAAGTAACAGAACTTATAATGAAACTTGTCTGTGAGTTGTCTGCACAGCACACCATGCAGTAACTCAGTGCTGTCAATGCTAACGTACTAGTATTAACAAGCTAGTGTGCTGTTGTATGCTAGCTATTGGCAGTGAGGGTGATTAAGACACTAAAGTTTCAATCACACCACATGCAAGTATGTATGTACATCATAGAGTGGATGTACACTAGTCTATACATGTACACATGCAGTATACATACGTATGTATATACTGTACATACGTATGTATACTGTAGTTATGCACAACTTGCTATATAATTCAAACACGTGTTGAAATATAAACAAGCTACATACATTGTATACTTGTACATCGTGCTATCTACGTACACTGCTGTATGTAGTGCAGCTTCTTTGCACTCTAATTAGCCTATCAGCAGTGTACGTATATCAGTAATGTATAAGGGTATTACAGCACTCGGGGGTTCACTACCATACTGTAAGTAACAGAGTTTGCCTAGGAGTTGTCTGGACAGCACATAAGCTATTGTACAAGCACAACCTAGTGTTGTATGAATATTTATTAGCTATGGGTGTCTAAGAGAATTACAGCACTCAAGTGTTCATGCACTAGTCCACACGGACGTAGAGCTCCACACGAGTAGTGGCTGTGGCTTCACTAGATGGTGATGCATTCCCACACCAACACATCTCTACGTCTTCAATCACAGACTGTGTCAACTTCTTCTTGAACCAAGGCTGGTCGGGATTGTCACAGCAAGTGGAGCCAGATACACAGGAGGGACCAGAGTTGTCCCACAGACGGTCAGGGTAGAGGTGGCCATTACTAAAGCTGTTTCTGCTAGGAATTCCAGAGTCACAATAGTAGCCATCTCTAAGGAAGGTTGGTAGAGTCCTGGATGTCCCTAGCACAGTGCAGGGACACTGATACTGTGGGTTCCCGTCAGGGTTGGCATTAAGTCCCACCACATATGTCCAGAGATGACGTCGTGGGGAGGATCCATGAGTAATGGATATTCCGTCTGCGTACAAGTCATCTGGTGTTTTGGATGCAGTTGAGTGGACAAAGCCATCCATACTCCCATACTGGTAGCCCTCCACCTTTCCACAGACTGCAGTGTAGTCCTTCCCCAGTGCACTGAAGTGGACAGATGTACATCCTGCTCCAGTCCTTCTGCAGTACCACCTCCCATTGACTGCAAAGCGCTCAAGTGAATCAGGGCACTCGGCAAGATTGCCCCCATGTCAAAGTAGCCAATCCTCATCCAGACCCCCTCTCCACAGGAGGTGTGTCCACTTGGGTAGCAGTAGACCTTCTTGGTGGAGTTGTCACTGGAGTCGCGAACCCAGTACCACCCATTGAGGCTCTGTGGGTTGTTCCTGACTATCTCATCACAGCCATCAGCTGGGTAGTTGTAGGACAGGCCAAGCCTCCTCTCCCTCTCCAACCTCTGAGCCAGATCACTGTTCATCTCCTTTGTAATCTGCTGATACAGTTCGGTTTTGATGCGGCTCCTTGCATTCCCGTCCAGCACTGTGATCCCAGGAGGACCAGGTAGCCCTCGTGGGCCGGGTCGCCCCAAACTTCCATCAATCCCTCTTTTACCAGCAGGTCCCTCAACACCAGGTGAGTAGGCAAACCACTGCACACACACACATGTCCACCAGCTACTACCTGTTATCACCCCTTACATGTTACTGTCACCCCTAACATGTTACTGTCATACTGTCACCCCTTACATGTTACTGTCACCCCTTACATGTTACTGTCACCCCTTACATACGTATTACTGTCACTCGTTACATATTACTGTCACCCCTTACATGTGACTGTCACCCCTAACATGTTACTGTCACCCCTTACATGTTACTGTCACCCCTTACATGTGACTGTCACCCCTTACATGTTACTGTCACCCCTTATAGTTTACATGTTCATGAGCACACGTGGTGGAGTGTGATGTCCAATTCTACACAGTATTGTCTGTCTGTATGTTGTTTGATGCTGTCTCTCTGCTTCCTAGACAACGAGTTTATTGCCACTGCGTCTTACGACCACACATTCAAGTTGTGGGGAAGAGAGTGAGCACACTGCCTCCACAACACAGTGTGAACCAGTGAAACCTTGAAAGAGACTTTTAATTCAGTCATATTAATTTTTATGGTGATACATGCTTAAATTGATGTGATGATGTCTATTAAATGTACATGCTCACTGCATCCGCTGTGTCCAGTAACCCACTTACCATAAGTAAACACAGAACTTGTCTGTGAGTGGTCTGCACAGCACACCATGCAGTAACTCAGTGCTATCAATGCTAACGTACCAGTATGAACAAGCTAGTGTGCTGTTGTATACTAGCTATTGGCAGTGAGGGGTAATTAAGACACTAAAGTTGCAATCACATCATATCCAGCTATGTACATCATAAAGTGGATGTACACTAGTCTGTACATGTACATATGCAGTATACATACGTATGTATGTACAGTACATACATATGTATACTGTAGTTATGCACAACTTGCTATAGAATTGAAACACGTGTTGAAAATATAATTAGGCTACTTACATTGTATACTTGCACACTGCTAATCTACGTACACTGCTGTATGTAGTACAGCTTCTTTGCACTCTAATTAGCCTATTAGTAGTGTATTACAGCACTCAGGGGTTCACACACAGTCCACTGTGCCAGCACTCCCACTCAGGAGTTCACTCGCTAGTTCACTCGGACATAGACCTCCACACGAGTAGTGGCTGTGGCTTCATGCTGTGGTGACCCATTCCCACACCAGCGCATCTCCACATCTTCATTGGCAGACTGTTTCAGCTTCTTCTTGAACCAAGGCTGGTCGGGATTGTCACAGCAAGTGGAACCAGACACACAGGAGGGACCAGAGTTGTCCCACAGACGGTCAGTGTAGAGATGGCCACCGTTCCAAGTGTTCCTGCTGGGATTTCCAGAGTCACAATAGTAGTCATCTCTAAGGAAGGTTGATAGAGTCCTGGATGTCCCTAGTGCAGTGCAGGGACACTGATATAATGGGCGCCTGTCAGGGTTGGCATTGAGTCCGACTGCATACGTCCAGAGATGGCGTCGTGGGGAGGATCCATGAGTGATGGATATACCTTCTGCATACAAGTCATCTGGTGTTTTGGATGCAGTTGAGTGGGTAAAGCCATCCATGCTCCCGTACTGGTAGCCCTGCACCATTCCACAGACTGCAGTGTAGTTCTTCTCCAGTGCACTGAAGTGGACAGGTGTACATGGTCGTGAAGTCCTTCTGCAGTACCAACTCCCATTGACTGCAAAGCGCTCAAGTGAATCAGGGCACTCGGCAAGGTTGTATCTCATGTCAAATTAACCAATCCTCATCCAGACCCCCTCTTCACAGGAAGTGTGTCCACATGGGTAACAGTAGACCTTCTTGGTGGAGTTGTTACTCGAGTCGCGAACCCAGTACCACCCATTGGAACTCAGTGGGTTGTTCCTGACTATCCCTTCACAGCCATCAGCAGGGTAGTTGTAGGACAGGCCAAGCCTCCTCTCCCTCTCCAACCTCTGAACCAGATCACTATTCACCTCCTTTGTAATCTGCTGATACAGTTCGGTTTTGATGCGGCTCCTTTCATTCCCGTCCAGCACTGTGATCCCAGGAGGACCAGGTAGCCCTCGTGGGCCGGGTCACCCCAAACTTCAATCAATCCCTCTTTTACCAGCAGGTCCCTCAACACCAGGTGGACCAGGGGGACCTAGAAGAAAGGAAGCAATAAAACTACCTTCAGTACTACGTGCATCCTGACGGTGACCAAGACAATGACCACATGCAGACATGCAGTATGTCAGGAACATGTGCCATGTCCTTGAAGTGCCAGGTGAATGTACATAATTATGTGAGATGTGCTGTGTCACAACGCTATCTACCCCACCTGGTGGTCCGGGGGGGGCTCGTGGTCCAGTGGGAACTTCAACTCCTCAGGTCCGGGCAAGCCAGGAGGACCTGCACATGATCAAGCATCAAACATTTCTGTCTGAGAGTCAACATACTGGAGTCTATTAGCTTTGTAGATATGTACTGTATGTAGCTGCATGATCCCTGTTCGCCCTATAGCACTCATCATAGTCTGTTGGTGTTTACTCTCACCTGGTGGTCCTATATTTCCCCTTGGCCCCATTGGCCCCTCCCCTCCCTGAGGGCCAAAGGGACCAGCTGGACCAGGGGGGCCTTGAGGGCCAACAAGACCGTCCCTCCCATCTCTTCCTGGCACTCCACGGAAGGTGAACTGCATCTCAGTCACATTGCTGGCATCAAACTCTGCCACCTGACCAGACACAAACAGTGTCTTCACAGCCAGCAAGAGTAGGATCTTGAGCTGACAAGGGTTCATTGCTTCTGGTCTCTCTCAACTAGTCTACAATTCGTATAGCACCCTAGTGAACTGGTGGGACCTGATGTGTACCCTGCTCTCTAGGGGGTCAGCAGGTGCAGTTTTGACAGCCGCCAGAGGAGAAGTTGTTTCTACCAACTGTGAATGTCATTTCACTGTGCACACACAGACTTTCAGTTGCCATGGAAACCTTTCAGGACTTACCCCCGTTAATTAGTGTACAGCTCAGGTGTAAACCAAAAGTGTGAGATGTTCCGACCACTCATTGCTTGCATATTAATAATATTTATTGCACAGTACAAGTTGCAGTACATACATACATACATACAGTACACACACACACATACAACACACGCACACACACGCGCACACACAACACACACTATACGTACGTGCATACGTACATGCATGCGATTGCACAATCATAACTAAGTGCACATAGCGACGTATAGCACTAGCACTAGCACGACAACACGGTGAAGATTGGGACCTAAGGCAGCGCAAGTGCATGTACAGCACACACCAATCGCATCTCACATCTGAAGTTCCAAGGTCATCAGACCCCGTGTATGTGTGTGTGTGTGTGTGTGTGTGTGTGTGTGTGTTCGTGTGATTTTATCTTCCCTGACTGCCCTCCCCTTGCCTCTGCTTTACCCCCTTGCGCCCCACCCCAGGTCTGGTCCCATCCTGGTTGGACCCCCCTCAAGACACTAGCTGGACATGTTGGGAAGGTGATGGCAGTGGATGTGTCCAAGGGTGAGTAGGCAAACCACTGCACACACACACGTCCACCAGCCAGCTTCCTGTTATCACCCCTTACATGTTACTGTCACCCCTTACATGTTACTGTCACCCCTTACATGTTACTGTCACCCCTTACATGTTACTGTCACCCCTTACATTTGATTGTCACCCCTTACATGTTCATGAGCACACGTGGTGGAGTGTGATGTCTAATGCTACATGTCTGTATGTTGTTTTGATGCTGTCTCTCTGTTTCCTAGACAACCAGTTTATAGCCACTGCGTCTTACGACCGCACATTCAAGTTGTGGGGAAGAGAGTGAGCACACTGCCTCCACAACACAGTGTGAACCAGTGACATCTTGAAAGAGACTTTTAATTCAGTCACATTTTATGGCGTTGGTACATACTTAAATTGATATGATGAAGTCTATTAAATGTACATGCTTGCTGCGTCCACTGTGTCCACTACTCCCACTACCATAAGTGAAAGAATTTGCCTGTGAGTTGTCTGCACAGCTCATCGTGCAGTAACTCAGTGCTGTCAATGCTAACGTACTAGTATGAACAAGCTAGTGTGCTGTTGTATGCTAGCTATTGGCAGTGAGGGGTAATTAATACACTAAAGTTGCAATCACACCACATGCAGGTATGTATGTACATCATAGAGGGGATGTACACTAGTCTATACATGTACACATACAGTATACATATGTACGTATGTACAGTACATACGTATATACTGTAGTTATGCACAACTTGCTATATAAGAGAAGCACATGTCGAAGTTTACAAGATCCTTACATTGTATTCTTACACACTGCAATCTATGTATGCTACTGTGTCTAGAACAAGCTTCTTTGCACTCAAATCAGCCTATCAGCATTGTATGTATATCATTATAAGGGTCATTAAAGCACTCAAGTGCTCACACACTAGTCCACACGAATGTAGAGCTCCACGCGAGTAGTGGCTGTGGCTTCATTAGTTGGTGGTTCATTCCCACACCACTGCATCTCCATGTCTTCATTGGCAGACTGTGTCAGCTTCTTCTTGAACCAAGGCTGGTTGGGATTGTCACAGCAAGTGGAACCAGACACACAGGAGGGACCAGAGTTGTCCCACAGATGGTCAGGGTAGAGGTGGGCAGTAGTAAAGCTGTTCCTGCTAGGATTTCCAGAGTCGCAGTAAAAATTGTTTCCAAGGAAGGTTGGTCGAGTCGTGGATGAGTCTTCTGTAGCACACGGGCACTGATTAGTAGGTTTGAACCCTGGGTCAGGGTTGGCATTGAGTCCGACTGCATAGGTCCAGAGCTGGCGCCGTGGGAAGGATCCATGAGTTATGGATATTCCTTCTGCATACAAGTCATCTGGTGTTTTGGATGCAGTTGAGTGGCCAAAGGCATCCATGTGCCCATACTGGTAGCCCTCCACCATTCCACAGACTGCAGTGTAGTCCTTCCCCAGTGCACTGAAGTGGACAGATGTACATCCTGCTTCAGTCCTTCTGCAGTACCAACTCCCGTTGACTGCAAAGCGCTCAAGTGGTTCAGGGCACTCGGCAAGATTGCCCCCCATGTCAAAGTGGCCAACTCTCATCCAGACCCCCTCTCCGCAGGAGGTGTGTCCACTTGGGTAGCAGTAGACGTTCCTGGTGGAGTTGTCTCTGGAGTCGCGAACCCAGTACCACCCATTGGGACTCTGTGGGTTGTTCCTAACTATCTCCTCACAGCCATCCGCTGGGTAGTTGTAGGACAGGCCTCTTGGTTGACCTTGGAGGCAGGGAGCACCAGGTGGGCCAGGTGGGCCAGGAGGCCCAAGGAGACCATTGCTACCAGATGCTCCAGTAGCACCAGGTGGACCAGGAGGACCAGGAAGGCCATCTCTTCCATTTCTTCCAGGACTTCCAGGCAACACTGGACAGGTGTGAGT
>OX465043.1:5929821-5984821 GCA_949841015.1 Aplysina aerophoba
AGTACCACCCATTGGGACTCTGTGGGTTGTCCCTGACTATCTCGTCACAGCCATCGGCTGAGTAGTTGTAGGACAGGCCAATCCTCCTCCCCCTCTCCAATCTCTGTGCCAAATTGTTGTTCATCTCCTTTGTAATCTGCTGATACAGTTCAGTTTTGATGCTGATCCTGGCAGTGGCATCCAGCACTGTGACTCCAGGAGGACCAGGTGGCCCTCGTGGGCCAGGTCGCCCTACAATTCCATTAAGCCCTCTCCTCCCAGCAGGTCCCTCAGCACCAGGTGGACCAGGGTCACCTATAGAAGAATACGTATACTAGAATAGTAGAATTACTAGAGTGTATCATTACCTGCGAATTTATACATTACTAGCAGAGAAGCCTGCCTTTGGCGACCCTGCGACGGAACTCCGACAACTGTGCTTCCATGACAGAATCTTGATGGCACCACAATGGTACTTAGTACATGATGTCTATTTTTGTAAGAGTGGGAATCTGTGCGGCGCTCTTCTCGGCCGTAACGAATCGTTTTCCACCTACCCCCTTATGACACTCCCCGTGCGGTGCCCTGTAATAAGGCCGAGTTTCATGTCCATCGCAGACATGCCGCAGGAGGAGTTTGTGAACAAAGGATGACGGCTCTACAAAATTATATACCGTGTACTTGGAAATTTTCACGAGACAAAATTTTCGCGAATTGCCAGCTGAACTGAATTTTCGCGTATTTACTTTTGCGAATGGGGACCTGACTATATTGTTTATACAGCCAATGACTTGTATTAATTTGAAGTCAAAGAAAATGGCGGCATCATTCAGTTTTGCAAGCTAGCTGCGTGAGCGGATATCATGTATCATCATGATTACTTTCGCGTTACAAACTGTTGTTAAGCACAAATACATGCACTAGAACTAGGTAAGTTTCGCTTGTGCCGCTTCAACGATTCTCCTTGTCAATTGGCTCCACTCAGTTCTATTTGGTGCTAGCTGTCTCAAGTGCTCAAGGTCAACCTTACTGCACACCAACAGATGGTATCCCGAGTTCTGTAGGTCGGTATTGAGCACCATTGGTAGTGTAGTCCGTGGTCGTCCTCTCCAGCATGGCACACCATGGTGGTTGAAAGTAACTGTTAATTGCCATCTATGCTGGTTAGTTTCGGGGATCCTCAGTACATGACCAAATAATCTCCATCGGGCCTCAGTGATCTTGATGCTGAGAGGCTGACACTGGCAACGTTGGTAGGAGACTTTGAGATTCGCTGTGACCACTTAATTCCCAACAGATGTTTTAGTTGGGTACGGTGAAAGGAGTCCAAACGTGCACTCTCAGCTTGTGTTAGAGCCCAAGTGCCCATGTTGTAAGTGAGGACAGGTACAATGAAGGCGTTGTAAAGTCGAAGGTGCAGTGCTTCACTAACATGTTGTCGTCACAGCCAGTGTCCACATCCGGCGGAATGCCAGCAGAGCCAGCTGTTTCCTGCGAGCCACATCTTTTGCATCCCCCAGTAGTACTAGTGATCCAAGCTTCTTGGTCGCCCTCCATACTTCTTCCACACAATCTGTTTCTCTTCTCATGGAGGTCCTCTCTGTCTTACTTTCATGGACAAAAAGGAACCAGTGTCTCAGACATGTTGGTGCGATGCTTTCCACCTGATTTAGAAAGGCACAGCTGTGGCTCACAAAGTCCACATCATCTGCATAGGCAATGTCTAGGGGCAAGTCTATGTCTGTTTGAGGGTGTTGTGGTAGCATTAGTCTTAGATCACGTAGGACTGCTTCTAGGTATACAATGAATAGTACAGGTGATACCGTATGGACCTTAATTTTCGCGGTACTAAACTTTCGCGGACCGAGAATTTTCCCGTTTTTCGCGTTTTTATTTTCGTGGATGTGCGTCCAATATTATATTAAATAATTATATAGACTATATATCTGTACTAATATGTGCTTCGCATATAAGCCATAGCGAAGCACGTGGGCTGCGCGAAGAGTCGGAGTATAGCTATATATACGTAGCAGAGCAACGCCGTTCCCTGCTACTCTGCTCTGCGTACTTGTCCCTCGTCGTATAATCCTTCGGCCCATTCCAACTTCCCCTGTAAGGTCTGCGTAGAAACCCACCGCGGGTAAGTGTTAATCGTCGTTCAGAGTTCATGCAACTTTCAGGGTATCAGTGAAGATTCGTCGCCCGTCAAGCAAGTTGACGTTGATTAACAAGTACCGCCTTGTAAATCGTTGTGTTGATGGCGATTTGTCATTGTCAGGTTAATTCGTCATCTACAGATCGAGTGGAGGATTCCAGGCGGCGACGGAATAGTCACCACAGAGAGGATTCGACGCTACGCCACACCGGTGTTCACTAAACGCGAAACGCGAAAACGCGAAAGTTTAGTACCGCGAAAATTAAGGTCCATATGGTAGGCTGTCTCCTTGGGGATGCCAATAGTGGTGTTAAACGTTGCACAATTCCCCTTCGCTAGCCGTAGTTCCAGAGTTGTGTCTGCTAGCAATAGACAGATCATACGGTGTTCTGAGTCATCCAGGAATGTCTCCAGGATCTGCATTAATCTGTCACGTCTGATGGTGTCAAATGCCCTGCTCATATCTATTCCCAGTATCTCCATGGCCTCCTGATATTTTTGAGACTTAGCTGCCATCCAGTGGTAATCAAACACAATAGCAGCAGTGCTTCTGCCATGCCGGAAGCCACTCTGTCCTGCTGAAAGATAGGAATTGACCTTGCTGGAAATTTGTGCCAATACCAACAAATAGTGACCATTGACAGTACCTTGCGAAGGGTGGTAAGTAAGACTATTGGTCTCATGAGGCTTGACAATGCTCCAATTGGCTTTCCTGGCTTCTGCAACAGTATCAGTATTCCACGACCCAGTTCAAGTGGTTGGCCATGTTCCAGTGATTGATTGAATAATGCTGGCAATGGTGCATCCAATTGGTCTGCAGCATACTTGAGTAGTTCACTGGGTAATGAGTCATATTCACAAGCGCGGGCATTGTTAAGCTTCCTAATACCTAATACCATTGCGCTATTCACTTCACTTGCTTCAATTGGCTGTTTTAGTGGTTGATTGTCACCCTTGAATGCAGGAAGTCCAATTGCCACATCATCTCGGAACTGTTGTTCAAAGTACTCAGTGACTTGTCTGCCTACTTCTGCTGGATGTACAGTGTGACCATGCTCGTGCACCACTGCCTGCAGGTGTGGTCTGCGACAGAGAAGACGGACCATACGAAACATCCGAGCTCCATCGTGCAATCTCTCCACTTCTGCTGCAAGTTCATCAAGTATTGCTGATGCATTAGCAAGTGCTTTCCTTCTCATGTCATGGAGCACACTGCTGTGCTATTGTTTGAGCTGTTGTCGTTGCTGATTGTCAGTGGTGTTATTGATGCAACGGCGTAGGTCTCTTTGCTTAGCAGACATCTGAGCCAGCTCTGGACAGAACTGATGTTTATGGCATCGTGTTGGAGGGATAGTCCCAATTGTAGGTTCCACAGCAGAGTGAATTGCATCTGCATTCTTCTGCCATTGTTCCTGGGCTGGTTTGCCTTTGAGTGGTACGTCTGCAACACTTTGAGCAAGACGTAGTTGGTATTCAAGGCGTACTATGGGCTCGGCTAATTGTTGAGTGGCATAGTGAATAGACTTGGTAGTGGTGTGAGTACACTTATCCCATACACCAAAGACATAGGAGATATTGGCACACACAACCACTAGATGATGGTCGCTAGTCAGTTTGGTGCCAGTGTAGGACCCCTTGAATCTTGTAATAGGGACTTGCAGGAATGAGGACATAGAATAAAGTCAATCATGTTGTAGATAGGTACCACCTGGTTAGTTGCAACATCTCTTAATGGTCCTTGCCATGTTTTTCTATAGTGGGCTGGGTGGTCAAAGGTGGTGTTACATGCAAAGAGTCCATGCATATCTAAAAATGTGCTAAAGCAGAAGCATTGGCATTCCTACGACCACGAGAGTGTCTGCCCATGAAGATCTCCTGTTCATGGCGTATGCCTAGCTTGGAGTTGAAGTCACCAGCAATGTACAAGAGCGTACTGGCTCTGTGGTCAGTAGTGACTGCTGCTAAGTCACAAAAGAACTCTTCCTGCTCCTCAATGTTGGTAGCAACACGCACAGCAGTAGGCCATACACGTTGATCACTGTCATGACTAACTTACCAGACATACAAAATTGAATAACTGCCACTCGGTCATATACTGACCAAAAATGGGTGATTCACTTCGCCAGCCAATTGGTTACTGCACAACCCAATCCATAATGTTGCGATTCTGATGGCAGTCCTAAGAGTCGTTAGCCTCCACAGATCGCATCAAAGTCGTTCGCACACTTGGTCTCCTGTAGACAACAGCACTGAAACCATTCTCCGCTGCATATTCGGCTACTTTCGCCTTCAACTCCTCCGAAATTGTCGCGTAACTGCCCCGTTTCTTTCCAGCAGATGCGTCCTTCTCTGTTTCCCTCTGGGCTGCCAGAAAGGCTGGTACTGCTGCTGAAGAACTGCTGCCAGCATCGCTGGTGGGTTTGAAGAAGTGTGGACACATCTCTTCAGTCGCCGAGGTACGTATCTCCCAAAACACAATACAAAGCAACTAAGCGTCTCCCACAGGTCGAGGTAGTTAAGGGTGCGTGCTATGCGATGCAGTGTTTATGTGTAGCTATGTACAAGAGACATTCACAAATGGGCAATGTTCGCGAATTATATAATATATTCGCGAGCATTATGTCATTCGCGAAAATCCAAGTACACGGTATAGATAGATTCGCCTCGCTGTTATTGCGAAATAAAAATGGCGTCGCACGGAAGAAATAGATTAACTCAGTTTTGGTACTGTTTGGCCATTTCATACGGTCGAACGGCAAAGAAGCCAAGTTAACATTTCAACACTGACATTCAGGAAGGTACTGAATATGGCTTATGGCCATTTGACGTTGCGCGTGATCTTTGGCTGCGACGGAATAAGGAAGCACCTCGTCACACCTAGCTATGGCGGCTTTCTGTTGGATTGAACGATAGCAACGGAGAGGCTGCTCAGCACTGTCATACCAAGAACATCTGCAGTTCCTCTCATACCTTTTCCGGACTCTGCGCCTTCACAGTACTACGTGTGACCAACACCATTATAAAGCATCTTGACCACTTATATCTTTCAGCAGACCACGACGTCCTTCTCCAGACAGAGTCCCACGTGGACAGTTGCATGACAAAGCACACCGTCTACCGTCCGCATTCTCGTCCGCCGTCCGAAAAACTCCGTCCGCAGTCCGCACGGACGGTCCGCGAAAATAGAAAGTACCCAGAATTTTCCGTCTAAGAATCAATCTACGTAAGGTCACGTGGTGTAACTCCGTAAATTGGGTAACTCCGTAAATTGGGTAACTCCGTAAAAATGACTTCCGACAGCTATACTGACTTCGCCAGTACATTTGCGATCGACATGTACTTAGGCAAGCACGATGCTTACTCTATACTGAATACCTCGCAAGCGCGCTGAGCCGCGGCGATTCTTCCTTGCTGCAATAGAGAAGCAACTTCCTGTGGGGGTGCGAAATGTTCGTGCAAAAAACTTTCCTGTAACATAGATGTAGATCTATACACACTAAGACTCTTAATTATTCCAAAACTTGCTCTAAAGTTAGAAACAGCGTGTTTGCCACACACTGTACTGTCGACACTCTCGACGTAGCCCACACAGGTGGTCACGCAGTCGCTATGTCTGAAATTCAAGGAGTTACCCCATCCACCTCTTTTGACTGATAGTCAGAATTCTACAAATATCTCAGGAAATGTAAGCGCAATTTAGTTTAGTATTGGTGTGCGAGTACATAGATGCTAGTACCTGATATCAAAGTTGAACTTTTGTCGCTTATCAACTGTTGGAATTACGCGAAGACAAATAAAATAAATCTTCACAGAGTTACCCCATTTTACCTTATACTACTTCAGTGTATTAGCTTTTTAGACATATACACAGCTGCCTGCAGTCTTCCCACCCTATCATAGCTTGTTGGTGTTACTCTCACCTGGTGGTCCTGTATATCCCCGTGGCCCCACTGGCCCCTCCCCTCCCTGAGGACCAAAGGGACCAACTGGACCAGGGGGGCCTTGAGAGCCAACAAGACCGTCCCTCCCATCTCTTCCTGGCACTCCATGGAAGGTGAACTGCATCTCAGTCACATTGCTGGCATCAAACTCTGCCACCTGACCAGACACACACAGTGTCTTCACAGCCAGCAAGAGTAGGACCTTGAGCTGACAGGGGTTCATTACTTCTGGTCTCTCCCGACTAGTCTACAATAATTATATATATGGCAAGTTAGCTAAGTGTGCAGTGGAAATAGAGAGCGCACTGGGCACTAAGATGCTTCGACGGAACTATGTAGGCCTTTTCGCAATTAGACTAATTGGCATTGACATCACATCTGGCAGCCAAACTCCTATGCTTAATTACATACACTAATTTCTGAATGTGTGTATACGTTTCCTGTTGCTAGGGACATATAGTAATTGTCCTCAATGTGTGCATTCTGAACTGGTCTCTGTATGGGTCTTCCTGCTAATTACTGTAAGGTGAATGGCCACATGAATACAATGAAGCAAGTGGTTTGTACCTCCATGTGGCCACACAGTTCCTTGTGCACACCATGCATGCTTGGAAGGTCCAGCTCCGGAGATCCATGGCAGTCCAATGAGATTCAATGTGTCATACATTGTACATGTACTGTTATGCCATGCAGTGACATTAACACTCACAAGTGTAATGCCTAAACATACTGTACAGTAGATGTGAACTGGAGTTACAGGGGTGCACACAGGTGGGTGTTTTTTGTAGTATCTACTGTAGTGTGCAAATGTATCTGTGCACATTCTGAAATGGTCTTTGTTCGCTACGTGTGCACCATTTCTGTGGTGCTGCTATGTGTACAGTACTGACTGAATCTCAGTCTGGCACATTACCTCCTCCACTGCATGCACATGTGTCTGTGGGCTGCCTTCCAGAAATGTATCTTATGTGAGTTCCCTATTGCACAGAGAGGTACAATAATATAACATAATTGGATCTAGTGATCCAATTATGTTATTGTAGGTGTATTGTAGGTGTATTGTAGGTATTCAGGGCAATTCATGTGCTCTTGAAAAGCAGCTATTGTTAGCACAGCTGTTGGAAATGTCCCCTTGAAGCTGTAATTGTATGCCTACTATTTTGCTACAGTGATTTTGGCTAATGCCATGTATGTACAGTGTCTTGTGTATACACTGCACCTTTAACTTTCAATGTGGCGGAGTCATGTTCATGTATTTCTAAAGATGCAGTGAAATCTAGTATTTTAGACCCTCCCAAGGCCTTGTGCCATGTGTTCTGTGATTAGGAGGTTCTAGCATGCTAGACCGAATACACCTCTCAGCTGTGTGCTGGCCTGGCCTATATGCATGTCTGCTGTAGTAACACGGAAGTAGGGGCCGGAACGTGACACTATCTTCTTACACATAATGTCCAATCCTGGAATTTCACCTCTTGCAGTCTGTGTGTGTGTGTGGCAGGAGTGCTACCTAGTATCGATCAATTTGTTGCGTTAGCCAGAACAGTGAAACAGTAATTCAGATGTTTCAGCAATCTACTGCTGCCTTCATCAGTGAATAATTGACACTTACAGGCACACATGTAAAAATACAAAATGGCAGTCAGACGATGATGTGGTCACGTGAGGTAATGCGCGAGTTTAACTAAATACATAACAGAACCTAAATAAAACAAAAAGAAAGGGTGGTGGTGGTGATAAAATTAAAATAACAATAGGACACAACCTAGTACAATGTAATAAATAACTTAAACTAAAATTAAGGGAAAATAAATAAATAAATAATTAAAGAAAAGAAAATAAAGAGAGAAATGGGAAGATTAATAGTAACAACACAAAATGGGGTTACACCAGGCATGGTCAGGTCAGTAGTGCAGCATAGAGTCCTGGCAAGGTGTCCTTCTCCCTGTTGAGGGGGGACTGGTGGTGCTGGATGTGACAGGACTCCAGCATGCAGAGGGTCTGGGTGTGGTTGTGGGTGTCAATCACCTCGGCCTTTGATATATAGATCCATTCGATGGTTTGAGGAGAACTCATGCTCAGCAAGAGCAAAGGATCCTAGGTCTTCGTTCTTCAGAGCCCGGCAGTGTTCACGAAGATGATGGTCCAAGAACCTACCTGTTTGGCCAATGTAGGTGTGGGGGCATTCAGCACATGGGATGCTGTACACCACACCTTTCCTCCGATTGGCTGGTACTGGGTCCTTGGGGTGCACAAGCTCCTGTCTCAGGGTCCTGTAGGGATGGAAGGTAACCTGGATGGATTCAGACAGTCCACTGATGTAGGGGAGAGTCACAGATCCATGGGCCACCTGGTAACCTGGAGTCCGCTGATCAGGCTGTGGGCAGGTGTGCTTGTGTATGAAACACTTGGGGTAACCATTTCCCTGGAGGGCCTGGGACACTAGCTTCTCTTCCTGGACACGACTCACTCCTGACATGTCAGGAGTGAGTCTATCTAACCTATATATATCTATATATATATCTACCCTATCAGGTTCCCTATGCTGTGATGAAGCTCAGATTCCATCATAACTTTCTGTCTGAGAGTCAACATACTGGAGTCTATTAGCTTTGTAGATATGTGCTGTATGTAGCGGCATGATCCCTGACCGCCCTATAGCACTCATCATAGTCTGTTGGTGTTCACTCTCACCTGGAGGTCCTACATTGCCCTTTGGCCCCATTGGCCCCTCCCCTCCCTGAGGGCCAAAGGGACCAACTGGACCAGGTGGTCCTTGAGGTCCAACAAGACCATCCCTCCTATCTCTTCCTGGCACTCCACGGAAGGTGAACTGCATCTCAGTTACATTGCTGGCATCAAACTCTGCCACCTGCATGACCAGACACACACAGTGTGTTCACAGCCAGCAAGAGTAGGAACTTGAGCTGACAGGGGTTCATTACTTCTGGTCTCTCTCAACTAGTCTACAATTCGTATGGTGCCCTAGTGAACTGGTGACAACTGATGTGTACCCTGCTCTCTAGGGGGTAAGCAGGGCAGTTTTGACAGCCACTGGGGAGAAGTTGTTTCTACCACCTGTGAATGTCATTTCACTGTGCACACACAGACTTTCAGTTGCCATGGAAGCTATTCAGTTTTTTTTTCATTAATTAGTTTACAGCTCAGGTGTAAACCAAAAGTGTGAGATGTTCCGACCACTCATTGCTTACATACTGATAATTATGGCACAGTACAAGTTGCGGTACATACATACATACATGCAGTACACACACACAAACACACTATGTAGCTATTCGTACATGCATGTGGGTGTGCAATCATAACTAAGTGAGTGCACTAGTTATGGCACTAGCACTAGTGGTGTTAGTCTTCCCTTTCCCCTTCTCTGTCAAATCCACTTCTTCCTCCCCCACCTTCACTTCTCCCTCCCCTTCCTAGCCTCCATGTTGCCACTGGGGGTGACGACAACACAGTGAAGATGTGGGACCTGAGGCAGTGAATGTGCATGTACACCATTGCAGCATACACCAATCTCATCTCACATCTGAAGTTCCAAGGTCAGCAGACCCCATGTGTGTGTGTGTGTGTGTTGTGTGTGCACGCGTGATTATATCTTCCCTTTCTGCCCATCCCCCCGCCCCACCCCAGGTCTGGTCCCACCCTGGCTGGACCCCCCTCAAGACACTAGCTGGACATGTTGGGAAGGTGATGGCAGTGGATGTGTCCAAAGGTGAGTAGCCAACCACTGCACACACACGTCCACCAGCTAACTGCCTGTTATCACCCCTTACATGTTACTGTCACCCCTTACATGTTACTGTCACCCCTTACATGTTATTGTCACTACTTACATGTTCATGAGCACACGTGGTGGAGTGTGATGTCTAATGCTACACAGTATTGTCTGTCTATGTGCTGTTTTGATGCTATCTCTCTGTTTCCTAGACAACCAGTTTATAGCCACTGCGTCTTATGACCGCACATTCAAGTTGTGGGGAAGAGAGTGAGCACACTGCCACCACAGCACAGTGTAAACCAGTGACATCTTGAAGGAGCCTTTTAATTCAGTCATATTTTATGGTGGTACACACTTAAATTGATCTGATGAAGTCTATTAAATGTACATGCTCACTGCGTCTACTGTGTCCAGTAACCCACTTACCATAAGTAACAGAATTTGTCTGTGAGTTGTCTGCACAGCACACCGGGCCCGGAGCAGCTCCATAATGGGTGGTAGGGCAAAGCCAAATGAGGGGTGATGTTGTATGTGCATGCACGACTCACCCTCAATCAAGTACAGTTATAATTATTTATTCAGGCAGGTGTCCTCACAATAAATTACATGGCAGTTACATATTCATTACTATGGTGAGAGCAAAGTTCAGTTATGTCCCTTGCTTCATCATAGTGATGAAACTTAAACTGCTTGAACCAAGAAGCCTGGCAGGAACGCATGTTTTTTCCAAAAGGGCTCTTTGGAAAGTCAAAGTCAGCTGGTCGGTGGGGACAAGCAGGAATGTCTGGCATCTGATTAAGCGCGAACTTTTCCCTGCCAGCTGCGGTGCCACTCGAGGGGAGTGCGTATATACACAAGAACGTGAACGTCCGCGCGGCGGTTATACATGTATATAAAAGCAGCGTACGAGCTTATATATCTCGATTATATCTTACATCACATGCAATAAAATGGCCGCCGCGAACGGGTAGAGCCTGGTTCACGAAACTACGCTAACAGCTGATCGTTCTGGGAACGATTCGTTCCCAGAGACTTTACTTTATGCCTGTGAAGGTAAGCCAATGCCCCACCTGCCCAAAACATGGCAGGGCAAATGCCCAGCTACCTGCCCAAAAGCTGGTAGGGCAAATGCCCTGCCTGCCCTACCGCCTCCGCCGGCCTTGACTCAGTGTCACACAGTGTCATACGTACTTCAATTGATGTGATGATGTCTATTAAATGTACATGCTCGCTATGTCCACTGTGTTTAGTACTCCACATACCATAATGACACTTGTCTGTGAGTTGTCTGCATGGCACACCATGCAGTAACTCAGTGCTATCAATGCTAACGTACCAGTATGAACAAGCTAGTGTGCTGTTGTATGCTAGCTATTGGCAGTGAGGGGTAATTAAGACACACTAAAGTTGCAATCACACCACATGCATGTAGCTATGTGCATCATAATGTGGATGCACAGTAGACATTACATGTGCATATATACGTATGCACAACTTGCTAATAGAAGCACATGTGTCGAAAATTACAAGACACTTGCATTGTATACTTACACACTGCAATCTATGTATACTACTGTATCTAGTATAAGCTTCTTCACACTCTAATTAGCACTATCAGCAGTGTATAAGAGTAATTACAGCACTCTGTGGAGTTCGCCACTAGTCCACACGAATATAGAGCTCCACTCGGGTAGTGGCCGTGTCTTCGTTAGTAACTGGTGAACTATCTGCACACCAGTGCATCTCTACATCTTCATTGGCAGGCTGTGTCAGCATCTTCTTGAACCAAGGCTGGTCGGGATTGTCACAGCAAGTGGAGTTAGACACACACGAGGGACCAGAGTTGTCCCAGAGACGTTCAGGGTAGAGTTCATGTACGTAGCCATTCCTGCTAGGATTTCCAGAGTCACAGTAATAATCATTTCCAAGGAAGGTTGGCATAGTAATGGATGTCCCTGGCACAGCACAGGGACACTGCCATTGTGAAAAATAATTATCATGAGGGTTGGCATTGAGTCCCACCACATACGTCCAGAGATGGCGCCGTGGGGAGGAGCCATGAGTGATGGATATTCCTTCTGCATACAAGTCATCTGGTGTTGTGGATGCAGATGAAGGGTGAAAACCATTCATACTCCCGTACTGGTAGCCCTCCACCATTCCACAGACTGCAGTGTAGTTCTTCTCCAGTGCACTGAAGTGGACGGATGTACATCCTTCTGTTACATTCCTTCTGCAGTACCAACTCCCATTGACTGCAAAGCGCTCAAGTGGTTCAGGGCACTCTGCCAGACTGCCCCCCATGTCAAAGAAGCCAATTCTCATCCAAACCCCCTCTCCGCAGGAGGTGTGTCCACTTGGGTAGCAGTAGACCTTCCTGGTGGAGTTGTCACTAGAGTCACGAACCCAGTACCACCCATTGGAACTCAGTGGGTTGTTCCTGACTATCTCATCACAGCCATCCGCTGAGTAGTTGTAGGACAGGCCAAGCTTCCTCTCCCTCTCCAACCTCTGCGCCAGATTGTTGTTTATCTCCCTTGTAATCTGCTCATACAGTTCAGTTTTGATGCGGCTCCTTGCATTCCCGTCCAGCACTGTGATCCCGGGAGGACCAGGTGTCCCTCGTGGGCCGGGTCGCCCTACAATTCCATCTGGCCCTCTCTCCCCGGCAGGTCCCTCAGCACCAGGTGGACCAGGGCGGCCTATAGAAGAGTGTGGAAGTAAAACAAAAGTACCTTCAGTACTACATGCATCCTGACGGTGACCAAGACAATGACCACATGCAGACATGCAGTATGTCAGAGACACGTGCCATGTCCTTGAAGTGCAGTGGTGAATGTACATAATTAGTGAGATGTGCTGTGTCACAACACTATCTACCTCACCTGGTGGTCCGGGGGGGGGGCTCGTGGTCCAGTGGGACCTTCAACTCCCTCAGGTCCGGGCAAGCCAGGAGGACCTGCACATGATCAAGTATCAAACATTTCTGTCTGAGAGTCAATATACTAGAGTCTATTAGCTTTGTAGATATGTGCTGTATGTAGCTGCATGATCCCTGACCACCCTATAGCACTCATCATATAGTCTGTTGGTGTTCACTCTCACCTGGTGGCCCTACATTGCCCCTTGGCCCCATTGGCCCTTCCCCTCCCTGAGGGCCATAGGGACCAGCTGGACCAGGGGGGCCTTGAGGGCCAACAAGACCATCCCTCCCATCTCTTCCTGGCATTCCATGGAAGGTGAACTGCATCTCAGTCACATTGCTGGCATCAAACTCTGCCACCTGACCAGACACACACAGTGTCTTCACAGCCAGAAAGAGTAGGACCTTGAGCTGACAAGGGTTCATTGCTTCTGGTCTCTCTCAACTAGTCTACAATTCGTATGGCACCCTAGTGAACTGGTGGCACCTGATGTGTACCCTGCTCTCTAGGGGGTCAGCACGTGCAGTTTTGACAGCCACCAGAGGAGAAGTTGTGAATGTCATTTCACTGTGCCACACACTTTCAGTTGCCATGGAAACCTTTCAAGTCTTACCCCCAATAAATAGTTTACAGCTCAGGTGTATGTACACCACAAGTGTGAGATGTTGACCACTCATTGCTAATCTGGATTGGAATCTGGATCCCAATCCGGATTAACAGTGGTCATGTGAATGGGGGGATTGCTTGCATAATAGTAGCTAATTATGGCACAGTACAAGTTGCAGTACCTATGACAATGTATACGTACATACTTAATATGGGCACACATACACATACACACACACAATCACACACACACACACACACTATGTAGCTATTCATATGTACATGTTGGCAATACTTTCAGTATTCCCGTTTCTATTAATCAAGTGTTGCAATTGACTCAAAATACTAAATACACTACACAATATAACATCGCTGCACACACCAATCTCATCTTACATCTGAAGCTCCAAAGTAAGCAGATCCCACACCCATTCTCCAGCATATCATTTGGAATGGGGACATCATTTATTGTATATATATATATAATGGTGTGGGCCACACTTGTGTGACATCATCGTGTATGACAACACAGCAAAGGTGAACATAATGTACCTTTGGATTAGTGATTGCAAGTACTCTCTCCATGAGTGTGTCTGTGTGCATGCGTGTATATATCTACGTATGTGTGCATGCCTGCACATTTTAGCACACATGCATGCATGTACGTACGTATATACATGCACATGTGCGATTGTGTGATTGTGTCTTTCTGCCCATCCCACTGCCCCACCCTCAGGTCTGGTCCCAGCCTGGTTGGACCCCCCTCAAGACACTAGCTGGACATGTTGGGAAGGTGATGGCAGTGGATGTGTCCAAGGGTGAGTAGCAAACCACTGCACACACACACATCCACCAGTTAACTGCCTGTTATCACCCCTTACATGTTACTGTCACCCCTTACTGTACATGTTACTGTCACCCCTTACATGTTACTGTCACCCCTTACATGTGACTGTCACCCCCTACATGCTACTGTCACCCCTTACATGTTACTGTCACCCCTTACATGTTACTGTCACCCCTTATAATTACATGTTACTGTCACCCCTTACATGTTACTGTCACTGTCTGTTACTGTGAGCACACTGTCTCCACAACACAGTGTGAACCAGTGACATCTTGAAAGAGACTTTTAATTCAGTCATATTTTATGGTGGGACATACTGAAATTGATCTGATGATGTCTATTAAATGTACATGCTCGCTACGTCCACTGTGTCCACCACTCCCACTTACCATAAGTGACAGAACTTGTCTGTGAGTTGTCTGCACAGCACATCATGCAGTAATTCAGTGCTATCAATGCTAACGTACTCGTATGAACAAGCTAGTGTGCTGTTGTATGCTGGCTATTGGCAGTGAGGGGTAATTAAGACACTGAAGTTGCAATCACCCACATGCAGGTATGTATGTACATCATAGAGTGGATGTACACTAGTCTATATGTATGTGTACAGTACATATATATTTGCACATATATGCACAACTTGCTATATACGTATAATATAGAAACACATGTTGAAATTTACAAGATCCTTACATTGTATTCTTACACACTGCAATTTATGTATGCTACTGTGTCTAGTACAAGCTTCTTTGCATTCTAATCAGCCTATCAGCATTGTATGTATATCATTATAAGGGTCATTACAGCACTCAAGTTGCAATCACGCACTAGTCCACACGGATGTAGAGCTCCACATGAGTAGTGGCGGCTTCCTCAATAACTGGCGACTGATTTGCGCACCAGCGCATCTCCACGTCTTCAATGACAGGCTGTGTCAGCTTCTTCTTGAACCAAGGCTGGTCGGGATTGTCACAGCAAGTGGAGCCAAACACACAGGAGGGACCAGAGTTATCCCACAGACGGTCAGGATAGAAGTGGCTATCTTTATGGCTGCTTCTGCTAGGATTTACAGAGTCACAGTAATAATCATTTCCAAGGTATGGGGTGCCGTTTGTGTCAAAATTAATGTGTTTTGCCTGATAGGGATATCATAGCCTGATATGGCATATCATAGCCTGATATGTGACATATCATGAGCTGATATCCATATCATAAGCTGATATCCATATCATGAGCTGATATCCATATCATAAGCTGATATCCATATCATAAGCTGATATTAATATCATGAGCTGATATCCATATCATGAGCTGATATCCATATCATGAGCTGATATCCATATCATAAGCTGATATTAATATCATGAGCTGATATCCATATCATAAGCTGATATTAATATCATGAGCTGATATCCATATCATGAGCTGATATCCATGTCATAAGCTGATATTAATATCATGAGCTGATATCCATATCATAAGCTGATATTAATATCATGAGCTGATATCTATATCATGAGCTGATATCCATGTCATGATATGATATCCATTGCATATCCTTACCTCATGACTCTTCTGAGCATGCTCAGTGCCATGTGTTGTGCATGCTGCGGTAAAATGGCTGGCCGTCCTGCTAAGGAATTGGATTTAGAAGAAGTGAAATACTTGCTGGCATTTGATTTCAAGTTAGAAGACATCGCAGCTCTGTTGGATGTTAGCAGGTCAACACTTTACCGGCACATGAAGAATGCTCAGATTGAGAAGTACACTGACATATCAGATAGGGATCTTGATGAGACAGTCAGAAGAATCAAACGTGACCACCCCAATGATGGTGAAGTTTTAATGCAGGCCCATTTGTTGAGAGTAGGAGTCCGTGTGCAACGGCAGAGACTGAGATTAACCATACATCGTGTGGATCCAGCAAATACCGCTTTACGACGCGCTACAACAGTAAGAAGAAGGGTGTATCAGGTGCAAGGACCTAACAGTGTGTGGCACCTTGATGGCAATCACAAACTCATACGCTGGCGATTTGTCATACATGGAGGTGTGGATGGTTTTAGCCGAATGATCGTTTTCTTGCAGTGCTGCACCAACAACACTGCACCCACAGTTCTCACTCTCTTTGAAGATGCCATTCGCCAGTATGGACTGCCAGAGAAGGTTCGCACAGATCTTGGAGGTGAGAACACAGATGTGTGGCGTTTAATGAGTGATATACACAACAGTTCTTCAGCAGTTATTACTGGTAGTTCCACTCATAATGAACGAATTGAGCGCCTGTGGAATGATGTTCGAAGGTCAGTAACTGAAGAGTTCCGCTGTCTATTCTACCAGATGGAGTACGAAGGATCTCTGAACCCACTGAACGAAACTGACATGTATTGCCTTCACTATGTCTTTGAGATCAGAATCAATCATGCCATCAACGAGTTTGCAGTTGCTTGGAACAACCATAAATTATCTACCGAGGGAAACAGATCCCCCAATCAACTTTTCATGATGGGAATGCTGTCGTCTCCTGCTGTTGGAAGCACCCCTATGTTGCCTAGCACACCAGTAGCTGCACAGCAAGACAGAGTAAACACTACTGCTAGGCATTCAACCACCTCTTTACCAGGTGTGTTGAGTCATGTCTGCGTGCCACGGAGCCGTTTTGAGCCTTGCACCCTCTTGCAACAAGAATTGCAGAGCCACGTTAATCCTTTAGGTGAATCACATAGCTATGGTAAAGACATTTATCTCAATGCCATGTCTGTTGTTTGCACTCATTTACAGAATCATGCGAATTGTTGCTGTGTGCTGCACTGAAACTCTTGTATAAAATTATACATATGACTGATAATTTTATTTGCTCCATGCATGTACAGCTGTAACATTGGGGAACACTCTACTATTGTACACCTTGACTAGTTATATATATCTGCCATGTTATCACTTTACTCTTATATATGTACTCCTACTTTTGTACTGCATGCTGTTTGCCTAGTGATGCATATGGTTGTGCATGAAAAAAAGGAACACAAAACTGCTTCAACACTAAGGTAGTCATGTAATATACTACACATTACCAAAGAAGCCATGGGCATTAAGAATGCCAAATGTCATTTTGGCTTTAAACACTTCATAGTCACTGTGCACGGGCAAACACAATTGCAAGGCGCAAGTAGACGCTGTAGGGAATATCCCTCCACCGTGCAGAAAGGTGATGGTACCCTGATGCTCAAATCCCAAAACAGGAAAAGATGTTGCACCTGTTGCAAAAGCGAGAATATCTTCAAGTGAAAGTGATACCTCTGCTCCACTTTCAACAGTAATGGAGCCTTGCTCGACATCACTGAGGAAGAAGTTCCAATGAAGGAGGATCTCTTCTTCCACTTCCCTTCTATTGGATCCTGGTTCTGACAGGATAGGGTTGAACAGGGAACGCACAGCTCTCACAGTCAAAGTTCCACTTGTCTGAATAAACAATCTTGCCAAACTGTTGGCTTCGTCATCCGTCCAGATCAGGCCTCCGAGTTTCAGTCCTTCACAAATCTGGTCCAGTTCTGCTTTGTTTGAGTAGATTATGAGGTGTAGTGCAAGGCACAGCACAATTTCATCAATATTGGATGTCGTCAAGTTAGCAACTGGTTTAGTGTAACCACAGGTGAAGCGAAAGTCGTAGTCATCATCCATCAAGAGGGATTGCAGCTCCTGGGTGTTCTGAACCTCTCTAATCTGTGTATTCCAAGTCATAGACAGCATGTGTAAAATGGCATGCTCCACTCATAGATTTTAATTTTATGCACAATATAGCTATACATAGCTCATTGTGAACATATATGTCGATGAATAATATTCTGTAATTTAAGAGATCATGAGAACCAAGAATGTCTAGCCCACACGTCAGAAACTTTGCATCTTATTAGACTATGCCTTAAAATCATGCCTATAATCTTAATTTGATTATAGGCACAGCCATGGCAAATTTTAAACTAACTCACGCATATTGCACAAAGGAATCGCCTAGGTTTAGCAAAGGTTTGGTTCTCAGCCCTTCAATTACCAGTTGTGTAGACATCAAGATGCGTGAGATTTGGTAGCTATCTGTATACCGTATGGGCATAAATAATTGCGGGACTAAACTTTTGTGTTTTTGCGATTCAGAAGGACATCCACTAACAATTTAATCTGCGAAAAATTTAAGTGAAGTGTTGCATAATTGTATAAGAATATAGTGAAAATCCGCAATCTGCGAAAGTTTAATCCTGCGGAAATTTAAGCCCATACGGTATGCGTGTATTATTCTGCGCGCATGCCTTTTGAATTTTAGCTCGAACTTCACAGTCCGGAATGTCCGCAATTTCTGGCTGCAAACCCTCATCACCATGTAGAAGGTAATGTGCAACGGTTGGAGAAAGGAATTGCGGAGCAGGTCCTCCCTGCAGGATGGACATCGCGAAGAATCTGCCGACCTCCCGATACTCTTTGCTGTTGAGCAGATGCAGATTGTGCACTGGAACACGCTTGTCAAGTGCACCTTGAAAAAGGGCACTATTTTGACGCAACTCATGCATCCCAAGACGAAAGTATTCTCTCCTGGGACCCCCATCGTCAATGGCTGATTCTCCGATGAACTCGATCTTGAGCCTTTTTCTTGTCGTAAATCGAGGCTGCTTGAATGCACGCAGGGTGTCTTTCCATACGTACTTTCTCCTCACTTGGATGTATGTTGTGGAATCTTCAGATGTGCTATTGAACTCTGGGATGTGATCCCGACGTGCTTGCTGGATGATTGTTTCAGTAGATCTGTTATATAGGTAAATAAGAATAATACTTTTAATATCCATGTGTTCATGCTGTGAACTGTGTTGTCTTGTGCTTGCACGTACTGCATCCATGCATATGTTAAATAGTTACAATTCTAGTATAGCATGGAAATGGAGAATTGATTGTATGTACTTACGGTCCTTGTGCCTCTTTCAAGAGGCTATTCTCAACTGCCTTTTGCAAGTATACGTCATTGTCACTGTCTAGATCATCTGATTCAGGATCACTGCAAGTATAGTTTCATACAAATTGTTATTTCCATGTCTCGTTATTACATATGATGTGATGTAAAGACTGACCTATACAAAAATAGGACTTTGTCTCTGTCAAATAGAGAAGGTTGTAACCGTGCATGCCCTTGTGCAGTGCATGGCTGATGGGCAGATGAGCTGCACAGCCCAGTGGGTGGTTGATCAGTAGTTTCCTGCATGATCATGAGCATAAAACCACCACTGACAATTGGCAAGCAAGTACATACACAAGGTAAATCACACGATAGCAAAGTATTGAACATTACACTACTGCACATGCATTTATATACCTCAAGCTCATTGACTTCGCCTTCCGTCAAATCTATTTCCTTCTCGCTGCCTGAGTCACTATCGGTCTTCATTAATTCTGCCTCTGCCTCAATATACAGGCACCCCTGACCGCTCAGCTTGGCCACCTCCTTAGCTGTCCAGGTGAACAAAGCTGACACAACTGGAACGGTTAGTGACTTGGTTCCACCTCCACCGGTTTGAAGAAAGCGAAAAGGAAAGTTATTGTCGTGACCCATTGAGCTATTGAAGGTGGACCTCACTTCGTTAACAACCTCATCTTCTGTCATCTCAGAGTGGAGTCGAATTTTGCCACAGAGACCTCTAGCTTGCAGTGCAGTCCGTGCCTTGCCTTTTGGAATAGGTATCACTCTACTGTTCCCACATGCACCATATCCCTGAGGTAAGCAAACAATGCTCCTATCCCAAGTAACCAGACGTGGTGCCTTCTCCTTCCCTTTCTTGTGCGAAAAAGGCCTCCTCTTGCCTGCACGTCCAGATGGCAAATTCTGAGAAGCAAGTGTTGCTGGTAGTGGATTGGAGTGGCTGCTAGGAATGATTGACACTGTAGATGGTAGAGATGGCCGGCTTGCTTGAGGAATGGACTGTGAGCCAGATGAAACTGGCAACAGATTTGCCCTGTGTGTACCATATACACATACCAATAAATGATTATTTGAACATGATTGTGACAGGGTAGAGCTGCACTTGCAGCCTACATATCCACCACTAATAGCTAGCTATAGCTAGTTAGCCACGTTCCTTACCTGTTTTCAAAAACTTGTTCCACAGCATCTGTGATCAATAGTCTCAACTGCTCGTTGTTGTCCATCGCAGTCGCTATTGCTAGATAGCTATACCTTCCTTCTGCATAGCTTCGTATAGACTTTGGTGTCAAGTGTTCCTCAAACCTGATTGCTCATACAGGGAGGTCAGCCATTGTGCTGCAGCATGCACCACTCATGGTTCTGAGCATGCTCAGAATAGATTTCATGAAGTGATTTCAGGTAATCAGTGGTATCAGGCTACGATGTCATGCAGCCCATATGGCTATCAGCTTATTATGATATGGATATCAGGCTATGATATGGATATCAGCTCATGATATGGATATCAGCTCATGATATGGATATCAGCTTATGATATGGATATCATATCATGATATATGGATATCATATCATGATATGGATATCAGCTCATGATATGGATATCATATCATGATATATGGATATCAGCTTATGATATGGATATCAGCTCATGATATGGATATCAGCTCATGATATGGATATCAGCTCATGATATGGATATCAGCTTATGATATGGATATCAGCTCATGATATGGATATCAGCTTATGATATGGATATCATATCATGATATATGGATATCAGCTTATGATATGGATATCAGCTCATGATATGTCACATATCAGGCTATGATATGCCATATCAGGCTATGATATCCCTATCAGGAAAAACACACTAATTTTGACACAAACGGCACCCCATACCAAGGAAGGTTGGTAGAGTCCTGGATGTCCCTAGTGCAGTGCAGGGACACTGAAATTGTGGGTACCTGTCAGGGTTGGCATTGAGTCCCACCACATACGTCCAGAGATGGCTTCGTGGGGAGGATCCATGAGTAATGGATATTCCATCTGCATACAAGTCATCTGGTGTTTTGGATGCAGCTGAGTGGAGAAAGCCAGCCATGCTCCCATACTGGTAGCCCTCCACCATTCCACAGACTGCAGTGTAGTCCTTCCCCAGTGCACTGAAGTGGACAGATGTACATCCTCCTGTTACAGTCCTTCTGCAGTACCACCTCCCATTGACTGCAAAGCGCTCAAGTGGTTCAGGGCACTCGGCAAGATTGCCCCCCATGTCAAAGTAGCCAATCCTCATCCAGACCCCCTCTCCACAGGAGGTGTGTCCACATGGGTAGCAGTAGACCTTCCTGGTGGAGTTGTCTCTGGAGTCGCGAACCCAGTACCACCCATTGGGACTCTGTGGGTTGTTCCTGACTATCTCTTCACAGCCATCAGCGGGGTAGTTGTAGGACAGGCCAAGCCTCCTCTCCCTCTCCAACCTCTGAGCCAGATCACTGTTCATCTCCTTTGTAATCTGCTGATACAGTTCGGTTTTGATGTGGCTCCTTGCATTCCCGTCCAGCACTGTGATCCCGGGAGGACCAGGTGTCCCTCGTGGGCCGGGTCGCCCCAAACTTCCATCAATCCCTCTTTTACCAGCAGGTCCCTCAACACCAGGTGGACCAGGGGGACCTAAAAGAATGGAAGCAACAAAACTATATGCCTTCACAGTACATACATGCACGTGCCATGTCCTTGAAGTGCCAGGTGAATGTACATAATTATGTGAGATGTGCTGTGTCACAACGCTATCTACCTCACCTGGTGGTCCGGGGGGGGGGCTCGTGGTCCAGTGGGACCTTCAACTCCCTCAGGTCCGGGCAAGCCAGGAGGACCTGCACATGATCAAGCATCAAACATTTCTGTCTGAGAGTCAACATGCTAGAGTCTATTAGCTATGTAGATATGTACTGTATGTAGCGGCATGATCCCTGTCCACCCTATAGCACTCATCATAGTCTGTTGATGTTTACTCCCACCTGGAGGTCCTACATTGCCCCTTGGCCCCATTGGCCCCTCCCCTCCCTGAGGGCCATAGGGACCAGCTGGACCAGGTGGTCCTTGAGGGCCAACAAGACCGTCCCTCCCATCTCTTCCTGGCACTCCACGGAAGGTGAACTGCATCTCAGTCACATTGCTGGCATCAAACTCTGCCACCTGACCAGACACACACAGTGTCTTCACAGCCAGCAAGAGTAGGACCTTGAGCTGACAGGGGTTCATTGCTTCTGGTCTCTCTCAACTAGTCTACAATTCTTATGGCACCCTAGTGAACTGGTGGCACCTGATGTGTACCCTGCTCTCTAGGGGGTCAGTAGATGCAGTTTTGACAGCCACCACAGGAGAAGTTGTTTCTACCAACTGTGAATGTCATTTCACTGTGCACACACAGACTTTCAGTTGCCATGGAAACCTTTCATGTCTTTCTCATTAATTAGTTTACAGCTCAGGTGTGTGTATACCACAAGTGTGAGCCTGTTTGGACCACTCATTGCTTGCATAATAGTTGCTAATTATGGTACAATACAAGTTCCAGTACCTATGCACACACACACACACACTATGTAGCTATTCATATACAGATATACATGTGGGCAATACTTTCAGTATTCCTGTTTCTATTAATCAAGTGTTGCAATTTATTACATAAATGCAATTCATTTAATATACTACATAAATGCTATACATAGCTAGCACTAGCACACTACAACATCGCAGCACACACCAATCTCATCTCACATCTGAAGCTCCAAAGTCAGCAGATCCCACACCCATTCTCCAGCATATCATTTGCTTCCATAATAGTAATTATTACAGTACAAGCTGCAGTACACACACACACACACACACACATGCACACACACACACGTACGCGTACACACACATACACACACACACACACACACACACACACACACACACACACACCTGTCCTGTCCTGTCCTGTCCTGTCCTGTTGTCACACTGCCCATTGGGTCATGTGGTCTTCCATTCCGGAATAAGCGAATTTCAGCTGTTGCTGCCATGTATCTTGCTCTTATGCACACTTAGCCCACCAGCGCTTTTGAACCACCTCATACACGTCACACACTGGAGTAGGGGTGGGCGGTATTTCGGTATAGTTAGTTATTTTCGGTATTTACACTATACCGAATAGTTAAATATGGACAGACTAGGGATATCGAAAAACCGACTTTTTCGGTATTAATCGGTATGTGCTGCAGCTGTAACTAGTATTTTATTGAATTTAGCTGTGTAACTCTGCAACAGCACACATATACTAGTCCCAGCAAGAATTAAGCTCTGTCTAGTAGTTAGCTACGCGGCATTTGAAGCGTGTGCGAGTCATTCACTTTTATTTCTTCCAGAAGTGCCACGCATCATCTTTGGAATGGACATTTTTCGACGTGGCACAGCTCCCAAGTGCCCACTGAGATCCCGTCGGCTCGGTGGAGAAGTCGATCTCACATATCCGTGCGTCCGCTGTTAAGTCAGCCATGTTCCTCACGAGTACGCGAATACGGATTAGACAACACAAAGTATCCGGAGGTAATCAAACGTTTTCGCGCGATTTTTGAGCGATGGCGGAAAAAGGGATCGTCGGAAAGAACAACGTGACTCTGTTTGCGAGAGAAAGGTCTTAAACCATACCATTTGGTATCTGTGTGGAAATATTTCATGTAAAGTCCTGATCCGGCTTTGGTAACACTTCCCTTAGGAATTCCTGTGAATTTCCTAAAGCTTCTCCAAAAGTAAGTGTCTGTTTCACCACAACATAACTTCCTTACACGCGCAACATTTCTGGAGATGAATTGACGAACATAGGACAGTGGGAGCATGCAATCACTGTCATCGACTGCAGATTTAGCACTGCTGCAACGAATGGAATGTAAATCAGATTCGTAAGCAGAAAAACGTGGAGTGTCCTTGGATTCATAGGGTTCCCAGTTTTTTCTGTAAGTGATCTCCCAGTCACGCTCCCTCAAGCCTAATTCGGAATCAAGAACACACACATCTAGTTCAGGAGATGGGAGAGGTACATCACTGGACATGCCATGGTTGGATTCTGTACCTGTACCGTTGTCACTAGCACCTGGATCGCTGGACATGCTGCTGTCAGTGAGTATTGGGGAAGTACACGTTAGATCAATGGTTAGTTGCTTTGAGTTGGTTGATCCAGTCAAATCAATAACTGGTACTGGGGTACTATGTGCTGTCTTGGATGACCCCTGTTTTTGCCTGGTAGCTGAACTAGTGCTGTTTGTAATTACATCTGAGTTGGAGGCACAGACACTCTGGTGTTTGTCAAAGAATACATCTGGAATGGAAACGGAGCAACTTTTGCACAGATAGGTGACACCAGATGTGCTGTTCAGCCCAGTGGGATCTACAGACATAATTTCCACCGATGGTGTTTGATTCATTGCTTCATCCAATATGAATTGTGCTAGCCACCTTCGATTATGAGAAGTTGCTGTGTGAAAAGCAAAGTAGAACCTATTGACCAATTCATTCAGGTACCGACATACGAAAACCCCACAGTCTGAACCATTTGACTGCTGAGGCAAGCCAGATCTGACTGTGTATGAGTATACACATGCTGGTAGCTTGCTGTTTAGGTATTGTGCCAATACTGATGTTGCCATTATATACCTATCAGTCCTTCTGGGACTTTCTCGGGAATCCAGTATTTCCATTGTGTGCTTGATTAAATCAACCACGATGACAAAAAAATGACTGTTTTCTATTATGGGAATGCATAGCAACTGGGAAGCACCACTAGCAGGAGAAAAGCACTTTTCAGTGACCAAGTAGTCTTGCCAGAGTGTATCAGCTGTAGCTTTCAGTTCACCTCTCACGGTTACATAGAACTCAACAGGGAGTATGTTTACTGGGGAAGTGGCATAGCTCTTGTGATTCCGTAACAAGTATATGAAAGTACTTACATTAGAATCACTTAGCCATGCATTATGGGTTGTAATAGTACTTAAATCAGAATATTGGAAGTCATAAGTGGCAACCCTAGTTGTTACTTTAAACATAGTTGAATCAGTCTGAGAGGTGTTCTGAGTTGGCAATTTGGTATTTTTTGATTTGGTCTTGGAGGCCTTTGGTTTATTCAAGTGCTTTGAGCGTGCAACAGCAGCTTTGGGCCTTTGTTTCTCTGCTGTTAATGACTCTGAGGTCAGATCTCGTACTGAAAATTGTCTAGTCTTATACTGTCCAGCATCCTCGTATGTAACAATGTACATGTGTTTGTCGTGATCTACTTTGACTACAATACCCTTGTATACCATTCTCTTCATCTTGTTTGATTTCTTCTTCCTTTCCTCTATTGGCAGCCGCACTATGACGCTATCACCAATGTCATACAAACTGGGTGGGTTCAGAGCTAGTTGCTGCTGGACCATCAGTGTAGCGGCTCTTTCAGAGCTCTTTTTAGCTTCAGTACGAATGGCCTTGCTATGGTCAGACAGATCAGAATCATGTGATTCACTGTCATCAGTATCAGATTCTCTAGGACCAGATAGGAGTGGCTTTGTAACAGTTAGTGGTATTCGATTGAAGTGCACTTGAAATGGTGTTTTATGACCAATAGCACTGTGTGGTGATGCATTGTACAGTGACATATACACCGGTAAATTTGCTACCCAGTTAGTTTGTGGGTCCTCTTTGAGGTCATGAGCTAGGTAATCTTTCCATGTTCGGTGGGAACGTTCATCTTTACCCTGAGACTGTGGGTGATATGGTCTAGACCTGATTATATTTACCTTCAGCTTGGACATCAAGGCATCAACAGATCCTTTAAACTCAGAACCCTGATCTGTCTGAAATCTCTCTGGTGCCCCGTGTTCAGCGAAAATTCCAGTCAAAATGTCAGCTATTTCTGCTGCCGATTTAGAAGCAACTGGTCTTAGAATTAGGAAACGACTGAATACATCTATAACAGATAGGACGTACTTGTAAGTGGTTTCCCCAACAGCACTTGGCATGTGCTCCATGCTCACTAGATCAGCCTGTACTTGTTTCCACACACTAGATGCTTGTACTGGTTTCAAAGGGGGCTTATTGCTGAATGTAGGCTTCAGTTCCTGACGTTTAGTCGAACGATTCAAAGCAGCTTGAATCTTCCGTTCACTCAAACCACAGTATATTTGTGTGATAGTTTTATACAGTTTCCTAGCTCCATCGCCTTTGCATCTCTCATAATACAGGTTAATGACTTTATCCACCTCACTGTGTCGAAGTAGAATGAGCTTTTTTGCGCGGTCACGTGTAGGCATATAACAAACCCTCTCCTTTTCGCTTCCGTCAATTGGGTCGAAAACCATATCCAAAACCAATTGCTCCTTATGCCTATGCACCAACCTGTAAGCACTTTTTGCTGGCGGAGTCATATCACGAAATGTAACACTTGACTCACTTTCCAGTATCTTCACTAGCTCAGTGTATGTTGCATCACTGATGGCACGGGGGGCAGCCATGCGTCTCGTGCTGGCCAAGTCATGTCCACTCTGCTCATCCTCATCCGTGGACGCGGATGTGGAATGACCACCGCCATAACGTCTCTCATAATGGTACCTTGGCAGTCTGAGGTTTGGTATATATCACATAAAGCATTCCATTAACACATGCATAGTAGTTAATACATGACATACAGGCCACAAATCTATATAATATATTATAATATTTTATTACATACTATAGTATGATGGGCATGCATGCATGTACGTATGTGCAACATGTATGTATTACACTCACATGTACTCATGTATGCATACACACACATGCATGTACATAAACACATGCAGTACGTGGCAATGAGTGCATAGTGTGTGAAGTGCACAATTCTTTAATGTATAATATACAAATTCGAGATATGGTCCAGAGTATATAGAGTGTCACTGGGTGGAATTATAATTATACACAGAACATGTACCTCTGGATCTTCTTCCGATGACTAGAAGACCAATTCCATTTCAACCGCATGTGCATATGCCGCAATCCACAGCACATGACCAGAACAAAGAGTGCCCTAAAGAATATTAATATAGGACAGTATGATTGATGATGATTACTGCACTGTGCTAAAATACACAATGGGTATATATGCATCTTCCAATAACTGAAAGCTTACCAATGAACTTCTGTGTGGATCAATAGTCCCTCTGCTGCACAGGGCAGCAACATGGACACCACAACCACACAGACTGGAGGTGTCAGCTGAGACACAAGGACCAGCCACAATACACGCAAGGTCCTGTAGGAGCATGAAAATTCAGTAAAGTGTACATATATATAATATTTATACTGCCATAGAATAATGAGTATGACTCATTCCATACACGTGATGCTTACACTGCAGCCAGATGCTGACCAGCTACAATATAAGTAGCTATTTAACTCACAAAGGGAAATCAAAGAGTTCCACAGCGATCACCCATGGCGATATACCCACACATAGGTACAATACCGCTAGCAGGGCAATTGCCTTCCTCCAGCTGCAGTTCCTCTTGAGCATTTTAGTGCTTGGCAGAGTTTCAAATCAGCTCCAAGGCTTGCTTGGATTAGTTTTGACACATCAGAGGCCAACCTGTGGTGTCCTTAAATATGCATTTCCTATCCTGCATGATATTCATGACTATAAGCATCGTTCCCTATAGCAACCAGCTCTGAGTAGCACATTAGTAGATCTACATGCAGCTTAGCAGTTGGTGGTGTAAATGCTACAAATTTGCACCCGCTCTGCTGTTGATCTAGACATGCGCAGATACGCATACTCTTCCCTCGATTAGATGCGATCGAGGGAAGATCTATAATGATTTAGATGTATTCGAATAAAATTATATTCATTGCCCCCTGCGAGTGCGATGTGACCTTCCGCCATGAATACCATTATTGCGCAATGAATATCGTGCATCTCATTACTGTTCTCGATTTGGGGCTGTTCTCGATTTGCGGCGTAACAGTCGCCTGTTTGGGACCGCTTTGGATTTAAGGCAGCAGAGGATGGAAAGGCTGTGGAGGATGGGAAGCCTATATGCCTCCATTGTAAGCGTAGTGTTGCAGCTCGTTGGGGTAACACAAATGTAACAAAACACATAATGCACAAATAAGACAGTGATGGATTGCAAATTAGTGCTATTAGTCGGTATTTAGTAATACCGAGGTATTGTAATGACTAGTTAGTCGGTATTGAAAAAAATGAATACCGCCCACCCTTACACTGGAGGGCACCTCGCTGTTCTTGCACTACCTGTTTTGCTTTGCTCACGAAGGCACTTGTGTCTCTTGAGATTGCCCGGCCGGCTAAAGGCTCTAGAGCACTCCTTGCATTCAACTCGGCCTTGGGAGGCCTCGGATGTTCCACTGTTGTCAACTCCAAGCTCCTCTCTCCTGCACGTATGCACTGCCAAGCCACCTCTGCTCCGAACCATCTCTGACAGCCCTCACACTGCAGGGCATCGCCCTGTTCACACACTGGCCTCCTTCTCTCCACAGCACACTTGTGTCGTGTCTTGTCTCCCTCTCTCCTGAACCACCGCCCACATTCACAACACAGCACAGTTTTCTCTCCTATGGGCCCACTTGCTCGTTGCTTTTGTTGGTGCTCTCCCATGTTCTGACTGCATGCAGCGCTCCACTTGTTCCTGTGTTGGAGCACATTGTACCAGTCCTCACCAACTTTCACAGCTGTCAGATCTTTCTTTGCCAGGTCCCTCCATCTCCTTTGCGGTCCTCTGCTGGGTCGTGATTTGGGCAACCACCCAAAAAGACATTGCTTTGCGAGCCTATAGTCCTGCATCCGGGCAACATGTCCAAGCCACTCCAGACGGCGTCTCATCAGTTTCGTTTCTACTGTCTCAATGTCCCCCCATTGTTCTCTCACTGCTGCTGATGTGATGTGCTCCTCCCATTGCCTCTGGTTAGTGATTCCAAACACAGTGCGCACACACCTGTGATGGAAGCTGTTGAGCTTTTTCAGGTCTCTTCTGAGTGGTACCCAGCACTCACTGCCGTACAGCAGCACTGAGAGCATGCATGCATTGTATATGCGTCTCTTGGTGGCTACTGTCAGGTGTTTGTCCTTGAAGACAGCTCGTCTCAATGCCCCAAAGGCTTTGGATGCATTTGCTATTCTCTTGTCGACCTCTATGTGTGATCGGCCATCCCTGTGCAACCACAGAACCCAAATAGGGAAATACACTGACCCACTCTACAGCACAGTCATCCTCCAAGGGTAGTGGCAACTTATCTTACTCTGTCACTCCATGCCCGACTACCATGAACTTGATCTTAGATAGATTGACTGTCAGCCCCAAAGCTTTTGTTACAGCCACATAAGCTCTGCCTGCAGCTTCGACCACCTCCCTAGAAGAGGCCACCAGCACCACATCAGCCGCAAACTCACCTTTGAGTGCTCTCACCTTGCTGGCGCCTCTTGTGGACCGTCTGAACAGTTGTTGGTCAAGTTTGTAGTGCAGCTCTATGCCTGCCTCCTCTATGCCTTGTACTGCCTCTGTCCACTTCTCAGCCACCACACTGGCATACAGGTCAAATAGTGGGGGCCATCGTACATCCTTGATGCCATTATTCACTTGAATCTCCTCCAAAAGCTCTCCATCCACTCTTATCCTGGCCTCCATGTTAGAATGAAATGACCGGATAATGTCCACTAGTAGGTCTGGCACTCCAAGCTAATGTCCACTAGTAGGTCTGGCACTCCAAGCTAACTTTTTTAGTGCGGTCCACAATGCTACACGCGGAATGGAGTCGTATGCTTTCGCAGGTCAATGAAGATGAAGTGTTGCTTCATGTGGTGCTCGAGGCCTTCTCAGCTAGCTGCCTGACCATGAATAGCATGTCAGTGCAGCCTCATCCTCGTCTGAGACTGCACTGAGTCTCAGGAAGCACCTGCTCGGCTAGTGTTTGTAGCCTGGTCTGGACAATCCTTGCTGCCACCTTTCCAACCACATCTAGCAGTGCTATGCCTCTCCAATTGTCGCAGCAGTGCAAATTTCCTTTCTTGGGTATAGGGATGAGAATGGCATCCACCCACTCGTGTGGTATGCGTCTTTTTCCCACACCGCACTGAGCAGGTCTGTGAGCATCCCCACAAAGTCTTCATTCTTAGCTCCAACTTTCAGCATCTCAGGCAGGATGTTGGAAGTGCCTGCCGCCTTCCCATTCCTCAGCTTTCTGCTCATGATGTTAAGAACCTTGGTGAAGTGCCTGCGCCATCTCTGGTGTTGAGTGTCCTTACTGCTGCAAGGAGCAACTTCTTCATCATGAATGACATGCATACGAGGTTGTGGTCGGTGTTGCACTCTGCACCTCTCTTTGCAGTAACATCAATACACATTGCTCAATCTCGTTGCTTCATGACTGCAAAGTCTATACAGCTCCTCTGTTTGGATTTGGGGTGTTGCCATGTTTGCCTGTATATGTCTTTATTCTGGTACCATGTGTTGCACACTGTAGCTTAGTGTAGAGAGATACAGGACAAAAGCTCTTTCCCAGCATCATTGACTGACCCAAACCTGTGTGGCCCCCTCACACCACTCCACTCATTGTCATCACTCTCCCTGGATCCAACACGGGCATTGAAGTCGCCTAGGATGATGTGCGTCTCTCCTGCTGGTACTCCGGAGATGATGTTGCTAAGCGCCTGGAAGAAAACATCTTTGTCTTCTCTACTTGCTGCTCTGGTTGGAGCATAGCAGGACACTACATGTATCCTGCTCACTGTTCTCTTAATTGTCCATCTGCAGTACCATTGACACACACCTCGAACTCCATGCCTTCCATTGTTGTCCTCCACACCTCCAGGCACCAGAGCCACACCCTCTCTCCTCTGTGCACACTCCCCTTCACCGGGTGTACGTCTGCCTGAGGTCAGAACCATGCTGTCACTCACTTTGTGTGTTCCACAGCCGAACCACTTGGTCTCTTGAAGTGCTCCAATCACAACAAGGTCCACTTTCTTGTCTTCTCCCCTCTCATTCCTCTGACTGGCCACCTCTATAGGGCCCTCCATGTCCACCATTGAACGCATGTTCCAGGTCCCTGCTCTCCATATATTCCTTGCTTTCATCATGGCAGTTTTGCCTTTATTCGCTCTATGTGCAGTAGGTTGGTTCCTACCCTGAGAGTTCTGCAAATTCTCTGCCGGTGACCGAGCTTGGCAAGAGTCAAGTGGCACCATCGTTCGATGCCCTGGGCTTGAATCACAAATTTCCAAGCTCATGTGAGTAGTTTTAGCCATACATTGTACGTTATCTGTCCCCAACTACATGGAGGTACTACATACTCATCTGGACACACACACACACACGCACATACACACACACATACACACATACACACACACACACACACACAACACACACACACAACACATACGAACACACACACACACACTGACACACACACCTCCTCCTCCTCTTTACTCCTTGTTCATTCTGAACGTTGGGTCGGAATCACTCATACTGCACCCGAACCTCGATTAGTCCTGATCAGCTGTCTCCACTTCTTGCGGTCCTGGCAGTCACTTTGCCAGTCATCCAGTCCTTGCAGGTCACGGCTGATGAGGTCCACCCAGCGCTGCTGGGTACCTCCTGGTTTTCTCTTCTTCCCCTTCGGTCTGAACCTCAGAAGCTGCTTCTGGGGCCAGTGATCTGGCATCCTCTGAAGATGGCCAAACCATCTCAGTCTCATCTCCTTCATTTGCTCCTCAATTGGTTGCTCGTTTGCTTCTTTCAGAAGTTCTTTATTCCTTCTCCTGTCCCACAGTGTGAAGCCAAGGATGTCCCGAATACATCTCATGTGAAAGGTCTTTATTTTCCGCACCTCATCCTGTGTGACTGCCCATGTCTCTGCTCCATAGAGTAGGACAGGCATTACACATGTTCTGAAGACCTTGAGCTTGGTGGTCTTGCTCAAACTATGGTTCTTGAAAACTTTCCTCCTCCACATCTAGTACACGGTGGATGCTTTCTTCAGTCTCATGTTCACTTCTTTGTCAATCTTTGAGCTCTGTCCAATCTCACTTCCCAAATATGCAAAAGATTCCACCTCCTCAAGAGCACGGCTTCCCAGCTTGATGTGATGTTGATTTGATTTGTTGTCTCCAATACTCAGTATCTTTGTCTTCTCTTCATTAATTTTCATTCCATACTTTCTGCATGCCGTCTCCAAAACTTCAAACATCTCCTGCAACTCTGCTTTGGTTTCTGCTGCCATGGCCAGGTCATCTGCATACTGGATATTCCTGATAGAGGCAGTCAAAGGTGTTTTGTCCCTATATGTCAGAAACAATCCTCCACTTGTCGTGTACTCAATCTGCAGCCCTCCCTTCGTCATCTTCATTGCTTCTCGTAGGATGTGATCCATATAGCAGTTGAATAACAGCGGGGACAAAACACATCCCTGTCGTACTCCAGTCTTGACTTCAAACTCCTCTGACATACCCTCACCGGCTCTAACTTTGCATGTGGTTCCGGTATACAGATCAGTAACGATACTGGCTAGCTGGTGTGTGACTCCGTAGTGTCTCAGGATGGCAATCAACGTGGAACGATCCACAGAGTCGTAGGCCTTGGTCAGATCCACAAACCCTAGGGATATAGGAGTCTGGTATTCATTAGCTCGCTCTACTAGTTGTCGTGTCATCCAGATTTGGTCGACCGTTCCTCGTCCCCTCCTAAAGCCACATTGAGAGTCCAGCAGTTGTGGATCGATGATGGTCTGAAGGCGCTCTAGCAAGATGAGGGAAAGGACCTTTCCGGGTACACTCAGCATCGCTATGCCTCTGTAGTTGTCGCACACTTTCCGGTCGTTCTTCTTGTGTATCGGAACTAGCACTGATCTCTTCCACTCCACTGGAACCCTCCTTGTTCTCCACACTTCTCGTAAGATGTCAAAGAGCCATTCAACAGTAGCTTCTCCTCCTGATTTGAGCATCTCTGCAACAACCTCATCTTCTCCTGGTGATCGTCCATTCTTCAGTCTCTGCATTGCCTTTACCACTTCCTCTCTAATAATCTCTGGTGTTTCTCCTTCTGAGTTGTCAATAAGGTGGTCTGTAGTGTCCTCACTTACACCATGTTCTACGTTAAGAATCCCAGCAAAGTGTCTCCTCCATCTAGCCATCCTCTCTTCATTAGTCTGTAGCAGTTCTCCATCCTCATTTATGATGTTGCTTACTGATGGTAGCTTACTATTCAATCTTCTCATCTTCTTGTAGAAGTCTCCTAGGCGATGTCTCTTCATGTCTTCTTCCATTTCATCCATTACTCCATCCAGCCACTTTTCTTTGTCACTAGTCACTGCTCTTCTCACTTGCTTACGTAGGGCTTTGTATGTCTCAGTTCTCTGGGGGTCAGTTCTGTCCTCTTGCCATCTAATGAAGGCCATTCGTTTTTCTTCGATGATCTTTAGTGTGTCATTTGAAAGCCAACTCTTCTGTACTTTCCTACCACTCTTTAAGTGCTCTTCTGCAGCCTCTAGTATTGCTTCTTTCATCTCACTGTATCTACCATTGACATCTACATTTGTGCATCTTCTGTTGAATCTGTCCTGTATGCTTTCCATGAAGGCAGATTGTACGTTGTCATGTGCGAGTAGGCCAACATTGAATTTACTCTTCATATTCTTCTTCTTGGGTCTGTTCAGCTTCAGTACGATGGATGTGACTACAAGTCGGTGGTCGCTGTCGATGTCTGCTCCTCTATACACTCGTGTGTCTAGGATGAATGACCTCATTCTTTGTCGCACTAGGATGTAGTCCTTGAGACTGGGCTGTGCTTTAGCATTGGGAGGGTACCATGAAGCCTGATGAATCCATTTGTGTTGGAACATCGTGTTTGTGATACATAATCCGTGGGTGGTGGCAAAAGATAGTAGTCGCTCTCCGTTGTCACTGGATTGTTGTCCCAGGGCATATGGTCCTGTAACTCCCAGTACTTCCTCTCCAATGGTCGCATTGAAATCCCCTAACACAACCACCATACCCGATCCATTGGTTCTGTGCATCACACTATCAAGTTGGCAGTAGAAATGGTCCTTGACTTCTGTAGTGTCCTGGTTAGTTGGTGCATAGGCTACAATCACCACGAGTGGTCCTGCATGTGACATAAACTCAGCTATGAGAAGTCTTGAGCTAATGGCCTGGTAGTGTCGCAACGCTGATCTTGCATGAGGTGTAAGGGCCAGACCCACTCCTTCTGTATGTCGCCCATCTTGTCTACCTGAGGTGATCACAGAGTAGCCTGAGTTACTTTCTACTATCCAGTCTTCATCATGAAGTAAGTGCGTCTCTGTAATGGCTAGGATGTCAACTCTGTACCTCTGTATCTCATTTGCTAACTGCTCAATCCTACCAGGTCCATTGAGAGTTCTTACATTCCACGTACCGAATCTTCTAACATGCTTAGGACACAGGATCTTACCTTGGACTCCTGATCTCTTAGGTCTCCTTAAGGGGAGGTTCTCACTCTTACTTCTGCCCATTGGTTCTTCTATCACCCTCTTCCTGCTTTCTGCCGCGCTGTTCCGCTTCCTGCTTTCTGTCGCGTTGTTCCGCTTCCTGCTTTCTGCCGCGCTGTTCGGTACTTCTCGGGATGTTCGCGTGCCAGAACTGCGTGATTCCGTCGTTGGTGCCTTCACCCTTGCGTGTGAGGTGGCTGGCCTCACGACAGGTGCTCTGCGGGTCTTGCTCCGCAGAGGGTAACGACAAGAGGCCGTTGGGGAGGACGATTCCCTCTTCCGCCCGTCAGCCGTTGAGGAGACGCGTCCCTCTTCCGCCTGTCGAAGTCTTGTCAGCTCCGAGCCAGGTTTGTGGGATACCTGACAAACCGGTGTGGTGTGGCGGTTTCCTCTCGAAGTAGCGTCTCCCCTTCGGCTGCGGCTTCGTGTCGAGCTGGTCACCTCAGGTTTCTCACACCTCGATCGGGTCGGCATTTCTCCAAGACTGCTTTCCGGAGATCTCCAATTCATCGACTGCAGGGTCCTTAAACAAAACCCGAGCCGTATGTCCTCTTTAGAGTTCTTCCGAGAGGCACAATCTCAGACTTTCGACTGTTCAGCGAACTCCCGCTGTCTGTCGTCCGCCATTTTGAATCACACACACACACACACACACACACACACACACACACACACACACACACACACACACACACACACACACACACACACACACACACACACACACACACACACACACACACACACACACACACACACACACACACACACACACACAACACACACACACACAACACACACGAACACACACACTGACACACACACACACACACACACACACACACACACACACACACACACACACACACACACACACACACACACACACTTTTTTTTTTTTGGACATGTCACCAATAATTATTACTTCAATCACCAGCACTGAAGACTGGTAAAAACGAAGCAAACAAATGCCATGCATACGTAAGTACACTCTAGAAAAGTGACATGTTGGTGAACTTAACACTGCCAAAAAGGAAGTTCTGAAGATGAACATGCACAGTATGGTTAAGACACCAGGGGACTAACTATGTAGATTATCATATATACAGAGAAATGACTAATAAAAATTTAGCATGCAGCAGAGTTGAGTAGAGGAAAGTTGAACAATTTATGCACAAATCTAACTATGCCAGTTTCGCTTGCACCAAATGTCATATGATGACGAAACAACATGCCTAATAATGTCACGCTCAAAGGCTGCACGGTCAATTGCTTTAGCTTGTACTAGTCTGTAGAGCTGCTGAAAACTGGCGATGCTGAGAAAGCCCCTTGATCCAACCTCCAGAGTGATAATGGACGTGTGGTGGGAGCGTCCACAGGCACTGGCAAGTTCCCGGTAGCGGTGGGCCTTCCTCTCCGCAGCTCCAGCAATGTTGGTCTCAAACGGGACCGTCAGCTCCACCAGGTAAATGGCTGAAGCGCTCCACATGACGATGTCTGGGCGCAGGTCCGTGTGGGCTATGTCTTGCGGGAAGGTGTGAAGTGATCTGGAACCCAGCTGCCATGTGACGCTGCAAGAAGTCAACGATGACCTTGAGCACGCCGTCATGCCTAGTGGAGTAGCGGCCCAACGCGAGGGCTTTCTGGCAGGAGTTGAGGATGTGGGCCAGGGACTGGGTTTCCCCGCAGAGTTGGCATTGTGGTGAGCACAGCTTCTTCCACTTACATAGGTTGACATTGTGGGGAAGTGTGTCCGTCACTGCGTTGAGTGCAAACTTGAAGACCCACTCAGGAAGGCTGAAGACAGCTGTGGACCAATTCTGGGCTGCACTGCCCTCATACTCCCGCACAGTCAACCCCTGTACAGGAAGGCTGCTGGTGTGAGCCAGTCGGGAGGCTGAGTCCTCAGCCTGGATCTTGGCCTTGACACGGGACAAGACCTTCTTCTTGGGGGCTCCGGGGTTCTCCTCCATCACCCCCACCACCGCCTGGTGAGGCCGGAAAGAGACACGTTGAAGCTGGGACTCACGGAGAGTAGCTTGAGTAGCGATGGCGCGAACACTGGAGTCACTGGAGAGCACACACACACACACACACACACACACACACACACACACACACACACACACACACACACACACACACACACACACACACACACACACACACACACACACACACACACACACACACACACACACACACACACACACACACACACACACACACACACAACACACATTTGTACATGCATGTGGGTGCGCAATCATAACTACCGTATATGTCCGAATAGAGCAATACAGAACTGTATTGGCATGAAAGTCCTTTGCACTAAATAACAATCTGGCCTGCTGCCGAATCATCTTGCAAGACACGCGATTACTCGGACTACGCAGTTCCACTATCCATCTGATCCGACAGCGCATCCTCAAGACAAGTTACCAACCAGCTTAGGATGCAAACGTGTCGATCGAGAGGCGTATCGATCACGGTTCGCGATCGATTCACGGCGAACTCCTGTTCGGGACCGGCCTCTATTCGGGGACCGGCCTCTATTAAAGACTTGTCCTGACCCCCGGCCTCTATTCGAGCCCCGGCTTCTATTTGAGCCCGGCTTCTATACGGACATATACGGTAAGTGCACAAAGTTATAGCAATAGCACTAGCACGGCAACACAGTGAAGATGTGGGACCTGAGGCAGCGCAAGTGCATGTACACCATCGCAGCACACACCAATCTCATCTCACATCTGAAGTTCCAAGGTCAGCAGACCCGTGCCCATTCTCCACAGCAATTCATTTGGAATGGGGACATTAGGTGTATCTGTTTGACCTTTGTACTGTAGATGGTGTGGGCCACTATCTTGTGACATCATCGTATGACAACACAGCAAAGGTGACCTAACGTAGATATGTACCTCTGGTAATAGTTGTTTGCAAGTAATGGTTCTCTCCCAGTGTGCGTGCATGCGTGTGTGTGATTATATCTTCCCTTTCTGCCCATCCCCCCGCCCCACCCTCAGGTCTGGTCCCATCCAGGCTGGACCCCCCTCAAGACACTAGCTGGACATGTTGGGAAGGTGATGGCAGTGGATGTGTCCAAGGGTGAGTAGGCAAACCACTGCACACACACAGGTCCACCAGCTAACTGCCTGCTATCACCCCTTACATGTTACTGTCACCCCTTACATGTTACTGTCACCCCTTACATGTTACTGTCACCCCTTACATGTTACTGTCACCCCTTACATGTTACTGTCACCCCTTACATGTTACTGTCACCCCTTATACTTGTTCATGAGCACACGTGGTGGAGTGTGATGTCTAATGCTACACAGTATTGTCTGTCTGTATGTTGTTTTGATGCTGTCTCTCTGTTTCCTAGACAACCAGTTTATAGCCACTGCATCTTACGACCGCACATTCAAGTTGTGGGGAAGAGAGTGAGCACACTGCCTCCACAACACAGTGTGAACCAGTGACATCTTGAAAGAGCCTTTTAATTCAGTCATATTTTATGGAGATGCTTATTTAAATTGATCTGATGGTCTGGAATGAATGTACATGCTCGACTGTGTCCAGTGCTCTCATTATACAGTACAGTAAGTAACAGAATTTGTCTGCACAGCACATTAATATATAATGCTATTGTACTAGCACAACCTAGTGTTGTACGAATATTTACTAGCTATGGGTGTCTAATTAAGAGTAATTAAAGCACTCAAGTGTTCATATATACCCTAGTCTACACTGATGTAGAGCTCCACACGAGTAGTGGCTGTGGCTTCACTAGTTGGTGCATTATGTGCACACCAGCGCATCTCCACGTCTTCATTGGCAGGCTGTGTCAGCTTCTTCTTGAACCAAGGTTGGTCAGGATTGTCACAGCAAGTGGAGCCAGACACACAGGAGGGACCAGAGTTGTCCCACAGACGGTCAGGGTAGACGTGGACATTACTATAGCTGTTCCTGCTAGGATTTCCAGAGTCGCAGTAAAAATCGTTTCCAAGGAAAGTTGGTAGAGTACTGGATGTGCCTTCTGTAGTACACGGGCACTGATCAGCAGTTGAGTACCCTGGGTCAGGGTTGGCATTTTGTCCGACTGTATAGGTCCAGAGATGATGTCGTGGGGAGGATCCATGAGTTATGGATATTCCTTCTGCATACAAGTCATCTGGTGTTTTGAATGCAGATGAACGCTCAAAGCCATCCATGCTCCCGTACTGGTAGCCCTCCACCATTCCACAGACTGCAGTGTAGTTCTTCTCCAGTGCACTGAAGTTGATAGATGTACATCCTCCTGTTACATTCCTTCTGCAGTACCAATTCCCATTGACTGCAAAGCGCTCAAGTGGTTCAGGGCACTCAGCAAGATTGCCCCCCATGTCAAAGTAGCCAATCCTCATCCAGACCCCCTCTCCGCATGAGGTGTGTCCATGTGGGTAACAGTAGACCTTCCTGGCGGAGTTGTCTCTGGAGTCACGAACCCAATACCACCCATTGGGACTCTGTGGGTTGTCCCTGACTATCTCTTCACAGCCATCGGCTGAGTAGTTGTAGGACAGGCCAAGCCTCCTCCCCCTCTCCAATCTCTGTGCCAGATTGTTGTTCATCTCCTTTGTAATCTGCTGATACAGTTCAGTTTTGATGCGGATCCTGGCAGTGGCATCCAGCACTGTGACTCCAGGAGGACCAGGTGGCCCTCGTGGGCCAGGTCGCCCTACAATTCCATTAAGCCCTCTCCTCCCAGCAGGTCCCTCAGCACCAGGTGGACCAGGGTCACCTATAGAAGAATACGTATACTAGAATAGTAGAATTACTAGAGTGTATCATTACCTGCGAATTTATATATATTACTAGCAGAGAAGCCTGCCTTTGGCGGCCCGTCGACAGCACTCCGACGACTGTGCTTCCATGACAGAATCTTGATGGCACCACAATGGTACTTAGTACATGATGTCTATTTTTGTAAGAGTGGGAATCCGTGCGGCGCTCTTCTCGGCCGTAACGAATCGTTTTCCACCTACCCCCTTATGACACTCCCCGTGCGGTGCCCTGTAATAAGGCCGAGTTTCATGTCCATCGCAGACACGTCGTGGGAGGAGTTTGTGAACAAAGGATGACGGCTCTACAAAATTATATACCGTGTACTTGGAAATTTTCGCGAGACAAAATTTCGCAAATTCCCAGCTGAACTGAATTTTCGTGTATTTACTTTCGCGAATGGGGACCTGACTATAATTATTGTTTATACAGCCAATGACTTGTATTAATTTGAAGTCAAAGAAAATGGCGGCATCATTTGGGTTTTGCAAGCTGCGTGAGCGGATATCAGGTATCATCATGATCACTTTCGCGTTACAAACTGTTGTTAAGCACAAATACATGCACTAGAACTAGGTTAAGTTTCGCTTGTGCCGCTTCAACAGTTCTCCTTGTCAATTAGCTCCACACAGTTCTATTTGGTGCTAGCTGTCTCAAGTGCTCAAGGTCAACCTTACTGCACACCTGCAGATGGTATCCCGAGTTCTGTAGGTCGGTATTGAGCACCATTGGTAGTGTAGTCCGTGGTCGTCCTCTACAGCATGGCACACTATGGTGGTTGAAAGTAACTGTTAATTGCCATCTGTGCTGGACAGTTCCGGGGGATCCTCAGTACATGACCAAATGATCTCCATCGGGCCTCAGTGATCTTAATGCTGAGAGGCTCACACTGGCAACGTTGGTAGAAGACTTTGAGATGCGCTGTGGCCACTTAATCCCCAACAGATGTTTTAGTTGGGTACGGTGAAAGGAGTCCAAACGTGCACTCTCAGCTTGTGTTAGAGCCCAAGTGCCCATGTTGTAAGTGAGGACAGGTACAATGAAGGCGTTGTAAAGTCGAAGGCGCAGTGCTTCACTAACACGTTGTTGTCGCAGCCACAGTGTCCACATCCGGTGGAATGCCAGTAGAGCCAGCTGTTTCCTGCCACATCTTCTGCATCTCCTAATAGTAATCCAAGCTTCTTGGTCACCCTCCATACTTCTTCCACACAATCTGTTTCTCTTCTCATGGAGGTCCTCTCTGTCTAACTTTCATTGACAAAAAGGAACCAGTGTCTCAGACATGTTGATGCGATGCTTTCCACCTAATTTAGAAAGGCACGGCTGTGGCTCACAAAGTCCACATCATCTGCATAGGCAATGTCTAGGGGCAAGTCTATGTCTGTTTGAGGGTGTTGTGGTAGCATTAGTCTTAGATCACGTAGGACTGCTTCTAGGTATACAATGAATAGTACAGGTAATAGGCTGTCTCCTTGGGGGGTGCCAATAGTGGTGTTAAAACGTTGCACAATTCCCCTTCGCTAGCCGTAGTTCCAGAGTTGTGTCTGCTAGGAATAGACAGATCATATGGTGTTCTGAGTCATCCAGGAATGTCTCCAGGATCTGCATTAATCTGTCACGTCTGATGGTGTCAAATGCCCTGCTCATATCTATTCCCAGTATCTCCATGGCCTCCTGATATTTTTGAGACTTAGCTGCCATCCAGTGGTAATCAAACACAATAGCAGCAGTGCTTCTGCCATGCCGGAAGCCACTCTGTCCTGCTGAAAGATAGGAATTGACCTTGCTGGAAATTTGTTCCAATACCACCAAATAGTGACCAATGACAGTACCTTGCAAAGGGTGGTAAGTAAGACTATTAGTCTTATGAGGCTTGACAATGCTCCAATTGGCTTTCCCGGCTTCTGCAACAGTATCAGTATTCCACGACCCAGTTCAAGTGGTTGGCCATGTTCCAGTGATTGATTGAATAATGCTGCCAATGGTGCATCCAATTGGTCTGCAGCATACTTGAGTAGTTCACCGGGTAATGAGCCATATTCACAAGCGCGGGCATTGTTAAGCTTCTTCATTGTGCTATTCACTTCACTTGCTTCAATTGGCTGTTTTAGTGGTTGATTGTCACCCTTGAACGCTGGAAGTCCAATTGCCACATCATCTCGGAACTGTTGATCAAAGTACTCAGTGACTCGTCTGCCTACTTCTGCTGGATCTACAGTGTGACCATGCTCATCGTGCACCACTGCCTGCAGGTGTGGTCTGCGACAGAGAAGACGGACCACACGAAACATCCGAGCTCCATCGTGCAATCTCTCCACTTCTGCTGCACGTTCATCAAGTATCGCTGATGAATTAGCAAGTGCTTTCCTTCTCATGTCATGAAGCACACTGTTGTGCTGTTGTTTGAGCTGTTGTCGTTGCTGATTGTCAGTGGTGATATTGATGCACAGGCGTACGTCTCTTTGCTTAGCAGACATCTGAGCCAGCTCTGGACAGAACTGATGTCTATGGCATCGTGTTGGAGGGATAGTCCCAATTGCAGATTCCACAGCAGAGTGAATTGCATCTGCGATGTTCTGCCATTGTTCCTGGGCTGGTTTGCCTTTGAGTGGTAGTTCTGCAACACTTTGAGCAAGACGTAGTTGGTATTCAAGGCGTACAATGGGCTCGGCTAATTGTTGAGTGGCATAGTGAATGGACTTGGTAGTGGTGCGAGTACACTTACCCCATACACCAAAGACACGGAAGATATTGGCACACACAACCACTAGATGATGGTCGCTAGTCAGTTTGGTGCCAGTGTAGGATCTTGAATCTTGTAATAGGGACTTGCAGGAATGAGGACATAGAATAAAGTCAATCATGTTGTAGATAGGTACCACCTGGTTAGTTGCAACATCTCTGCATTGTCCTTGCCATGTTGTTTTATGGTGGGCTGGGTGTCAAAGGTGGTGTTACATGCAAAGAGTCCATGCATATCTAAAATGTGCTAAAGCAGAAGCATTGGCATTCCTACGACCGCGAGAGTGTCTGCCCATGAAGATCTCCTGTTCATGGCGTATGCCTAGCTTGGAGTTGAAGTCACCAGCAATATACAAGAGCGTACTGGCTCTGTGGTCAGTAGTGACTGCTGCTAAGTCACAAAAGAACTCTTCCTGCTCCTCAATGTTGGTAGCAACACGCACAGCAGTAGGGCCATACACATTGATCACTGTCATGACTAACTTACCAGACATACGAAATTGAATAACTGCCACTCGGTCAGATACTGACCAAAAACGGGTGACCCACTTCGCCAGCCAATTGGTTACTGCACAACCCAATCCATAATGTTGCGATTCTGATGGCAGTCCTAAGAGTCGTTAGCCTCCACAGATCGCATCAAAGTCGTTCACACACTTGGTCTCCTGTAGACAACAGCACTGAAACCATTCTCCGCTGCATATTAGGCTACTTTCGCCTTCAACTTCTCCGAAATCGTCGCGTAACTGCCCCGTTTCTTTCCAGCAGATGCGTCCTTCTCTGTTTCCCTCTGGGCTGCCAGAAAGGCTGGTACTGCTGCTGAAGAACTGCTGCCAGCATCGTTGGTGGGTTTGAAGAAGTGCTCTAGTGTAGTGTGGAGATATCTCTTCAGTCGTTGAGGTACGTATCTCCCAAAACATACAAGGCAACTAAGCGTCTCCCACAGGTCGAGGTAGTTAAGGGTGCGTGCTATGCGATGCAGTGTTTATGTGTAGCTAGCTATGTACAAGAGACATTCACAAATGGGCAATGTTCGTGAATTATATATTCGCGAGCATTATGTCATTCGCAAAATCGTGAAAATCCAAGTACACGGTATAGATAGATTCGCCTCGCTGTTATTGCGAAATAAAAATGGCGTCGCACGGAGAAATTAGATTAACTCAGTTTTGGTACTGTTTGGGCATTTCATACGGTCGAACGGCAAAGAAGCCAAGTTAACATTTCAACACTGACATTCAGGAAGGTACTGAATATGACTTATGGCCATTTGACGTTGCGCGTGATCTTTGGCTGCGATGGAATAAGGAAGCACCTCGTCACACCTATGGCGGCTTTCTGTTGGATTGAACGATAGCAACGGAGAGGCTGCTCAGCACTGTCTTACCAAGAATATCTGCAGTTCCTCTCATACCTTTTCTGGACTCTGCGCCTTCACAGTGCTACGTGTGACCAACACCATTATCAAGCATCTTGACCACTTATCTTTCAGCAGACCACGACGTCCTTCTCCAGACAGAGTCCCACGTGGACAGTTGCATGACAAAGCACACCGTCTACCGTCCGCATTCCCGTCCGCATACCCGTACGCCGTCCGCAAACTCCGTCTGCAGTCCGCACGGACGATTCGCGAAATAGAAAGTACCCAGAATTTTTCCGTCTAAGAATCAATATATAGTAATCAAGTAAAATTAATAAAATAATATACATAATACGTGAAAAACACACAAAAACAGTTAGATAGTTAAAGGGGAGCACTCAGTGGCCCCCAAAGAAGGAAAGGCAGTCAGGAAAAGAAATCAACGCTGGAGGTGGTGCCCCCCATTGTTCCCATCACTGCAGCGGCATTATACGTAAGGTCACGTGGTGTAACTCCGTAAATTGGGTAACTCCGTAAAAATGACTTCCGACAGCTATAACTTCGCTAGTACATTTGCGATCGACATGTACTTAGGCAAGCACGATGCTTACTCTATACTGAATACCTAGTAAGCACACTGAACCGCGGCGATTCTTCCTTGCTGCGATAGTGAAGCAACTTCCTGTGGGGGTACGAAATGTTCGTGCAAAAAACTTTCCTGTCAACATAGATGTAGATCTCCTCTTACTCCTCCTCTAGTCGCCTTGCCCTAATAAGGGCGTAGGGCAGGACCCAGGTAGTAGCCAGGGTCCTGTTTCGTAGGCCAAGAAACTGTCGTAAGGGTGGGCTGGCCAGGCCCACGCCTGAAAACCCTGGGGTGAGTGGCAGCTGGGCGCCATGGCCGTAAAACAGGACGTCAAGGCGCGCCAGGTGGACCGGCCACCGTAGCCACTAGAGGCTGTAAGGGTAGACCGATCCGACTGCCAGCTCGAAAGTCCCCAGGGGGTGTGGTGGTAGGGTGGTACGGACGAGCGGAGGTCCAACGAAGCGAAAGAATTGCTGGTCTTCTGCAGCGACCTTGTGGCCTCCGCGCCGCCATCTTGATGACGTCACACACTAGACTAAACTTGCTCTAAAGTAGAAACAGCGTGTTTGCCACACACTGCAATGTCAACACTCTCGACGTAGCCCACACAGGTGGTCACGCAGTCGCTATGTCTGAAATTCAAGGAGTTACCCCATCCACCTCTTTTGACTGATAGTCAGAATTCTACAAATATCTCAGGAAATGTAAGTGCAATTTAGTTTAGTATTGGTGTGCGGGTACATAGATGCTAGTACCTGATATCGAAGTAGGACGTTTGTCGCTTATCAACTGTTGGAATTACGCGAAGACAAATAAGTTTTCACGGAGTTACCCCATTTCACCTTATACTTACTTGAGTGTATTAGCTTTTTAGACATACACAGCTGCCTGCAGTCTTCCCACCTTATCATAGCTTGTTGGTGTTACTCTCACCTGGTGGTCCTGTATATCCCCGTGGCCCCACTGGCCCCTCCCCTCCCTGAGGACCAAAGGGACCAACTGGACCACGTGGTCCTTGAGGGCCAACAAGACCATCCCTCCCATCTCTTCCTGACACTCCACGGAAGGTGAACTGCATCTCAGTCACATTGCTGGCATCAAACTCTGCCACATGACCAGACACACACAGTGTCTTCACAGCCAGCAAGAGTAGGACCTTGAGCTGACAATGGTTCATTACTTCTGGTCTCTCCCAACTAGTCCACAATATATATATGGCAAGTTAGCTAAGTGTGCAGTGGAAATAGAGAGCACACTGGGCACTAAGATGCTTCGACGGAACTGTGTAGGCCTATTCGCAATTAGACTAATTGGCATTGACGTCACATCTGGCAGCCAAACCTGGCAGCCAAACTCCTATGCTTAATTACAGTAATTTCTGAATGTGTGTATACGTTTCCTGTTGCTAGGGAAATATAGTAATTGTCTTCAATGGCTTCTCAATGTGTGCATTCTGAACTGGTCTCCGTATGGGTCTTCCTGCTAATTACTGTAAGGTGAATGGCCACATGCATACAATGAAGCAAGTGGTTTGTACCTCCATGTGGCCACACAGTTCCTCATGCACACCATGCATGCTTGGAAGGTCCAGCTCTGGAGATCCATGGCAATCCAATGAGATTCAATGTGTCATACATTGTACTGTACATGTAATGTTATCCCATGCAGTGACATTAGCACTCACAAGTGTAATGCCTGTACGTACTGTACAGTAGATGTGAACTGGAGTTACAGGGGTGCACACAGGTGGGTGTTTTTTGTAGTATCTACTGTAGTGTGCAAATGTATCGGTGCACATTCTGAAATGGTCTTTGTTCGCTACGTGTGTACCATTTCTGTGGTGCTGCTATGTGTACAGCACTGACTGTACCTCAGTCTGGCACATTACCTCCTCCACTGCATGCACATGTGTCTGTGGGCTGCCTTCCAGAAATGTATCTTATGTGAGTTCCCTATTGCACAGAGAGGTACAATAACATAATTGGATCTAGTGATCCAATTATGTTATTGTAGGTGTATTGTAGGTATTCAGGGCGATTCATGTGCTCTTGAAAAGCAGCTATTGTTAGCACAGCTGTTGGAAATGTCCCCTTGAAGCTGTAATTGTATGCCTACTATTTAGCTACAGTGATTTTAGCTAATGACATGTATGTACAGTGTCTCGTGTATACACTGCACCTTTAACTTTCAATGTGGTGGAGTCATGTTCATGTGTTTCTAAAGATGCAGTGAAATCTAGTGTGTTAGACCCTCCCAAGGCCTTCGGGCATATCTTCTGTGATTAGGAGGTTCCAGCATGCTAGACCGAATACACCTCTCAGCTGTGTGCTGGCCTGGCCTATATGCATGTCTGCTGTAGTAACACGGAAGTAGGGGCCGGAACGTGACACTATCTTCTTACACATAATGTCCAATCCTGGAATTTCACCTCTTGCAGTCTGTGTGTGTGTGTGTGTGTGTGTGGCAGGAGTGCTACCTAGTATCGATCAATTTGTTGCGTTAGCCAGAACACTGGAACAGTAATTCAGACATTTCAGCAACCTACTGCTGCCTTCATCAGTGAATAATTGACACTTACAGGCACACATGTAAAAATACAAAATGGCAGTCAGACGATGATGTGGTCACGTGAGGTAATGCGCGAGTTTAACTAAATACATAACATAACTTAAATTAAACAAAAAGAAAGGGTGGTGGTGGTGATAAAATTAAAATAACAATAGGACACAACCTAGTACAATGTAATAAATAACTTAAACTAAAATTAAGGGAAAATAAATAAATAAATAAATAATTAAAGAAAATAAAATAAAGAGAGAAATGGGAAGATTAATAGTAACAACACAAAATGGGATTACACCAGATGAATGCATGGTCAGGTCAGTAGTGCAGTATAGAGTCCTGGCAAGGTGCCCTTCTCCCTGTTGAGGGAGGACTGGTGGTGCTGGATGTGCCAGGACTCCAGCATGCAGAGGGAGTCCGCTGATCAGGCTGTGGGCAGGTGTGCTTGTGTATGAAACACTTGGGGTAACCATTTCCCTGGAGGGCCTGGGACACTAGCTTCTCTTCCTGGACACGACTCACTCCTGACATGTCAGGAGTGAGTCTATCTAACCTATATATATCTATATATATATCTACCCTATCAGGTTCCCTATGCTGTGATGAAGCTCAGATTCCATCATAACTTTCTGTCTGAGAGTCAACATACTGGAGTCTATTAGCTTTGTAGATATGTGCTGTATGTACAGTAACTGCATGATCCCTGCCCAGCCTATAGCACTCATTATAGTCTGTTGGTGTTTACTGTCACCTGGTGGTCCTACATTGCCACTTGCTCCCACTGGCCCCTCCCCTCCCTGAGGGCCAAAGGGACCAACTGGACCAGGTGGTCCTAGAGGGCCAACAAGACCGTTCCTCCCATCTCTTCCTGGCACTCCACGGAAGGTGAACTGCATCTCAGTCACATTGCTGGCATCAAACTCTGCCACCTGACCAGACACACACAGTGTGTTCACAGCCAGCAACAGTAGGATCTTGAGCTGACAATTAAGGGTTCATTGCTTCTGGTCTCTCCCAACTAGTCTACAATTCGTATGGCACCCTAGTGAACTGGTGACACCTGATGTGTACCCTGCTCTCTAGTGGGTAAGCATGTGCAGTTTTGACAGTCACCACTGGAGAAGTTGTTTTTACCACCTGTGAATGTCGTTTCACTGTGCACACAAACTTTCAGTTGCCATGGAAACCTTTCAGGTCTTTCTCATTAATTAGTGTACAGCTCAGGTGTATACCAGAAGAGTGAGATGTTCCGACCACTGCTTGCATATAATAATAATTATGGCACATTACAAGTTGCAGTACATACATACATACATACAGTACACATGCACAACACACAAACACACACAAACACACTATGTAACTATTCGTACATGCATGTGGGTGCGCAATCATAACTAAGTAAGTGCACTAGCAATAGCACTAGCACAACAACACAGTGAAGATGTGCATGGGACCTGAGGCAGTGCAAGTGCATGTACACCATTGCAGCATACACCAATCTCAACTCACATCTGAAGTTCCAGGTCAGCAGTCTCCATGTATGTGTGTGTGTGTGCACGTGTGATTATATCTTCCCTGATTGCCCTCCCCTTGCCCCTACTTTACCCCCCTGCTCCACCCCAGGTCTAGTCCCATCCTGGCTGGACCTCCCTCAAGACACTAGCTGGACATGTTGGGAAGGTGATGGCAGTGGATGTGTCCAAGGGTGAGTAGGCAAACCACTGCACACACACACACGTCCACCAGCTAACTGCCTGTTAACACCCCTTACATGTTACTGTCACCCCTTACATGTTACTGTCACCCCTTACATGTTGCTGTCACCCCTTACATGTTACTGTCAACCCTTATAATTACATGTTACTGTCACCCCTTACATGTAACTGTCACCCCTTACATGTTACTGTCACCCCTTACATGTTACTGTCACCCCTTACATGTTACTGTCACCCCTCACGTGTGACTGTCACCCTTTACATGTTACTGTTACCCCTTATAATTATATGTTACTGTCACCCCTTACATGTTATTGTCACCCCTTACATGTTACTGTCACCCCTTACTTCATGAGCATATATTGTCTGTCTGTATGTTGTTTGATGCTGTCTCTCTGCTTCCTAGACAACGAGTTTATTGCCACTGCGTCTTACGACCACACATTCAAGTTGTGGGGAAGAGAGTGAGCACACTGCCTCCACAACACAGTGTGAACCAGTGAAACCTTGAAAGAGACTTTTAATTCAGTCATATTTTATGCATGGTGATACATGCTTAAATTGATGTGACGATGTCTATTAAATGTACATGCTCACTGCATCCACTGTGTCCAGTAACCCACTTACCATAAGTAAAGACAGAACTTGTCTGTGAGTGGTCTGCACAGCACACCATGCAGTAACTCAGTGCTATCAATGCTAACGTACTAGTATGAACAAGCTAGTGTGCTGTTGTATGCTAGCTATTGGCAGTGAGGGGTAATTAATACACTAAAGTTGCAATCACATCATATCCAGCTATGTACATCATAAAGTGGATGTACACTAGTCTGTACATGTACATATACAGTATACATACGTATGTATGTACAGTACATACATATGTATACTGTAGTTATGCACAACTAGCTATAGAATTGAAACACGTGTTGAAAATATAATCAGGCTACTTACATTGTATACTTGCACACTGCTAATCTACGTACACTGCTGTATGTATATAGTACAGCTTCTTTGCACTCTAATTAGCCTATTAGTAGTGTATAAGGGTATTACAGCACTCAGGGGTTCACACACAGTCCACTGTGCCAGCACTCCCACTCAGGAGTTCACTCGCTAGTTCACTCGGACATAGACCTCCACACGAGTAGTGGCTGTGGCTTCATGCTGTGGTGACCCATTCCCACACCAGCGCATCTCCACATCTTCATTGGCAGACTGTGTCAGCTTCTTCTTGAACCAAGGCTGGTCGGGATTGTCACAGCAAGTGGAACCAGACACACAGGAGGGACCAGAGTTGTCCCACAGACGGTCAGGGTAGAGATGGCCACCGTTCCAAGTGTTCCTGCTGGGATTTCCAGAGTCACAATAGTAGTCATCTCTAAGGAAGGTTGATAGAGTCCTGGATGTCCCTAGTGCAGTGCAGGGACACTGATATAATGGGTTACTGTCAGGGTTGGCATTGAGTCCCACTGCATACGTCCAGAGATGGCGTCGTGGGGAGGATCCATGAGTGATGGATATACCTTCTGCATACAAGTCATCTGGTGTTTTGGATGCAGTTGAGTGGACAAAGCTATCCATACTCCCGTACTGGTAGCCCTCCACCATTCCACAGACTGCAGTGTAGTCCTTCCCCAGTGTACTGAAGTAGACAGATGTACATGGTCGTGAAGTCCTTCTGCAGTACCAGCTCCCATTGACTGCAAAGCGCTCAAGTGAATCAGGGCACTCGGCAAGGTTGTATCTCATGTCAAAGTAGCCAATCCTCATCCAGACCCCCTCTTCACAGGAAGTGTGTCCACATGGGTAACAGTAGACCTTCTTGGTGGAGTTGTCACTCGAGTCGCGAACCCAGTACCACCCATTGGAACTCTGTGGGTTGTTCCTGACTATCTCTTCACAGCCATCAGCGGGGTAGTTGTAGGACAGGCCAAGCCTCCTCTCCCTCTCCATGCAACCTCTGAACCAGATCACTATTCACCTCCTTTGTAATCTGCTGATACAGTTCGGTTTTGATGCGGCTCCTTTCATTCCCGTCCAGCACTGTGATCCCAGGAGGACCAGGTAGCCCTCGTGGGCCGGGTCACCCCAAACTTCCATCAATCCCTCTTTTACCAGCAGGTCCCTCAACACCAGGTGGACCAGGGGGACCTAGAAGAAAGGAAGCAATAAAACTACCTTCAGTACTACGTGCATCCTGACGGTGACCAAGACAATGACCACATGCAGACATGCAGTATGTCAGGAACATGTGCCATGTCCTTGAAGTGCAGTGGTGAATGTACATAATTAGTGAGATGTGCTGTGTCACAACGCTATCTACCTCACCTGGTGGTCCAGTGTTGCCTCGTGGTTCAGTGGGACCTTCAACTCCCTCAGGTCCGGGCAAGCCAGGAGGACCTGCACATGATCAAGCACCAAACAGTTCTGTCTGAGAGTCAACATACTAGAGTCTATTAGCTTTGTAGATATGTGCTGTATGTAGCGGCATGATCCCTGTCCACCCTATAGCACTCATCATAGTCTGTTGGTGTTTACTCTCACCTGGTGGTCCTGTATATCCTCGTGGCCCCATTGGCCCCTCCCCTCCCTGAGGGCCAAAGGGACCAGCTGGACCAGGTGGTCCTTGAGAGCCAACAAGACCGTCCCTCCCATCTCTTCCTGGCACTCCACGGAAGGTGAACTGCATCTCAGTCACATTGCTGGCATCAAACTCTGCCACCTGACCAGACACACACAGTGTCTTCACAGCCAGCAAGAGTAGGATCTTGAGCTGCCAAGGGTTCATTGCTTCTGGTCTCTCTCAACTAGTCTACAATTCGTATGGCACCCTAGTGAACTGGTGGGACGTGATGTGTACCCTGCTCTCTAGGGGGTCAGCAAGTGCAGTTTTGACAGCCGCCAGAGGAGAAGTTGTTTCTACCAACTGTGAATGTCATTTCACTGTGCACACACACACTTTCAGTTGCCATGGAAACCTTTCAGGACTTACCCCCGTTAATTAGTGTACAGCTCAGGTGTAAACCAAAAGTGTGAGATGTTCCGACCACTCATTGCTTGCATATTAATAATATTTATTGCACAGTACAAGTTGCAGTACATACATACATACATACAGTACACACACACATACAACACACGCACACACACACACTATACGTACATGCATACGTACATGCATGCAATTGCACAATCATAACTAAGTGCACATAGCGACGTATAGCACTAGCACTAGCACGACAACACGGTGAAGATTGGGACCTGAGGCAGCGCAAGTGCATGTACACCATCGCAGCACACACCGATCTCATCTCACATCTGAAGTTCCAAGGTCATCAGACCCCGTGTATGTGTGTGTGTGTGTGTGTGTTCGTGTGATTATATCTTCCCTGACTGCCCTCCCCTTGCCTCTGCTTTACCCCCTCACGCCCCACCCCAGGTCTGGTCCCATCCTGGTTGGACCCCCCTCAAGACACTAGCTGGACATGTTGGGAAGGTGATGGCAGTGGATGTGTCCAAGGGTGAGTAGGCAAACCACTGCACACACACACGTCCACCAGCCAGCTTCCTGTTATCACCCCTTGTTGTTTTGATGCTGTCTCTCTGTTTCCTAGACAACCAGTTTATAGCCACTGCGTCTTACGACTGCACATTCAAGTTGTGGGGAAGAGAGTGAGCACACTGCCTCCACAACACAGTGTGAACCAGTGACATCTTGAAGGAGACTTTTAATTCAGTCACATTTTATGGTGGTACATACTTAAATTGATCTGATGATGTCTATTAAATGTACATGCTTGCTGCATCCACTGTGTCCACTACTCCCACTACCATAAGTGAAAGAATTTGTCTGTGAGTGGTCTGCACAGCACACCATGCAGTAACTCAGTGCTATCAATGCTAACGTACTAGTATGAACAAACTAGTGTGCTGTTGTATGCTAGCTATTGGCAGTGAGGGGTAATTAATACACTAAAGTTGCAATCACCCACATGCAGGTAGGTATGCATGTATGTACATCATAGAGTGGATGTACACTAGTCTATACATGTACATATGTTATAATTATAGTACACTAAGCTGGGCGATATGCATTTTATATCACGATGCCCGAGGGCGCGAAGCGCCCGAGGGCGAGTGATATAAAATGCAAATCGCCCAGCTTAGTGTACTATAATTGGCTTATTGTTACGAACGCTCAAAAGAAACGTCGCTCATTCGCCGTTCGAAAATTGCCGATATTTCGAACGTTACGTCGCTAACGTCGCCCTCGTCGATCTAGAATGGCTCGAGCTAGGGGTAGCGGTCTTTGTCGAAGAAAAAAGTATTTAGCAACTACTTCTGACAACCGTTTCGACTTCTCTCGTAGTGATGACGACTTCGAGGAACTGGCTAAAGGCTTTCAGCTAAAGAACACCAGGTATCAAACTGATGGGCCCTGAAAATCTACAGTGAGTGGGCTAAGGTACGTAGGGAGCGTATGGATGAGTCGACTCTTACCGAAATGAGCCTGCTGGCTGACAACAGAGACGCGCTGTGCGAAGAATTGTGCAAATTTGCGGTGGAAATCAAAACTGATAAAACCCAGTATCCACCGCGGAGCATCCAGCTACTTCTGTGTGGACTGCAGCGATACATCAGACAGGAGAGGCCACAAACGCCAGTTAACTTCACGAGCCACTGGCACCTACACCACAGCCTTCACCTGAAACTGATCCACTAAAGGGCATAGATATTAATGAACTCTTTGGTTTTGAATTATAAGTAACATTCAGGTTCGTGTCATTAATCATGATTCAGTTATATAGCTTAAGCAGTTCACTTTCATGTTATTGCAATTGACGTGTAAATGGCAATAATAAGGAGCAAATGCAATCTTGCATGCTGACAAATCGATATTATTATAATAGTAGCTACGACTGTTATGTCTACTAGAAAGGAAGAACAACAAACTCTAAGGTATAGTTATCATAGTGGAGCAAAGTGATTGGCTGTAAATAAAAGCCCAGAGCTCCTGGCCAATTTATCAACCAGCTAGCCATGTTATATACAATATATGTCATGGTTCACCCCTTTCATCTTTTCGACGTTGCCATGGCAACATACAATAAATAATTATACAGTATACATATGTATGTACAGTACATACATACGTATACTGTAGTTATGCACAACTTGCTATATAATTGAAACACATGTTACTACTAGCTATTAGCTACTTACATTGTATACTTGCACACTGCTAATCTACGCACACTGCTGTATGTAGTGCAGCTTCTTTGCACTCTAATTAGCCTATCAGTAGTGGTATAAGGGTATTGCACATACAGTATACATACGTATATACTGTAGTTATGTACAACTTGCTAATAGAAACACATGTCAACATTTACAAGATCCTTACATTGTATTCTTACACACTGCAATCTATGTGTGCTACTGTATTTAGTACAAGCTTCTTTGCACTCAAATCAGCCTATCAGCATTGCATGTATATCATTATAAGGGTACGTAATTACAGCACTCAAGTGCTCACACACTAGTCCACACGGATGTAGAGCTCCACACGAGTAGTGGCTGTGGCTTCATTAGATGGTGGTTCATTCCCACACCACTGCATCTCCATGTCTTCATTGGCAGACTGTGTCAGCTTCTTCTTGAACCAAGGCTGGTTGGGATTGTCACAGCAAATGGAACCAGACACACAGGAGGGACCAGAGTTGTCCCACAGATGGTCAGGGTAGAGGTGGGCAGTAGTAAAGCTGTTCCTGCTAGGATTTCCAGAGTCGCAGTAAAAATTGTTTCCAAGGAAGGTTGGTCGAGTCGTGGATGAGCCTTCTGTAGCACACGGGCACTGATTAGTAGGTTTGAACCCTGGGTCAGGGTTGGCATTGAGTCCGACTGCATAGGTCCAGAGATGGCGCCGTGGGAAGGATCCATGAGTTATGGATATTCCTTCTGCATACAAGTCATCTGGTGTTTTGGATGCAGTTGAGTGGACAAAGGCATCCATGTGCCCATACTGGTAGCCCTCCACCATTCCACAGACTGCAGTGTAGTCCTTCCCCAGTACACTGAAGTGGACAGATGTACATCCTGCTTCAGTCCTTCTGCAGTACCAATTCCCGTTGACTGCAAAGCGCTCAAGTGGTTCAGGGCACTCGGCAAGATTGCCCCCCATGTCAAAGTGGCCAACTCTCATCCAGACCCCCTCTCCGCAGGAGGTGTGTCCACTTGGGTAGCAGTAGACGTTCCTGGTGGAGTTGTCTCTGGAGTCGCGAACCCAGTACCACCCATTGGGACTCTGTGGGTTGTTCCTAACTATCTCCTCACAGCCATCCGCTGGGTAGTTGTAGGACAGGCCTCTTGGTTGACCTTGGAGGCAGGGAGCACCAGGTGGGCCAGGTGGGCCAGGAGGCCCAAGGAGACCATTGCTACCAGATGCTCCAGTAGCACCAGGTGGACCAGGAGGACCAGGAAGGCCATCTCTTCCATTTCTTCCAGGACTTCCAGGCAACACTGGACAGGT
>OX465043.1:5989821-6000194 GCA_949841015.1 Aplysina aerophoba
AACAAACAATTATTGATGTGATGAACAGAGATGAAAACATCACTGGGCAATTACTGTAGTCTCCACAAACTATTCCTACATACATACACACATACAGTATATGTGCCCACATTGGCTTACTTTTTCATGACATCTTCGTATCTCTGGCGAATCTGAGGCATCTTGCTGTGCTTCTCTGCAAAACGACTCTCCTTGGCTGCAGTGAAGCTGGCAATGCTATCCTGCTCGAATGCGACAAGTCCAGCCTCAAATGCTTCCTGAAGGAGGGAGTGGAGACGAGTTGAAGGTGGGGGTGGTGGGAGCAGGGCAGTGAAAGGAAGGAAGCAAATCCTATCCAACCCAGTGTTCTCGCCAGAATTTGGAAATAGGGGTGTGCCGAGGGGTAGAGTCCAAAGCACTAGTCTCTAATCCGGCCTCTATCCTCGCAAGTGTCACTATGGCACAATTGATTGCGATGGTGCCCACATACACCTTGCATGTGTATAACTGCTTGGTAAACGTTACTGAACACAGATCAGCTTTGCATGCCATCATTCTTATGGGGGGTGCAGCAGCCTCTTAAACACTGATAGGGGGTATATTAGCACAATAGGGGAGTTCAGCACCCCCTAAAACAGCCTAGAGACAACACTGATGCAACCCCCAGTGAACTGCCAGCCACAGCACACGCTGCATGAAGCAGCCATGGTATTATCTCACTTGTACAGTAACACTAGCAATCTACAGCCCCATATTAGGCGCTGGGGTCTAGCCAGGTAGACCATCATAGTCGGGCTAACCTGTTTGGATAGAAGGGCTTGCACGGAGGCAATGTCGCGACCGTAGTCCTCCGACTTGACCTGTCCTTCCTTGCTCCCTACAGTGAGCACGGCAACACACACATCACTCACACCCGCCCACACACTTATCCACGGGGCAGTGTGACATCGTTCCACACAACATTAGACAATGTGTCAGAAATATGTCAGCATCCTGCCATGTGCAGCAGCAAGGTGTCTGAAGGTGTACACATAGCTATGATGTCAGGAACTTGAGTTATTGCCTTGGAGTGTTATGGCATGACTGGTGTACTCAATTTCACTGTCACACGAGAGCCTGTCGTGGGCCAGATTCCACAACTCCTGCATACTGTCCTACTACCTCGGGCACACTTTGTGTGCGACACAATATGAGCTAACTACCTCTCCTGCCAACTGTTCCACCCACTGGCCAGCATGCTATGTACACGTACGTAGCTCCACCCATTTGTTAACTAGCCCCACCCACTCACGGATCCACGACTCGACTAGATCTGCCTTCCAGAGGAACTGAAGGTAGGACGCTGAAGCATCCAGTGCTCTCTTCCTAGCACTTACAGCCTCCTCAAGGCTGCCCATCTTGCTCTGAGGGAGGACAGGCGATGATCATCATGCGGTGATAGGCTCACTTGGTCATTTCAAGCAACAGGCTGCTGCCACAAAGGAGGCTACACTCATGCAGAGCGCTCTTCACTGACCTTCAACTCTGCCATTCTCTGAGCAATGTTTTCAGCTTGGAAGTTGCCCTAGTACAACACACACACACACACACACACACAGTCACACACTGGACACCAACAGGACAACGTATTATGCAATTCTTGTTCATACTTGTGCAATTAGTTGGTTTCCAGAGGCCTCCATCTTCCCCACTTGCCCCCTGTGGAAATCCAGGTCTGCCTCAAACGCTTCATACTTCTTTAGCATGCCCTGGTTGGAGGCCATGTTGTCGCCAGTGTCTTTGCTAGTTGCCAAGGCAACCTTTTCATTGATCCAAGACTCCTCTTCGTCTGCATCTGCCCTGAACTGGTGGTAGGCCAAGGAGTCTTCCAGCTTCCGATTCCTACATTAGTAAAACGGGTTTGCAATTGTCAGCTTGCCTACAGCAATGAATTCCACTGCCTGACTGATTATGAACTGATTTCTTGATTGTGTATGACACTGTGTGTGTGTGTATGTGTGTATGTAATCACTGGGCGCCTGGAAGAGTAGCCTTCAGGCTAAAGGCTGCCCCAGTTAAAATAAGAATCCTTTATCCTTTATGAATTAACTTCCTGTACGCAAGTCTAATCCGGTGGCACCAACCATGAGATACGTACACATGTATGTAAGTACGTATGTACGTACATACGTATGTATGTACGTACATATGTACGTACATACACATGTACGTACATATGTAAGTACGTAGGTGTGTACACACGTACGCATACGTACATATGTAGGTGTGTACACGCGTTGTATACAAGCTCTGTACCTTGCATCTGCCAGCTGCCTGAGGTGTTTCCATGCCTCCTGCAGTTCACTGCAGCGGTCGCTAATCTCCTGGCTAGCCTGTCTGTCTGATTGACCACGACGGTCTCCTTCACCCACAAGCTTCTACAGGGGACGAGGAGTGCAGCAGAGTGACACAGTGGGTTTGTGAATGCTGGCCAATGGCCCACAACCACACACAGCTACGTATGAGGTCAGTAGGAAGGTAGCAATATAGGTATAAAATATTGAAGCAGACTCCCTCCACGGATTGCAATATTTTACAAACATGCATGTTGGTTTGTTCCATTAAAACATCATTCTCAAGGCGTCCCACCCTAATCTTGTCCTCGTGGCTCTCCAGCTCATTCTCTAGTCTCTGGTGCTTCTTCTTCAACTTCTGTGCTCCTGTCATCTCCTGCCCGTAGTCCGTGGAGCCCAGCAGCAGCATCTTCTCTCTGCACCAGACAGCAGCAGCAGCAGGAGAGATAATGGATAAAACAGCAGAATGTGAGTTCTTTACAACACAACACAACACTGTCTGGACCCTTCCACCTGTACAGAGGAGGGATCTACCAACCAGGCTACCAGGCGGGACCACAAGGAGTTAGGCTGTGACACTCTCATCTCTCTCTGTAAGACTGTTATGTAATGTCTGCAATATGCTGTCATGCAGTGTTGGGGTGCGGCACTTTGAAAGCAGGTGAGTGAGTTCATACTTGATCCAGCTGCCTTCGTTGTCGAGGTCATGGAAGAACTGCTGCAGCTCGTGTGAGTTGCTGAGCTTAGCTTTACGACCAGTGGCTAAGTCCTTCAGCCTTCGCGTACAGACATGTCAAAGCAAGGAGAAGGTGGAGAGGAGGAAGGGAGGAGAAAAGAGATGAAACAGAGATGGGTAAAGAAAGCAAAATGCAGTCTACGTATATCGGTTAATATCCAATAGCCATGGTGCTATAGGTGGAAGGGGGAGGGGGAGGGGAGGGGGAGGGGAGAGGGAGGGGGAGGGGGGAGCAGTGCATTGTGTTTGCCCTTACATGCCATAGCGAGCGTTGAGCGACTCCTTCTTAGCCTCAATCCCTTCAGCATCAAAGTGGCCTTGATTGATGAACCTGTGGGCCTGTGTGTTGAGGTCTTGTAAGCGATCCTGGAGGAGCAAGAGAGGGACAGCGTCAGCACCACACACTATCACATTCACTGACTACTGCATGTGGCATGTCTGCTATGTCCTGCATAGGTAGCTCCACTCCAGGCCTACAGCCCAACAGGGGTTTGTCTTGTGGGGCCACCAAGAGACCTACCTACCTCATGTGCAAGTATGTCGGCTTCAACATGGCTGTGCTTCTTCTCGAGGCTCTTCACACCTGCTAAGTCCCGCCCACAGTCTTCTGACGATAGAAGTGCTTCAGTCTAAGGGACAACATGGTGCAGACTTCAGATCACATCACACCACAGCACAGCACAGCACACCACACCACACCACACCACCCACAGCACACCACAGCACACCACAGGGCACAGTGCAACACCACAAGCAGTTCAGAGAGGCTATACATCATACAAACACTTGAAGTGCATGTTATTATGATAATCAGCGACTGCATCAATCCGTAGTACCAGTACCAGTGTGTGGTTTGTGCATAAATGTCTGTCTGTTTGTGCACACATACGTACATTAGCCAACCAGAAGTCCATATCTTTGACTCCAGTGTTGAACTGCTGCTCCTGGTTTGCCTCTGTCAGCTTCTGCGCCTTCTGCTGTGTCCTCCTCTCCAAGTTCTCCCACTGTTCTTTGAGGTACTCGCATCGTGCAGCCACCTCGGCTTCATTGCCAGCACACTGGTGACTGGAGAGCAAGTCTGGGATGGTGGGGTGGGGGAGGGGTGTGAGGGAGGGATTAAGGAGTAAGAGGATAGGGATGAGGGATGTGAGGGTAGGGACGAGGGAGTGTGAGGGGAGAGATCAGGTGTGTGAGTGGTGACTGTGAACATTGAAAAGTGGATGAGGTGGAGCAGCCGTGGTTCCCTCACCTTGCCCCATCTCCACGACACCAAAGACTCTGCCCTTGTTGGCTGTCACCTCTGCCTCAAAAGCTTCATGCTTGAGCACCTTGCCCTAAACACAAAAGGAGAGACAGGCAGAAAAGAAGATCAGTATAAAGTAAGGAGCTCGGGAGAGACAGGAAGACATGAACAAACAAGGCTTACAAAATATGCAGGAAACACTATTCACTGATTCGCAATTCACTCCAATCACAATATAATGGTCAGAGGAAGGACACAGGTGGGGTGTGTGGAGTAGCAAAGAAGGAGAGCTAACCTGCAGATCGGTGGGGTCACGGTAGGATTCATCACTAGCTGTCTGCAGCCGCTCGCTCATCCATGCCTCTGTCTCGTCTGCGTCACGGAGGAACTGCTGAACGGACTTTGACTCGCCCAGCTTCTTCTGCAGGTCCACCAGAGTGTCCTTCAGCTTGGACCAGCGAGCAAGGACAGACGCACGGCGCTCAGCTATCTCTGCAGCTGCATAATGCTGACCCTGGATAAGCTGGTTGGCAAATGTCTGGAGTCCAGCAATCTTCTCCTCCTACAAAAGAAGATGCAGCAACCACAAGCCCTTTGTACTGTAAAGTATAATAGTGTAAATGCTCAAAGGGAGGAGGGTGGAGTGAATGACATCACATGACATCACATGACATCACTAACATACATATATTATGGGAGTATGTACTTATGAAACAAACTGCCTACCTGAGCTTTGACAGACTTGTCAAAGTCCTCGCTCTTTCGAATGAGTGTTTCCACTCGGTCCAGGGATGCCCCAACGCTCTCCTTGGAGAAGAAAGCTTCTCGCGCTGCCATCCATGACTCAGCTGTCTCTGCATCTCGGTTGAACAACTGCAGTACAGAGGAAGAGCGTACACCACAACTAGTGAACATGCAAACCACTTCTCCTTCACTCCTTCCTTCATTATGTCCTAGGCTGAAGTAAAGGGGGGAGCAATTCTATCCCAGAATATCACTCCCCTCTTCAGCCTAGGACATAATGATGGTGGGAGTGAAAGGGGAGTAGGGTTAGGGTTAGGGCTGTAGTAGGGTTAGGTTATTATACGTAGCTCAGAATATACGCATGTACGTAGGTAGGTAGGTACAGTGACACTGTGCAATAGGTGTATGCAAGACAGGGAACCACTTCTCACTGGTTGCTTATCAATGCGCTTAGTGTGGTGTGAGGTACTGTGTGGTGTGTGGTGTGAATGTAGAGCACTACTCCACAGTGGACTGGGATTTGAGATATAATAGTGATTGGTGACATGCGTATGAAGAAATGCTAGTGTGTGTGTGTGTGTGTGTGTGTGTGTGTGTGTGTGTGTGCGTGTGTGTGTGTGTGTGTGTGTGTGTGTGTGTGTGTGTGTGTGTGTGTACACATGACAATACAGTACCTGGTACTGCTTGCTTTGCTCCAACAAGTGTTGCCGCTTCTCCCACGCTCTACAAGGGTACAAATGAGCAGAGCTGATGTCCAAAGCACAAATCAAATCCTCTCTCTCTTCCTCACTTTCCTCCCTCCCACTCTCCACCCCACTCTCCCTCTGCCCCTCCTCTGCCTCACCTCTCCAGATCCTTTTTCTCTTTCTTGAGTGTGTCCAACTTGTCCTGTATCTCGGGGGAAGCGTAGTGCCGATTGGCCAAGAGCTGCAGACCAAACGTCTCAAAGGAGTGGAAGTTGCCAGCTCTTGCGTCAATCTCAGCTCTGTGTTTCTGCAGAGGAGTGAAGTCCAAGAATGATGACAGATGCCATCACAACCCACTGGAGCACACGCACAGTACGTACTCTACTGAATGTCAAGCCTGATGGTTCCACTGGTGAGGAAAATCCATTACAATATGTAATGTCACACAAATAGAGCACACAAACTCTCAAATTTGTTGAACAATCCACTTAATCCACATACGTAGCTCAGAACATGGTCATCAGGCACAGCACAATACTGACATGCATACATACGTACATACAATTACACTGACATACGTACATACATATGTACATACACCATACACTGACATATGTACATATGTACACACATACTGTACTTGGTACTGACATATGTATGTACATATGTACACACATACTGTACTCAATACTGACATATGTATGTACATATGTACACACATACTGTACTCAATACTGACATATGTATGTACGTATGTACACACATACTGTACTTGGTACTGACATATGTATGCACGTATATACGTGAACACATATGTACATACATACATACCCATTATACGTACACCCACAAGCTAATGCCACACCCACACTGGTGTGCTGTACCTGCTGTGCTTCAAGGAGAGCCTCCGCACTGGACACGTCCTTTGCCAGCTCGTCTGAAGACATGAGGGCAGCCATGGAGTTCAGCCAAGCCATCAGATCCCTGGACAGACACGGGGACAAACAGGCGTGTTGTCTCACTCAAAACACACGTACGTATGTACGGCAAAACACAGAGACAGAGAGGCCATCAAACATGCAGGACACACGTACGTATGGACACATACATTAACAAACATGCAGGACACACGCACGTACGTACACATACATTAACAAACATGCAGGACACACGCACGTATGTACACATACATTAACAAACATGCAGGACACACGCACGTACGTACACATACATTAACAAACATGCAGGACACACGCACGTACGTACACATACATTAACAAACATGCAGGACACACGCACGTATGTACACATACATTAACAAACATGCAGGACACACGCACGTATGTACACATACATTAACAAACATGCAGGACACACGCACGTACGTACACATACATTAACAAACATGCAGGACACACGCACGTACGTACATACGCATACATTAACATACATGCTCTATATAACTGAAATCAAAAACATGCCAACAACATTCGGACCTGAAGTTGTTCAGAAAGTTTTGCAAATCACTTGAGTCCTCCAGTTTGCCCTTCCGCTGCCCAGTCTGCATGGAGCAGCAAACGATACATTACACAAACTCTTGTCTACGCTCCCTCCCTCTCTTACATGCACACACCTTCAAGCGAAGGCTGGCCCAAGCATCAGTGGCTTCTTTCTCCTTCGACCTGATCAGTCGCACGTTGCCAGGCTGGGAGCGAGTCAGGCGTTCAGCTTCCAGCCCCAACGCTCGGATCTGAACAACGAGGGATGTTACAAGAAGATGAAGTGGGGCTTCTCAGCTGGTTGAAGTACGTAGAATTAACAGTTCATCCACCTTCAAGCTGGTACCAGGGACTGTGCATCGTACATGTCACAAGAGACCAACAAATGGCAAATGGTCCCTGCACAGGCATCACCTTGTCCTCGAGAGCAGCAAGGTCTCTCTCCAATCCGTCATGTCTCCGCTGCAAGGCCTGCACCCCGGCTAAATCCCGGCCATAGTCATCCGTGGAGAGAGCAGTGTCCTTCTCATTGATCCACGCCTTGGTCTCGTCAGCGTCCCTGCAGAGCACACAGCACACAATTGGAAGTACGGGTGCAGGATGCAGGAAGACTTACTGGTAGATCTTTGCAAACTTGTCAGCTGTTTTGCGCAGAACACAACCCACACCATTGCTAACTTTAAAGTAGAGTATTATGTACATTAATATGAGCAAATGTGTGGCTGCAGATGCTTCGCTTTTAACTCCACACAGCATGTCTGAAGGCATGCAGTTGGCAGAGCTTCTCCAGAGTGCTACAGTGACTACGTGACGGTGAGTGCCTCCTCCACCCTCGATACCCATTGTTGCACACACACATGGAGGCACAATCACTGCTCACCTGACAAAGGCGTGAAGCTCTCTAGAGTTCTCCAGAGCATGCTTCCTCTTCACAGTGAGGTTGGACAGACTCTCGTAGTGCTGACTAAGGTTCTGCACAGCCAGACAAACACAACACACAACAAACAACACACAACACACAACACACAACACACAACACACAACACACAACACAGCAGTCCACCATGGACAACAAAGTTAACAGTAACAGTCACAATACAAGCAAGTCACCTCAGGAGTATAGAGTAGGAAATATGCAATGTCTACGATACATACTTGCCTCCGTTGCCATAGAAACAAGACATTAGCATCTAGGTCTTCTAGTACAACTGCCATTGCTATTGGTCGCTAGTGTCACATTAGCACATTGGTAACATACTGGTACAACCCCACCCCTTGCTAATGGCAGGGTCTGCCTCACCTCCACCATGCTCTGTATCACATCTCCCTCGCTGTGGCCGTTGTCTAGCAACACTTGAGCCATGTCTGTTACTTGCACCATGCGCCCCTCACTGGCCACCAGGTCCTTCAGGAAGTCGTCAAACTTCTTGGTGAGGATGAGGACGTGGTCCAGGTCCTTCCCCAGGTCGTCAGAGCTGGCCACCGCCTCCTGCAGACACAAGGCAGCAGGTCAGACACAGGGAGAGCATCTACTGAGGTGTTATACGTACGTACGTACCACATTCCCTACATCACACTGTACCACCCTAAGTGTACACTAGCCTATACGTACCTTTAATACCGTGTCTAAGTTTACGTATGGGTATGTACAGTATGTTGTAAGGAGGTTATCCAGAAGTATCTTACAGCGTAACATGCTATCCTGAGGTATCCTGCAACTAAATGTGTTATCCTAAGGTATCCTGCAGCCCAACGCGCTATCCTGAAGCGCAGCTATGCTCTGTGTTGCATCCCGAGAAGTGCCTACCTTATCGCTGATCCAGGAGTGTAGCTCGTCAACTTCCCTCTTTACCTCATGAAGCTTCAGTGTCTCTCCCAGACGATGACGCCGCTCCTTGGCCAGGCGCAGCAAGTTGGTGTACCTGGTAACACAGTAACCAATGTTATAAAAATGGCTGACAACTACTGTACACGCGAGCTGCTAGCTACCACCATACACACATCGTCCTCCCCATTCCAATCCACACCCACCCCTAACCGGCATGTGAGCTGCTAGCACAAACTACCAATTGCCTTCACACATGGCTCATGCTTGGCGTTCCTGCACACTTGTGTCGCTTCACTAGTGACAGTACGGCCGACCACACCCACCCCTCACTCACTTCCCCTGGATGGTCTGCTGACGCTGCACAACTGTCCCCTGCCCCTCCGCTCCCATGTCCAATGCACCCCCACTGCCGGGACCGGCTCCGCTCAGAGCAGCCTCCTCAGCAGGTGGTTCTATCCGCTTCACATAGACCGCAGGGACAAATCCCTGTTTGTCACCAAGCTCCACCTTCCACCAGTCCTGGGTGTTGCAGAAACGGAATTACGTGTCAACAACAATTAGTAATGCTGTACATATGTACGTACACAATCTATCATTAGACAACATCTAATACTTTAGTCTGTTAAAGGACGCTGGTCTAGCACTACCACTAACAGAAAACACAGGTTATGAGACATGGCCATCCACTGCAGCTCACAATGTCTTCTTCTCAATAAGGAGTGTCATACACAGGACATACATACATACATATGTATGTCTGTACACAGATTGAGGTCAGTCTGGCAGTGTGTGTGTGTGTGTGTGTGTCTGTGTGCGCACCTTGTTAACAGCATTAAGCAGCACCATCCTGTCTCCCTTCTTCATCGACACTTCCCGGTGGGTCTTGGGCTTGTAGTTGTACATGGCTACAACGTACTGCTTCCCGCTGGGGGGTGGGGCAGGGGAGGAGCCAAACGCAACACACTTCTGGCACTGTTTCTCAAGGGTGCTCACGGTGGAGCCAAATGCTTCAACGTCAGTCACTACTGCATCGTGTTTGCGCAATAGCATCTAGAGAAAGGAGGATAGAGGTGCCATGGGCAGCATCACTAAGTTGAAGTTGGGTGCAAAGGCACTTTGATAGTAGTCAGTAAAAGACACACTTAAAGTAGGGTTAGGGTTACTGTAGACGCATGTACACACACACACACACACACACACACACACACACACACACACACACACACACACACACACACACACATACACAAACACACACACACACACACACACACACACACACACACACACACACACACACACACACACACACACACACACACACA